>CM072864.1:5027500-5417500 GCA_036937835.1 Pampus argenteus | reverse complement strand
CATTACAGGAACAATTACAGATATTTTATATTTACTGTTGCAACAAATTTGACTATCTGAAGCTTCACTTACTGTGTGTGTGGTTGACAATATGCAAGTGTCCCATCTGAAAATGTGTCACTACTGCAGTCAGTGCAAACAGTGTCTGTGAGGGCTGTTCCTGCACAAATACAAATGATACATATTGAAATGAGTTCAGTATACATATCATGCAGTCATCAGTGTTATAATCATTATTGTTTAATAATGACTGTTCACAGACACAGGCAGAAATCATATGCTAGACTGTTGCTGGTACAGCAGGGTGAAAAGTCCACCACACTCTCTCTTGCAACCAATACAATACAATATGTGGGAAAGTGTTGCCATGGAGCATTTGAGACAGTGATACACAGGTCTGACACATGTCACTGTTCTCCTAAAGGACAGACAGAGAAGGAAGGAAAGAGGTGGGGAGTGACAGCAAATAGTGAGAAGCTAAGCTTCAGTCACCCTGTAGCTGCCACACTGGAAACCTTCAGACAGCTTCATGTTGGACTAATGTTGAAAACACAAACCCAACTAACTTAAACTATACTTGTCATCTTAAAGTCAGGATGAAACCAACCTTTTTGGCTGATATATTGTCCTGGTTGACAGCTTCTGTGTTTCTGTGCTGTCACACAGCCGTCCTCTATGGAGTTAATACAGTAGAATCCATCCAGTGGTTCACAAACTGTATCTGATGTTGTTGTACATGACCTGTTTATCTTCAGACCAGAACCTGTCAACACATGTAGAGGTTACATATGAGACACAAAACTTCTCTTCTGTTAAATCTACTAGACAGCAACAACATGCTAATCTTCTGACTTAAAGACAAGCTTCAGTTTTTATGACATCTTCAGGAAATGTGAAGCAATAGTTTCTCCAGTTTATGAATTCATGGCAAAATATCTAAATAAATATCTGAAAAACTGCCCACACATAGGACACTGTGGAAATTTGATTTCTGTGAGATGAGGTTGGTTCAATTATTACTGCAATAGCAAAAAAAAAAAGCTTACAGCTCTTAAAAATTAAAAACTGGAATAAAAAACCCAGATTACAATGAATGTAATGTTCCAGTTTTATTGTGAAACTTGCTTGTTCTTCTGTCCAAGTTGTCTCAAAGTAGAAGACTCGTCATGTTGAGTCTCTGTATCTTCATAATGATGCTAACAACCACAGTTTGTTTTTCTCGGTTCTTACTCAGCATTGACTGTGGGACATGCAGGAAAAAAATCTTCCTACTGTTTTAACTCTATACTAAGGCTTAGATTTTCTACCATTAATATGAATATAAATCTACCTGCATCACAGTTTGCACAGGTAAAGCACTGTCGTCGACCAGTAGGCTCATTCATGAAGGTTCCCTCAGTGCAGGGCAGGCAGGATCTTCTTTTGAACTCTGTACAGTCAAATCTAACTCGACTTCCTGTAAAAAAGAAACAATTTGACATGTGATATAATATTAATGTGCTTACAAATCCTAATTAAAAAGTATATTTCACTGTGGTGGAACATTTTCAGTTAAACACACACAGAGACATTAAATGCATGTCTTGTTTCACCTTCTATAATAACTGTAATGAATCTATTATACAAACAGAAAATTAAATAAAGATCAGTGTAACTCAGGCCTCACACAAGCATTGTCTCTGTGTAAACGTCCAGTAATGTCAGAATAAAGACGTAGGAAACATTCATGTAAAAGTCACCTCTGTCTGAATGACAAAAAGACTCACGATAACAGAAAAGTTGTATATTGTGTGTCTGGAAAGAGCTCTGGATGATCTTGTGGTCAAATGTACATTGCAGAATATTCTTTTAATCAATGCAGGCACCAATATAATTCATATGTTGTACTACTTAAAAGCAAGCAGCCCAGAAGTGACCCATTCTGTAACTCTCATTGGCAGCTGGAGCAGATTTAACCTGGCAAACATCCTCCTTTTATCTTTCAGTTAGTTCTTACCTGCAGGACACCGACGACAACAATTTTTTCCTATTTGATACTCTGCTGGAGAACATATGAGGCTATATCCACTGAAGACTTTCATCATTATTATCTGTGAAGAGTAAAACAAAGGTTTTTGTTTCAGTGAAGCCTGGTTGAAATCAAGATATTGTCAAAAACTGGCTGAACAAGTCAGCTTCGAGCAGAAAAAGGCATAATAAAAGACATGATGTATAAAGGTAGGACTGAGGACAGAAGACAAAGATCAGAGACGATGATGATTTCAGAAGAAGACTGAACAGAAAATTGTTCAAAGAACGTTTTCCACTTTATGACTTATTGATTTCTGGTAATAAATCCACATATTTCAATTTCATCTGCTAAAACCAAAGAAGACTAATTTTAACATTTTAAGTTTTACATTTTTATACTGATACTTCTGATTCTTCATAATACTCCATTTTAAACCTCAACCTACAAAGGATTTGTACACAAACATAATCACTTCTTAATAATTACAACACAATACAAATATAGTAAGTTATAAAAAGGATATTTATTTATTAATTTCTAATTTATCATTGATAATAATAGAGGGAATAATTAACATAGGTGTGTTAATCCATCCATCCTTCTGTTTTAAGAGCAAAGCACTCTGCTGGTTTGTCCACCTCCTGTCACTATTAATCATTTTCCAAATCTATTCACCCAAATAGATTATTTTTCAAATGTTCTTAATATGTCTTTCTATAAAAACTTATAAACAATAATTGAAAGTGGTGGTTATAAGTCACATATGTATCATGTAACATCAGAAACATCAGAGAGTAATAAGATGATTTTGAGATGTTGGCTGTATTCTACTTTTACCACAAACTGTTTACCATCAAAATTGCAGCTGTCAAAGGTTTTCTTCTCAAAGCCATTTTGCGTCCTCACTAAATCTTCACATCCAAATCTGAAGGAGGATCTGGCAACAAAAGCAAACATAAATACTGCAGTAAGTAACCTGGTTACTGTGGGTAAGAGATCAAGAGGAATCCAGTTCAGTAGATTTCTACTGTCTGCTCATGAAACTCAGCACACGTGGTTTAAACAGACTGAGACTTTGTTCTCCTTCGGTCAAAACACACATTAAACTTGGACTTTACACATAACTCAGATATTTCAGATCATCCATCAAATATCACATTATTATCAAAAGATCATCCAATGTTACTGAGTCTCAGACAAGTGTCATTTAGTAAAGAAGGTTAATATGTCTCGTTTCTCGTTACATGACAGTGTATAACAATACTGAGCTGAGCTCTTGGTCCTGATCATTTCCATTAAGATGGCGGTGAACTGGTGGTTAAACATCACTGACACTAAACAACATGGTGACCAGAGACTTTTAACGCTTCTGGAACTGGAAGTAAAAATTAAGACACTTCTATGTTTCTATGTTCAGCAGAATCGAGCAACGTTTACCAACAGGGACAAAATATTCTTGTTATATGTTGTAGTATGAAGCAACAATATATCAACAGTATAAGATTTCATGTTACTTTCCCTGAATGCTGTGAATACACCGATTAGACGAGAGAGATCACGGTTTTTTTCCTTCGCGACGTCACTCAAAGCAGAAACAAGCGTATATATATATATATATATATATATATCATAGTACATGCTAAAAAGAATAAGAAATGAACACCTGCCTGTTTACTTACATACACTTAGTAAAGTCACAAGAACCCTTAAACAGCATGCCACGCCCCAGTCTAGGAGTGTTTAGCGCATAACATGAACAGACCTCATCTTCCCCAAGTCCCAAATAGCCACTTACTTACTAACTAGAAAATACACAACTTCCCTCAAACAAAACAAATGACAAGGATCTTATCTTTACCAACTTTCAGAAAAACAGGAGACCAAAGTCTCAGCGCAGGAGAAAATATGGCAGCAGTGTGGTTCTCCACTTCCTTCCTTAAAACATCTAAGACAGGAAGCGTTTCTCACTTGAATCGAGGGTCTAAGGACAGAGGGTGTCACTCCCTGTACAGATTGTAAAGCCCTCTGAGACAAATGTATTTTGTGATTTTGGGCTATATAAATAAAATTTGATTTGATAACACGTCGATGTTCCGTCATCTAATTTATGAACTGAAACAAACAACAAAGAGGGAGATGAACATTAATTCATTTCTCAAATGTGAGATAAAGTAGCTCCATATGAGGAAAGTGAGCTAGATATTCCAAATATTTCACCTACATAAAGCCACAGACTCACCATCTGCCTCACAGCTCCACCTTCAGCCTCAGCATATATAAGATCAATATTCACATGTGTGTGTCTCGGTTGTGTTTGTGTCTCCAACCAGCTGCTGACTGTAAGTTAGGACTTTGACCACAGCAAACCTGTTCTGCCTGACAGCCTGCTGCTGACTTTACTTTCAACCAACCGTGTTACAGCCATAGAAACAACTGAATTTGCAGAACATGTTTGAGGTTTAAAAATGAAAGCAATTTGGAGAAGTCATTTCATTTTGTTTTACGGTGCAGCGTATGTGTGTTCTCATCTAAAAAGGAGGAAATGAATACATTCCCTCATGATCCATTTCCTCATTGTGTTTCTGTATAAAATATGTTTCCTTCTGTTGAGAATTAGGGTTTTTTTTATAATACACAACTAGACTTTGTATCAACACATTACAACATTTGTCCAAATGAATACCAACTCAACAGAAAGCCTACATGTGAATAAAAACTAGTTGTGCTTACTAGATAAGTTAGAGATATGTGTAATTGAATGATTGGAGCTGTTTATTACACAGCTGTTAAATATAAAAAAACATCTGCATCCTTTTTAACCCCAAGGACAAGGGTTAGTTTTGCTTTTAGTTTGCTGGCATAGACAGTATCAGATGACCAAAAACTCCTTCAACTCCTCAAACATACTTCCTCAAAACATGTCTTTACTTGACATCAGATTATTTGATCCTGCATGACAGTGATAATTGATTAACTATTAATATAGTGTTTGTAGAGTTTAAACCAGGTATTAAAAGCTTCATGTGATTTTTCTGTCTTCAGATCCAGAGGGATTATATTAAAGATTATGAGTCCAAAAATACAGAAGGACATTATTTATATATACATTAAGATCTTAATATATATACGCTGACTGACTGGAAGACATAACATGCTAGTGTTCTAGTGGGATAATAGGATACTATAAGCTCTTTAACATATGATGGTGACACAGTATTTAATAAAATACATGAACTGTCTTCATTAAGTTTTATTTCTGATATCTTCTTTAATACATTTTTAGATCCAAAATACATATTAAGGTATACAGTGTTTATGTATATCTGCAGATATACAGAAGGCTCATTGGGAGAGTGCACCCTAATGCATGGACTCATATTATCTTTGGCTCTCATTTATAGGATCCATATCCTGCTTTTTTGTCATATTTTCTTATTTATATAATGTTATGTTGTCAGATGTTAAACATTGTCAAGGTTCCAAAACTTGATGTGAACTTGACATGATAAACATATGACATACAAACAATATAACATCTTCTTTGTTGTTTAAACAGTTTACAAGTGCTCCAGACCCGTCGTAGATGCCATGCACAGATAGTCTGCCTTTCTTCACGGAGGAAACACACCTGTGTGACACAAGTATTCAAATAATAATGAACTATTATTATTATTATTATTATGGAAACAGGGGGCTTTCCTGAAGTCATGACTAGGAAGGGAGCTCACAGGTAAGATTGAGAAATACCACAGGGCTGCAACAATGAGTTCCTGACTTCTTCATGGTTTCATTCATGGTTCAGTGAGGTATCATAGCCAAGGACTACACGCTTTCTATAACCCTGCCCTGTGAGAATATAAACTGCAGGTACAACACAGTAAGTGAGGGTACTAATACATTTCTTGAATAACTGTTGCCCAGTTAGTGACCCAGACAGGTCAAGTCTTTATCCTCCAAATTAAAAAATGAGTAAATTCTGTGTTTTACAGCTTGTAGCCACTAGAGGGCAGCATCCTTCATAGCACATATCATGAAGTCAATTAGAAGAAACATAAAATGGAAGTACAATCTTCATACATGGTTTGTGTTGACATAAAAATGAGCCTGTAGTGATATCACAATGTGAGGTAAATTTCAGTCAACCTTTGTGACGAAATTCACAAAAAAAGTCACTGCAATAAAAATATACATGACTACGTTGTTTTGTCATGATTAAGTGTTATTGGACCCATTCTGCACAGTTGCTTGTGTTAAACATGTTCGGACTTAATTATCTGTCCAGATCCTGCCTCAACATATTCACACAATCATATCTATTATTGAAAATATTATAGGACAATTTAGAAACTATCATAGGAACTAAGCATGTTATTACTTTATTAAAGTAAAAGTGTCATATAGATATTCATAGACTATGTGTCATATTGTCTGCTTTAAAATCATTAACGTTACAACACAGTCACAACAACGGAAGCGGATATTACACAAAACTACCAATCCAACTACACACAGATATACAACCACAGATTGTCCACAAAATACTATACGACCTATTTTTAATTTTTTAAAATAAAAATCAGTCCATGAATCAAAGCCGTTTGGGACTATTGTGGTACAGGGTAAATAAAAAGCAAGAATACAAAAGTGTGAATATTAATTTAATATATATAAACATATGTATCTCAAGGAAATTCAATCAAACCCAACTGGATTTGGTTATTTGTCTCTGAAGACGTTTCACTTCTCATCCAAGAGGCTTCATCAGTTCATGCTATCTTAACGAGGTTGGGACTAGTCCAACTAGCAGGTGTGGATACCCAGGTATTTAACCTCTGTGGAGGCATTCAACATGGCCAGTGATGACAAAACATAGTTTACATATATCACTGTCAGGTCATTTTCTTAAATAAAAGGTACAACATTTGTTAGAGACAATAATGGCTTCTTAAAAATTTAACAATGTAACCACAGAATAAAAAATTAAAGTGCAGGACATTACATCATAAGAGATGAGATGAGATTCAACTTTATTGTCATTGTGCAGAGTACGACTACAGAGACAACGAAATGCAGTTAGCATCCATCCAGAAGTGAAAAAACATATAACATAACGTATAATATATATAATATGTATAACCGTAATAAAGAAACAACCATATGTGACAATATCACCCTTCTGGTGTTGACTTAATAACACAGTTATATCACTGGTGTCAGCTACAGATGTCATTGGCTCATTAGTGAACTGCATTAGCAGCATTGTAAATTGGAGATTAACAGTCGTTTAGTGACAGCCGTTTAGTGACGGTCGTTTAGTGACGGTCGTTTAGTGACGGACGTTTAGTGACGGACGTTTAGTGACGGACGTTTAGTAACAGCCGTTTAGTGACGGACGTTTAGTGACGGACGTTTAGTGACGGACGTTTAGTGACGGACGTTTAGTGACAGCCGTTTAGTGACAGCCGTTTAGTGACGGACGTTTAGTGACGGACGTTTAGTGACGGACGTTTAGTGACAGCCGTTTAGTGACAGCCGTTTAGTGACGGACGTTTAGTGACAGACGTTTAGTGACGGCCGTTTAGTGACGGCCGTTTAGTGACGGACGTTTAGTAACAGCCGTTTAGTGACGGCCGTTTAGTGACGGACGTTTAGTAACAGCCGTTTAGTGACGGCCGTTTAGTGACGGACGTTTAGTAACAGCCGTTTAGTGACAGAGGTCAAGTTGCTGAATCTCCTGGGAAGAGATGAAAGGGCAGCATTGTAAATTGGAGATAGATGGTGTCTCAGACCTCCTCCTCTGTTTAGGGATGGTTTTTCTAATTTCACATAGATGGCTTCTTTTACTCCTCTTTCAAACCATCTATCCTCTCTGTCCAGGATGTGAACATTGTTGTCCTCAAAGGAGTGAGCTTTCTCCTTGAGGTGTAGGTAGACAGCAGAGTCTAGGCCTGAGGAGTTGGGCCTCCTGTGTTGGTACATGCTTGTGTCTTTAGGTTGAACCAGCCTCTGAGTGTGTCGCTGGGTTTGAAATACACAGGGATACGGTGCTTGTTAAAGATCCTCCTGAGTTTTTCTGATAACTCAGATACATTTTCTCCAGACTCCTCCTGCAGACTGATTTCACTGTCTGCTCTGAATGTGAGACTCCTGTGATCGACTGAAGGCTGGTTCAGAGTGAATCTTGAGGGAGAGAAATACATTCACCTAAAGCAGAGCCATCATGTACATTTGTAAAGACATCAGTGTTTGAGTCAGTGAATAGTTCAAACAATACACTGCTGTCTTACCTGTAACTTTTCTCACTGGTGATGTGTCTGATGTTTGATCTCCATTCAGAGGATCTCTTTAAATGACATAATACATGAGTGACATCACATACAACATGAAAATAGTCAAAGAAAGTCATTAAATGTTTGGACAACACCACCAATATGTATCTAATGTGCAAACAATAACCTGAACATACCTGCACCTCTCCATCAGCACCAACTCTTTTTCTTTCTATATTAAGACAATATCAATGAAATAAATCATCTTATTAACATCATGATGTGACAAAAACTATCAGCTTTAAAATCAGCTTTAAAATCTGTGATGATTTTATTTCATTCATACAAATCTTACCTGAGTTTTGAATAATTTCTTTTTTATGTGACAGTAAAGTGCAGCAATCACTGTGATCACCACCACCAGAGGCACCACAACACCAATCACAATAATTAATGTCGTTTTTAAACCTTTTTCTTTACATTCAGCATCAGTTGAAGCAGTTCCTGGTTTGAAGGTCCAATAGAATGGTGATTTACATCTGGAATAATGGAAGGAAATACATTACAGGAACAATTACAGATATTTTATATTTACTGTTGCAACAAGTGTGACTATCTGAAGCTTCACTTACTGTGTGTGTGGTTTACAATATGCAAGTGTCCCATCTGAAAATGTGTCATTACTGCAGTCAGTGCAAACAGTGTCTGTGAGGGCTGTTCCTGCACAAATACAAATGAAACATATTGAAATGAGTTCAGTATACATATCATGCAGTCATCAGTGTTATAATCATTATTGTTTAATATTGACTGTTAACAGACAGGCAGAAATCATATGCTGGACTGTTGCTGGTACAGCAGGGTGAAAAGTCCACCACACTCTCTCTTGCAACCAATACAACACTATATGTGGGAAAGTGTTGCCATGGAGCATTTGAGACAGTGATACACAGGTCTGACTCATGTCACTGTTCTCCTAAAGGACAGACAGAGAAGGAAGGAAAGAGGTGGGGAGTGACAGCTAATAGTGAGAAGCTAAGCTTCAGTCACCCTGTAGCTGCCACACTGGAAACCTTCAGACAGCTTCATGTTGGACTAATGTTGAAAACACAAACCCAACTAACTTAAACTATACTTGTCATCTTAAAGTCAGGATGAAACCAACCTTTTTGGCTGATACATTGTCCTGGTTGACAGCTTGTGTGTTTCTGTGCTGCCACACAGCCGTCCTCTGTGGAGTCAATACAGTAGAATCCATCCAGTGGTTCACAAACTGTATCTGATGTTGTTGTACATGACCTGTTTATCTTCAGACCAGAACCTGTCAACACATGTAGAGGTTACATATGAGATACAAAACTTCTCTTCTGTTAAATCTACTAGACAGCAACAACATGCTAATCTTCTGACTTAAAGACAAGCTTCAGTTTTTATGACATCTTCAGGAAATGTGAAGCAATAGTTTCTCCAGTTTATGAATTCATGGCAAAATATCTAAATAAATATCTGAAAAACTGCCCACACATAGGACACTGTGGAAATTTGATTTCTGTGAGATGAGGTTGGTTCAATTATTACTGCAATAGCAAAAAAAAAAAATATCTTACAGCTCTTAAAAATTAAAAACTGGAATAAAAAACCCAGATTACAATGAATGTAATGTTCCAGTTTTATTGTGAAACTTGCTTGTTCTTCTGTCCAAGTTGTCTCAAAGTAGAAGACTCGTCATGTTGAGTCTCTGTATCTTCATAATGATGCTAACAACCACAGTTTGTTTTTCTCGGTTCTTACTCAGCATTGACTGTGGGACATGCAGGAAAAAAATCTTCCTACTGTTTTAACTCTATACTAAGGCTTAGATTTTCTACCATTAATATGAATATAAATCTACCTGCATCACAGTTTGCACAGGTAAAGCACTGTCGTCGACCAGTAGGCTCATTCATGAAGGTTCCCTCAGTGCAGGGCAGGCAGGTTCTACTTTTGAACTCTGTACAGTCATCTCTAACTCGACTTCCTGTAAAAAAGAAACAATTTGACATGTGATATGATATTAATGGGCTTACAAATCCTAATTAAAAAGTATATTTCACTGTGGTGGAACATTTTCAGTTAAACACACACAGAGACATTAAATGCATGTCTTGTTTCACCTTCTATAATAACTGTAATGAATCTATTATACAAACAGAAAATTAAATAAAGATCAGTGTAACTCAGGCCTCACACAAGCATTGTCTCTGTGTAAACGTCCAGTAATGTCAGAATAAAGACGTAGGAAACATTCATGTAAAAGTCACCTCTGTCTGAATGACAAAAAGACTCACGATAACAGAAAAGTTGTATATTGTGTGTCTGGAAAGAGCTCTGGATGATCTTGTGGTCAAATGTACATTGCAGAATATTCTTTTAATCAATGCAGGCACCAATATAATTCATATGTTGTACTACTTAAAAGCAAACAGCCCAGAAGTGACCCATTCTGTAACTCTCATTGGCAGCTGGAGCAGATTTAACCTGGCAAACATCCTCCTTTTATCTTTCAGTTGGTTCTTACCTGCAGGACACCGACGACAACAATTTTTTCCTATTGGATACTCTGTTGGATGACATATGTCGTTAAATCCACTGACTTTCATCATTATTATCTGTGAAGAGTAAAACAAAGGTTTTTGTTTCAGTGAAGCCTGGTTGAAATCAAGATATTGTCAAAAACTGGCTGAACAAGTCAGCTTCAAGCAGAAAAAGGCATAATAAAAGACATGATGTATAAAGGTAGGACTGAAGACAGAAGACAAAGATCAGAGACGATGATGATTTAAGAAGACGACTAAACAGAAAATTGTTCAAAGAAGACCGTCTTTCCACTTTATGACTTGTTTGAACATTGAACATTGAACATTGCTCCGTATACTGTAGTTATCAGTTATTTATTTTACATCTTCACTGTAACCTTTTGCACCATTATGTCATGGCTATCTGCACTTTATCTGTTTTACTGTTATCTGCAAATTATAATGCCTTAATACCTCCATCTATTTATGTTGTCAGCCACACCAGTCACTTTATTGTCATACCTGCTCCTGATATGTGCCTGTTTACCTCCAGGCTTTGCACAAGTCTATGCAACTTTTTAAAGTCAGTAGCTCATATTAGTAATTGTACAGTCTGTTAATTCTTGTACTTAGTAGTTTTTGCTATAGTAGTATATATATATATATATATATATATATAGTAGTATAGTAGTAGTTGTTATAGTTGTTTTATTGTACATATCTCTACTAGTTTATTTATGTGTGCACATTATGGGGTAGCTTGTAATCTCATTATACTTGTATAATGACAATAAAGACATTCTATTATATTCTATTCACATATTTCAATTTCGTCTGCTAAAACCAAAGACTAATTTTAACATTTTAAGTTTCACATTTTTATACTGATACTTCTGATTCTTCATAATACTCCATTTTAAACCTCAACCTACAAACGATTTGTACATGAACATGTACACGAGGGAATAATTAACGTAGGTGTGTTAATCCATCCATCCTTCTGTCTTGAGAAGAGCAAAGCACTCTGCTGGTTTGTCCACCTCCTGTCACTATTAATCATTTTCCAAATCTATTTACCCAAATAGATTATTTATGTCTTTCTATAAAAACTTATGAACAATAATTGAAAGTGGTGGTTATAAGTCACATATGTATCATGTAACATCAGAAACATCAGAGAGTAATAAGATGATTTTGAGATGTTGGCTGTATTCTACTTTTACCACAAACTGTTTACCATCAAAGTTGCAGCTGTCAAAGGTTTTCTTCTCAAAGTCATTTTGCGTCATCACTAAATCTTCACATCCAAATCTGAAGGAGGATCTGGCAACAAAAGCAAACATAAATACTGCAGTAAGTAACCTGGTTACTGTGGGTAAGAGATTAAGAGGAGGAGACTTTTAGCGCTTCAGGAAATTAAAGTAAAAATTAAGACACGTCTATGTTTCTATGTTCAGCAGAATCGAGCAACGTTTACCAACAGGGACAAAATATTCTAGTTATATGTTGTATGAAGCAACAATATATCAACAGTATAAGATTTCATGTTACTTTCCCTGAATGCTGTCAATACACCGATTAGACGAGAGAGATCACGTTTTTTTTCCCTTCGCGACGTCACTCAAAGCAGAAACAAGCGTATATATACACACATATATATATATATATATATATATATATATACACACATATATATACATATATATAAAGAACAAACCTCTCTGGCCACAAAAGGACCTGCAGCAAGTACAAATTAAATATAAGAACATTTTGCAGGCTGGTAAGTGACTTTAAAGTACATAACACTGAACAAATGAGGTGAATAGATTTGGTGTCTGCTGACATGTTCAATGTCTGTATGATTGTAGCAGTTAAGAAAAAAGCCTATAGAACTGGAACAGGGGGCGGCCCACCAAGCCAGGATGTGACGCCAGCAGAGGAACTGGCACTCCATTTAAATAAAGGGAGGCCAGTGATGGAGGGGATCCAGGGAGGGACAGTGACAGACCCTGTCCCAGCCACAGAAACTGTCCGCTTCATACAAGGTACATAAAGTACTGCAATTCTACTGCACATGAAACACAGTCAAATATAATAGTGTCTGACTTTGGATTTCCTTGCAGTATCTGGGAACACAGTTACACTTTTGGAGCAACCAGAAGATGATCCAGTTAGTACATTGTATTGAAATCACAGGCAATCTTAATCCAAGTTGTCTCGCTACATGTATACGGCAGGGGGAAGGCATATCTGCAGCTGCAGAATGCACTTCTGCAGATGAGGAGACTGTGTCAGTGGACTCCAGTCAATTTTATGGTATTGGCCTGCTTATTTAGTCCATGAAGGATATGAAGTCAGTGATGTGGTGCTAATAGAAAATGTGTAACAGGACCCGGATGCTGCACAGTCTCCTAAGCGGCCTGAGTGAGTCTTTTAATGCACACAGTAACCACATCTGTAATACAGTGTTTTAATCCTTGTTGCTTTTGCTCTCTCTTCTAGAATCCAATCAACCAAGACAAATGACTGCTAAATACATTTTTTTTTTTTTATAAAAAAAAACTAGAACAGTGGTGTCTGTCCTGTCTCTATGAATGTAAAAGAATTTCAAAGAACCACCAGTGCTAAACAAGTGCTCACACAGGAAAATATTTTATTAAAGTGCAAAAATTAAGTGAAAATCTTTTGCAATATATTGCTCCCTGACAAGTCTGCCATTAATGTTGTCTGGGAAGATGGGGACATTTTCCCAGACAACATCAACAGCCTCCTTTCTTAGGCCCTGTCAGGGGAAACCCTCAGGTGGTGTGTGTGTGTGTGTATATATATATATATATATATTACATTGTAAACTACCACTCTGTGTTCGGGAGGCAGACACGGTCAACACCTTTAAGAGTAGACTTAAGACTTTCCTGTTTGATAAAGCTTATAATTAGGGCTGGCTCAGGTCATCCCTTAGTTATGCTGCCATAGAACTAGACTGCTGGGGGACTCACATACTCTCTCCTTATCTATCCATCTATCTATCCATCTATCTATCTATCATGTTACTAATTAAACTTCTTCCCCAGAGTTTCTGTGCTCTCTCGTCCAGCAGGTTCTTGTGGACTGTGTCTGCTGCTGTGGTCCTGCGTGGCGTCTACTGCATGTGTTGTCGCCGTCATCATTGTTGCCATATCCCCATTACAGATTATAGTTAGTTAATAATTTGCTACTGTGCATCTGTATCTTTACCACTAGTTTCACTGTTGCTGTAATGGTTCATCATTCGTTTTCGTTGTTCTCATTTTGTCATTGTCATTATTTATCACTATTATTCATCGTGAATGTACAATATGTGTGTGTTGATTGTTCTGTACATGTGACATCATTGCACGTCTGTCCGTCCTGGGAGAGGGATCCCTCCTCTGTGGCTCTTCCTGAGGTTTCTTCCTCAAATGTATTTTGTGATTTTGGGCTATATAAATAAAATTTGATTGAAAACATCTTTGAAACTTCCTCAGCTGTGTTTTGTAATCTCAATCACTGCAATCAAATCAAATCAAATCAAATCAAATTTTATTTATATAGCCCAAAATCACAAAAAACATTTGTCTCAGAGGGCTTTACAATCTGTACAGGGAGTGACACCCTCTGTCCTTACACCCTCGATTCGAGTGAGGAAAAACTTGCCCACCAAAAAACCTTTTAACAGGGAAAAAGGTGGAAGAAACCTCAGGAAGAGCCACAGAGGAGGGATCCCTCTCCCAGGACGGACAGACGTGCAATGATGTCACATGTACAGAACAAATGAACACACACATATTGTACACTCACAATGAATAATAATCAATTACAATAGATGATAAGAATAGGTTACAATGAATGATGAATTATTACAATAGCAGCAAATCATTACATAACTATAAACTGTAATGGGGATATGGCAATAAAACATATATTTATAAAACCTCTGACTATTTGCAATTATTTGCAACAAGCAGTCTTCATTAGCATAGCAATATAACACTTGGCCTGAGTAATAATACTACAACTTGAATCTAATATATAAAATATAAAAAGACTGTTGCAATTACAAACAGATTTAAATTAAATGAAAAATTACTATATATGTAATATTTTAATACAGGATCATTAAAATGATGCAACATACTTATAAAGAGTATGGGCATGCTGTAAAACACATCAATTCCTCACAGGATTGACGGTGGAAATACAGGTGAATCACTAGGATTAATCTTAGCCTGACTGTTAGCCTGGTCTGGAGCAGGCTAGCTGCAGAGAATAAATTACCATAGTAACTTGGCCGGGCTAAGTTTGAGCTGCTTTCATGCAACCGACTTGAGGCTAAATTCAGCCAGGATAACCAACATATCCCGGCTTAATCCCTTATCTTAGTTTTGTGCAATATCCCTCTGGTCTCAACTCTGGATTGTCATGGATTAGATCGACTAATAAACTTGACCATGTTTCTAGATATAAGAGCTGCTCCATCCAAAGTGGGATGGATGCCGTCTCTCCTAATCAGACCAGGTTTTCCCCAGAAAGGTGTCCAATTATTTATAAAGCCCACATTATTATCTGGACACCACCTCGACAACCAGCGGTGAAATGACGACATGCGGCTATACATGTCATCACTGGTTACATTGGGTAGGGGACCAGAGAAAATTACGGAGTCCGACATTGTTTTTGCATAATATGTCTCGTTTCTCGTTACATGACAGTGTATAACAATACTGAGCTGAGCTCTTGGTCCTGATCATTTCCATTAAGATGGCGGTGAACTGGTTGTTAAACATCACTGACACTAAACAACATGGTGACAGAGACTTTTAGCGCTTCAGGAAACGAAAGTAAAAATTAAGACACTTCTGTGTTTCTATGTTCAGCAGAATCGAGCAACGTTTACCAACAGGGACAAAATATTCTTGTTATATGTTGTAGTATGAAGCAACAATATATCAACAGTATAAGAGTTCATGTTACTTTCCCTGAATGCTGTGAATACACCGATTAGACGTCACTCAAAGCAGAAACAAGCGTATATATACATATATACATATATCACAGTGCATTCTAAAAAAAAAGAGTAAGAAATGAACATCTGCCTGTTTACTTACATACACTTAGTAAAGTCACAGGAACCCTTAAACAGCACAATGAATTCATCCACCGCTACAAGTGAAAATGACCCGCCTTAACCACGGTCAAGCGGGGTTTTTTTGTCTTGTTCTTCTTCTTCTTTATCTTTGGCGTTTTACGGCAGTCTGCATCCTTATAGTTGCATATACCGCCGTCTTCTGGACTTTACTTGTTTTACTATTTAATTTCCTTTCCCTTTAAATTCTTTTTATTAACCCAGTTGAAACCAGATACCCCATTATGATTTTCCTCCCTTCTCTACATTTCCCACATTCTACTATACTTTTGAAGCTTTTCTCCACTGCTCCTGTCCTCCGCAACCCTGCCATCATCTCTTCCCTCTCCCTTTCATAGCCATGACATTCAACCATCACATGATCCACTGTCTCTCTCCCCCCACAGCTACATAGACCAGTTGGATGTTTCCCTATTATGTTGAGTGTGCTATTTAATCTACTGTGCCCTATTCTTAATCTGCTCATTGTCACCTGTTCTACTCTGCTACCTCCACAACATCCCACCTCACCTACTTCATCTTGTAGTTTATATAAATGTCTCCCCTTTTCCTGGATTTTCCAATATTGTTTCCATTGATTAATTATTTCTTTCCATATTAAACTTTTCCCTTCTGCTTTTGATAATTTTACCTTCATTTCCACCTCTTCTTTCTTTGCTGCCTCCTTTGCCATTTGATCTGCTTTTTCATTTCCTTGTATTCCTAAATGAGCTGGTACCCACATGAATGTTATTTCCCTCCCCTGCTGTATTAATCTGGATGTTCTCACCATTATTTCATATAATATTTCCCGATGTGATTTTGCTGTTCTGTTTTTAATGCTTAAGAGTGATGAGATTGAATCGCTACATATGATTATCTTCTTGTCCGCCCTGTCCTCCACCCATTACTATTGCACATAGTTCCACTGCATATGCACTTAAATGATCTGAAGTTCTTTTTATTACTTTGTTATCATGACTGGGAACCACTACTGCTGCACCTGTTGCTCCTTTTTTTGGTTCTTTTGATCCGTCTGTATATAAATAAATATATTCCCCATACTTTTCATCTGTATAGTTATAAAATTCTTGTACCAAGTCCACTGTTTTATTTCTTCTTTTAATGTCCCATATTTTTAGATCTACACTTGCTTCGTGTAATGTCCATTCGGGTATTGTCGTCCACAGAACTGTTGGGCTGACTTCTATTTCCTTTACTTTTAGTTGCTCTACTATTCCCTCACTGACCCACCCAAAGCTTGATTTTTGCTCTCTCCCCTTTTCCCAACACATTTCCAAGACTCTTTTTGTTGGATGGTCTTCCTTATGTCCTTTCAAATGTATCCAATAATTGGCTATTAGCTGCTTTCTCCTTATCCATAATGGCTTTTCTGCTGCTTCAACCTGAAGGGAACAAACTGGAGCTGTATTCATTGCTCCGAGACATATTCTAACGTGACATACAAAGGGAATATACATAATATTGCATGTTTAACTGACAGCAGGGAAACGGGCAGTACCATAAATAACATGAATTGCCGTTTAAGCCATAAGCAATGATAGCTAACTGCTAGAAATGCACACTGTAACAGCAGAGCTAACTTTAGCTAGCATATAACAGGTAATAACAGGTAAAATATAGCAACAACCAAAATGCATCCAACAACTAACTTTGTAACTTACATTTCTCTGGACGCACACTGAACCACAAACAGCTGATCAACCGCTACAATGTATCGACCGTAACCTCTTCTCCGACTCTGCACGTGTCCCGGTGTCAGTCTCTTCTTCTCTCTAGCAGCGGCGCTCTTCCCAATGGAGCGCGACAGCGCCCCCCTTCTTCTTCTTCTTCTTTGGTGTTTTACGGCAGTCTGCATCCTTATAGTTGCATATACCGCCATCTTCTGGACTTTACTTTTTTTACTATTTAATTTCCTTTCCCTTTAAAGTCTTTTTATTAACCCAGTTGAAACCAGATACCCCATTATGATTTTCCTCCCTTCTCTACATTTCCCACATTCTACTATACTTTTGAAGCTTTTCTCCACTGCTCCTGTCCTCCGCAACCCTGCCATCATCTCTTCCCTCTCCCTTTCATAACCATGACATTCAACCATCACATGATCCACTGTCTCTCTCCCCCCACAGCTACATAGACCAGTTGGATGTTTCCCTATTATGTTGAGTGTGCTATTTAATCTACTGTGCCCTATTCTTAATCTGCTCATTGTCACCTGTTCTACTCTGCTACCTCCACAACATCCCACCTCACCTACTTCATCTTGTAGTTTATATAAATGTCTCCCCTTTTCCTGGATTTTCCAATATTGTTTCCATTGATTAATTATTTCTTTCCATATTAAACTTTTCCCTTCTGCTTTTGATAATTTTACTTTCATTTCCACCTCTTCTTTCTTTGCTGCCTCCTTTGCCATTTGATCTGCTTTTTCATTTCCTTGTATTCCTAAATGAGCTGGTACCCACATGAATGTTATTTCCCTCCCCTGCTGTGTTAATCTGGATGTTCTCACCATTATTTCATATAATATTTCCCGATGTGATTTTGCTGTTCTGTTTTTAATGCTTAAGAGTGATGAGATTGAATCGCTACATATGATTATCTTCCTGTCCGCCCTGTCCTCCACCCATTCTATTGCCAATGCTATTGCACATAGTTCCACTGCATATACACTTAAATGATCTGAAGTTCTTTTTAATACTTTGTTATTATGACTGGGAACCACTACTGCTGCACCTGTTGCTCCTGTTTTTGGTTCTTTTGATCCGTCTGTATATAAATAAATATAATCCCCATACTTTTCATCTGTATAGTTATAAAATTCTTGTACCAAGTCCACTGTTTTATTTCTTCTTTTAATGTCCCATATTTTTAGATCTACACTTGCTTCGTGTAATGTCCATTCGGGTATTGTCGTCCACAGAACTGTTGGGCTTACTTCTATTTCCTTTACTTTTAGTTGCTCTACTATTCCCTCACTGACCCACCCAAAGCTTGATTTTTGCTCTCTCCCCTTTTCCCCAACACATTTCCAAGACTCTTTTTGTTGGATGGTCTTCCTTATGTCCTTTCAAATGTATCCAATAATTGGCTATTAGCTGCTTTCTCCTTATCCATAATGGCTTTTCTGCTGCTTCAACCTGAAGGGAACAAACTGGAGCTGTTTTCATTGCTCCGAGACATATTCTTAGTGCTCGTGACTGAATAACATCTAGCTGTGATAACACTGATTTAGCTGCTGATCCGTACCCCACACTACCATAGTCTATTCTAGATCTTATTAATGCTACGTAAATATATTTTAAGGACATAAAATCAGCTCCCCAATTTAGCCCAGTCAAACATCTCATAATATTTAACACTCCCTTACTTTTTTTAACTATTCCCTTCACATGTTCTTTCCATGTTAATCTAGAATCAAATATCAATCCCATAAATCGCATACTGTTTACCCTTTCTAAATTCTTTCCATATAAGTTTAACTTTTTATTTTCACTGATTTTCTTTTTTGAGAAGAACATTACTTTACTTTTTTCCACCGAGAATTTAAAACCCCATTCTGCTCCCCATTTTTCCACTTGATCTATCCCTTCCTGTAATTTCTTAACTATATGATCTATGTTGCCTCCCCTCTTCCATAATGCCCCATCATCTGCAAACAGAGATCTTCCCATTCCTGTAGGTATATTATCAAAAATATCATTTATCATTATTGTAAATAATGTAGGACTTATAACACTCCCCTGCGGTGTACCATTCTCTACAGTATAGCTTTCTGATAACTCTGATCCAATTTTAACCTGAATAACTCTTTCCCTTAAAAAATCCATAACCCAGTTAAATAAGTTTCCCTCAATTCCCATTTGATGCATTTTAATCATCAAACCTTCTCTCCACAACATGTCATAGGCTTTTTCTACATCAAAGAACACCGCTGCCACCGTTTCTTTATTTACCTGTGCTTTCCTGATGTCATCTTCTAAACATACTACTGGATCCATTGTGCTCCTACCCCTTCTAAATCCACTTTGATATTTATTCACCAATCCCCTTTTTTCAATATAATACATGAGTCTCTCATTAATCATTCTCTCCATTATCTTACCTATATGTGATGTAAGTGCTATGGGTCTGTAGTTTATTGTCTTACTTGGATCTTTTCCAGGCTTCCTGATTGGGATTATTATTGCCTCCTTCCAACTACGTGGGACTTTACCCTCTTTCCAGACTTTGTTGTATAATGTTAATATTTTCTCCAATCCCCCCTCACTTAGATGTTTAATCATAGTATAACATATTTGATCTTTCCCTGGTGCACTCCCTCTTGTTTTGGCTATTGCTCTTTTCATTTCTCCAATGGTAAATGGGACATCTAATTCGTTTTCCCTACTATCCTTTCTTTTTAACACCTCCCTGTTTTCATTTCTAGTTTTGTCCCTGCCCTGTCTTCCCTCCTCTGTTAAATTATTTGAACTGTGCACAGCAACAAAAGTCTTAGCCATCAACTCCGCCTTTTCTTTATTGGTTACACCCACTTTATTCCCAGAATTTAGGACTGGATAACTCCAATCCTTTCTATCTCCACCCATTTTTTTCAACATTCCCCAAACCTCTCCTATCTTAGTAGTGCTCCCAATTGATCCACAAAACTTCCTCCAATACGACCTCTTTGCTTGTCTAATTGTTTTTCTTACCATTGCCTGTGCCTGTTTATACTGTATCAGGTGTTGAAAGTTATGGTATCTTTTAACTAATTTAAACGCTTTGTTTCTGTTCTTTACTGCTTGTTTACATTTTTCATCCCACCATGGTACTGCCTTATTCATATTCCTGCCTGTACTTTTAGGAAT
The DNA here is from genome assembly GCA_036937835.1 of Pampus argenteus. Lineage (NCBI taxonomy): Eukaryota > Metazoa > Chordata > Actinopteri > Scombriformes > Stromateidae > Pampus > Pampus argenteus. Next base: position 5,396,651 of record CM072864.1, on the reverse strand, counting down.
AGAGTTGGTTGCTGCTGATATGATCCCCTGCTTTATTTCCCTATCCATCATTTCCACTTCCATATTATCACTAATCTGAGACAGATTTTCCTCCCCTTCCTTCATGAATTTATCCCAATTAGCCTTATCTAATACCCATCTACCCCCTACTCTCTCCTTGACCTGTACTGTTGTTATATTTATTCTGTTAATTATAGGATAATGGTCACTTCCTATAGTCCCTTTTTTGTATATATTCCACTCACATATTGGAGCTAATGCATTGTTCACTATTGTCAGATCTAAAACCGACTCCTTCCCAGTATTTACATCTATCCTCGTCCCTCTCCCATCATTCACACAAACCAGATTCTTCCCATCCAACAATTCCTCCACTATCTCCCCATTGCGGTCATTCTTCTCACTCCCCCATAGTGTATTATGAGCATTAAAATCTCCACACCACACTGTGTTCCCATTGCATTTATCTTCCATTTCTTCCAATTTTACAATATCTAACTGTCTGCATGGGTTATAAAAATTTGTAATTGCCAGTTTCCTCTTTCCTATCCATACTTCTATTATAATACTCTCCATCTCAATTCCAATATCAATAACCCTGTAGGGAATGCCCTCTTTTACAAACGTGACACATCCACCTCCCGTCCCTTCTCTCCTGTCTCTTCTGATTGCCACATATCCTTTAATAATGAAATCTAAATTTGGTTTTAACCAGGATTCCTGGATGCACAATATGTCTGGTTTTTCCTGCTGACTATAAATGAATTGTTTAAACTCCTGACCATTAGCAATTAAGCTTCTTGCATTCCACTGAAGGATTATCATTAATACTATTACCCTATACATGATGTTTCTTGACTGGCCTGAACACTCAACTCATCTCTTACCTCTTCCCATCTTATCCCTCTCATATCCAGATGATGTATTGCTGCTTTGACTATAATCTGTATTCTTTCTGTTTTAGATTTAACATCTGCGGTCGCATTAATGACTCCTGCTATAAATGTCACCAACCTCTTTTTCTCCTCCAACATTTTCTTTTCAACTTCTTGTACAATACTTGTTATTTCACACATCACTTGTTTCTCTTTATTCTGTTGCTTGTTATTGAATTTCCCCGGTCCCGCTCTCTTGGCAGCTTCAGCATAGGATACTTTTTCATTTACTTTTATCTGTTGCACCATTATTTCTCTCTTCATAGCCTCACATCCCCAGTATGCTACACTATGTTCTCCTCCACAGTTACAGCATTTTGGTTTCACACCCGTCCCACATTTCCCATATTCATGGTCCCCTCCACACCTAGCACACCTTCTTTTCCCTTTGCATTGATAAGCAATATGTCCATATTCCTGACATTTAAAGCACCTCATTGGTTTTGGCACAAATTCTCTCACATTATATTTTAGAAACCCAAAATAAAGTTCTCTTGGGATATCTCTTGCATCAAACTCTACCACTACTGTTTCAGATTCTTTTTTCTCAGGTCCTCTTGTCATTCTTTTAGCATTTTTTACTGTTGTATTTCTCATTCTTAGATTTCCCACTAGATCTTTTATACTGATACCAAGTGGAACCCCTGTTATCACTCCCTTACATCCGTCATTTCTCTTCTCTCCAACTTTCACTGTTTTTGTAACCTTCATTTTTCCCACACTCACCATTTTCTGAGCTTTTTCTACTTGTGTTTCTGTGTTACACCCAATTAGCAAGTTCCCATCACCTAACACTTTAGCATACTTAACTTCTCCTACTTGTGCTCTGATTATTTTTGTGATTTTTAGTGGATCCATTTTCTTTACTCCCCCTTCTCCCTCAAATCTCACCACTACATTTAGTGAACTCTTCTTCCCACTCTTTCCCTCATCTCCCTGCCCCTCACTCTCCGTACCGTCCACACTATTTTTATCTTCCTTCTTTCTCTTTCTCCCACTTCTACTCCTTCCTCCTCTCCCCACTTGCTCCCATTCACTTCCCCTTTTATCAACCTCATAATCCTCTTCACTCATCTCCACACTGTTGTAGCTGTCATCGTCTACCTCCTTTCCCTCCATTTTACACCCACTTACAGAAAGCAGCGCTAGGGTACCGCTACCGGACCTATACAGGCCGTCGGCCGATACCCCCACAATCTACTCTCTGTAAGTTACCTACCTACTTTATTCACTCTAATGACAGTACTAAATACAGTGTTCAAATCAACTTTTACTTTCCGTTTTTATTTCAACGTCTGCTCCTCCTAGTCCGCGACACAACTGACACTACGACTTCCGGTTCCGGCACGTCACTCCGTCAGGTCTCTCAGTTCGGGATCTCCAGCGCCCCCCTTGTGGCTGAATCAGCTTAAAGCACCTGCTCTGTCTTACAGCCTTCAGAACACTATTCTAGATCTTATTAAAGTTTTTCTCCATTGGTTTGGCTCATTTCTTGAAACTGAGATGACATTCTCATAACAACATGGACAAATCCCCAAACTATCTTGCAGTTTCTCACAACAGAATGGCATTTATCATTGCTTTCATCACATTTCCAAATGCTTTGTGTCACAGTCTGCCCCCCTTTCACCTACCTCTAAGTAATTTTCCATTCCCTCTCCACTCACCTGCCAGCCACGCCCCCCTCATCAGACCTACTCCCCTCACCTGCTTCCCATCACCAATCAAGCTAGGATTTAAGCTCTCCCTGCTCACTCACTCTCTGCCAGATTGTTCTAGATGCTCCTGCAAGACTTTCCAGCACTCTTCTTCGGATTGATCTGCCGACTTTGCCTGCCTTGGACCAACCTGTTTGCTGTACTCCCGGTAACCGACCCTGCCTTCTGTCTTCGACCACGAGCTTCTGATCTCTCTGGATTCTGCCAGCTGGTGTTGGCCCAGCTACTGGTGGCTAGCTCCTGGTACGTCTGCCTCAACTCCTGCCTACCTGCTTGCTGGACTGGTGTTCCCAGTCTAAGGCCCCAGACTTTCCCTGTGCCCAGAGAGACTGATTCCTGCGTGTGCTGCATTTGGGTTCTAATTACACCCCTTACACTTTGTACATGTGTCAAGCCTTTAGTACATCCTTGCAAATAGCTATGCACAAGTATCCTACAGTTAACACAATCAGACAACATTTAGTACATTTTTCAAATGAATGTATCTTGCTGATCTATCCCAATTGGTTGGTTTTCAGTGTCATGGTTATTGTCCTCAAAACATGTCAGCACATTTTCATCGTATAAGTCATCATATGCAGAATAGTCTGCTCAATTGTCAAAATAGTGTTAGGAAACTGTAATAGAATACAGTACATATTTTGGAAGAAGTTATAGTAATTTTAGGATAATCAGGTCTCGAAGGGCCCCACCTACCCCAGTTTGTAATTATATGGGACAACGTTAGTTTCCACCGGGGTCCACGCATCTGGGGATGGTTCAACATGCATCCAAGAATGCACAATGTGTTCTTGCCACCATACTCTCCATTCCTCAATCCTATCGAGGAGTTTTTCTCTGCTTGGAGATGGAGAGTGTATGAACACCATGCGGAAAACCAGAAGGCTCTCATGACTGCAATGGACGCTGCCTGTGGGGACATAACAGGGGATCAGTGTAGAGGATGGCTCAGGCATGCACGACGCTTCTTCCTGCGCTGTATCTCAAGAGACAACATCAGATGCGATGTGGATGAGAATCTGTGGCCGAACAGAGCACAGAGAATGGATGGCCAGGAAGATGAGGATGGTGACCAGGAGAGAGAGGGGAGTGACCGTGACTAAACAAAATGTCTTCATTTGTGACTCTTTGTATTTACAGTGCTGATTTGTTGATTTTTTTCTTTTTTGTGGGTTTTTGTATTTTGTGTACACAGTATATTTTCCTTTTTTACGGTTCCCTACCTACTGTAATGTGTACAATCTACGTTAGTTGAGAATAAAAATGAAAATTCCTCAGCAGAATGAGTGCAGTGTGTGTGTGTGGTGTGAAAATGTTATGCCTATAGTTAGAAATATGCCATGACAAAGCGTCTAAGCATTTTGACTTGCAGTACTTACAGAATACCAAAGGGACAATGCATTTTGGAGGCACTGACTAGTTATATGAGAAGGGAATGTAGTTTTGACTGAAGGGTAAACTGTTTTGGGAGCTGTACAATCATTGCCAGGTGATCCATGTAGTTGTGCAGTACCATCCAAGTTATTTTGACAGAAGTACTGAATGATTCAAAATGTGCCCAAGCAATTGAGAAGGATCCATGCCATTTTTATGGTACTGACTATTTACATGGGAAAGGGATTTTATTTTGAAGCATGGATGAGTAGTTTTGGGAGACAAATTACATTTTGCTGGTTATCTGAAGTGTTGTGCAGAACTGCAAGTCTGTTTGGCCAAATTGCTTTATAGTTATGAGAATGTCATCTCAGTTTCAAGAAATGAGCCAAACCAATGGAGAAAAACTGTAATAAAATACATGAACTGACTTCATTAAGTTTTGTTTCTGATATCTTCTTTAATACATTTTTAGGTCCAAAATACATATTAAGGTATACAGTGTTTATGTATATCTGCAGATATACAGAAGACTCATTAGGAGAGTGAACCCTAATGCATGGACTCATATTATCGTTGGCTCTCATTTATAGGATCCATATTCTGCTTTTTTGTCATATTTTCTTATTTATATAATGTTATGTTGTCAGATGTTAAACATTGTCAAGGTTCCAAAACTTGATGTGAACTTGACATGATATACATATGACATACAAACAATATAACATCTTCTTTGTTGTTTAAACAATTTACAAGTGCTCCAGACCCGTCGTAGATGCCATGCACAGATAGTCTGCCTTTCTTCACGGAGGAAACACACCTGTGTGACACAAGAATTCAAATAATAATGAACTATTATTATTATTATTATTATGGAAACAGGGGGCTTTCCTGAAGTCATGACTAGGAAGGGAGCTCACAGGCAAGATTAAGAAATACCACAGGGCTGCAACAATGAGTTCCTGACTTCTTCATGGTTTCATTCATGGTTCAGTGAGGTATCATAGCCAAGGACTACACGCTTTCTATAACCCTGCCCTGTGAGAATATAAACTGCAGGTACAACACAGTAAGTGAGGGTACTAATACATTTCTTGAAGAACTGTTGCCCAGTTAGTGGCCCAGACAGGTCAAGTCTTTATCCTCCAAATTAAAAAAATAATGAGTAAATTATGCGTTTTACAGCTTGTAGCCACTAGAGGGCAGCATCCTTCATAGCACATATCATGAAGTCAATTAGAAGAAACATAAAATGGAAGTACAATCTTCATACATGGTTTGTGTTGACATAAAAATGAGCCTGTAGTGATATCACAATGTGAGGTAAATTTCAGTCAACCTTTGTGACGAAATTCACAAAAAAAAGTCACGACAATAAAAATATACATGACTACGTTGTTTTGTCATGATTAAGTGTTATTGGACCCATTCTGCACAGTTGCTTGTGTTAAACATGTTCGGACTTAATTATCTGTCCAGATCCTGCCTCAACATATTCACACAATCATATCTATTATTGAAAATATTATAGAACAATTTAGAAACTATCATAGGAACTAAGCATGTTATTACTTTATTAAAGTAAAAGTGTCATATAGATATTCATAGACTATGTGTCATATTGTCTGCTTTAAAACCATTAATGTTACGACACAGTCACAACAACGGAAGCAGATATTACACAAAACTACCAATCCAACTACACACAGATATACAACCACAGATTGTGCACAAAATACTATACGACCTATTTTTAAATTATTTATAAAAATCAGTCCATGACTCAAAGCCGTTTGGGACCATTTTGGTACAGGGTAAATAAAAAGTAAGAATACAAAAGTGTGAATATTAATTTAATATATATATTAACATATGTATCTCAAGGAAATTCAATCAAACCCAACTGGACTTGGTTATTTGTCTCCGAAGACGTTTCACTTCTCATCCAAGAGGCTTCATCAGTTCATGCTAGCTTAACGAGGTTGGGACTAGTCCAACTAGCAGGTGTGGATACCCAGGTATTTAACCTCTGTGGAGGCATTCAACATGGCCAGTGATGACAAAACATAGTTTACATATATCACTGTAAGGTCATTTTCTTAAAAAGGTATAAAAGGTACAAAATTTGTATCATTCAAAATAATTACTGTGAAGGCCTGCTTAACCAGTAGTAGACTGTCCGCTCTTATCTCTCTCTCTCTGTCTGTCTTATGCTCTTTTACGTTACTCTGAGAGGAAGTAACCTTTCACAATAATGGCTTCTTAAACAATTAACAATGTAACCACAGAATAACAAATTAAAGTGCAGGACATTACATCATAAATATGTATAACCATATTAAAGAAACAACCATATGTGACAATATCACATATGGTTGTTCTTCTGGTGTTGACTTAATAACACAGTTATATCAGTGGTGTCAGCTACAGATGTCATTGGCTCATTAGTGAACTGCATTAGCAGCATTGTAAATTGGAGATTAACAGTCATTTAGTGACAGTTGTTTAGTGAGAGTCGTTGGGGATGGTGAAAAGTCTGGTTAACTTTGTTAATGCTCTATAGTGTTATAACGACAGTCGTTAGAGTCACATGGGGCCTTTTGTGAATGGCTGTTGTTCTTAGAGGCCAAGTTGCTGAATCTCCTGGGAAGAGATGAAAGGGCAGCATTGTAAATTGGAGATAGATGGTGTCTCAGACCTCCTCCTCTGTTTAGGGATGGTTTTTCTAATTTCACATAGATGGCTTCTTTTACTCCTCTTTCAAACCATCTATCCTCTCTGTCCAGGATGTGAACATTGTTGTCCTCAAAGCAGTGAGCTTTCTCCTTGAGGTGTAGGTAGACAGCAGAGTCTAGGCCTGAGGAGTTGGGCCTCCTGTGTTGGTACATGCTTGTGTCTTTAGGTTGAACCAGCCTCTGAGTGTGTTGCTGGGTTTGAAATACACAGGGATACGGTGCTTGTTAAAGATCCTCCTGAGTTTTTCTGATACCCCAGATACATATGGAATAACTATGTTGTTTCTTTTGTGTTGTTTTTCTTTCTCAACCCCCTTGTTGGTGTACTCAGGATGGTTCACATGGAAATAGTACAGTTTGTATGCGTCAGTGTACATTTTCTCCAGACTCCTTCTGCAGACTGATTTCACTGTCTGCTCTGAATGTGAGAGTCCTGTGATCGACTGAAGGCTGGTTCAGAGTGAATCCTGAGGGAGAGAAATACATTCACCTAAAGCAGAGCCATCATGTACATTTGTAAAGACATCAGTGTTTGAGTCAGTGAATATTTCAAACAATACACTGCTGTCTTACCTGTAACTGTTCTCACTGGTGATGTGTCTGATGTTTGATCTCCATTCAGAGGAACCTTTTAAATGACATAATACATGAGTGACATCACATACAACATGAAAATAGTCAAAGAAAGTCATTAAATGTTTGGACAACACCACCGATATGTATCTAATGTGCAAACAATAATCTGAACATACCTGCGACTCTCCACCAGCACCAACTCTTGTTATTTCTATATTAAGACAATATCAATGAAATTAATCATCTTATTAACATCATGATGTGACAAAAACTATCAGCTTTAAAATATATGATGGTTTTATTTCATTCATACAAATCTTACCTGAGTTTTGATTAGATTTCTTTTTACTGTGCCAGTAAAGTGCAGCGATCACTGTGATCACCACCAGATTCACCACAACATAAATCATAATAATTGCTGTCGTTTTTAAACCTTTTTCTTCACATTCAGCATCAGTTGAAGCAGTTCCTGGTTTGAAGAGCCGATAGAATGGTGATTTACATCTGGAATAATGGAAGGAAATACATTACAGGAACAATTACAGATATTTTATATTTACTGTTGCAACAAGTGTGACTATCTGAAGCTTCACTTACTGTGTGTGTGGTTGACAATATGTAAGTGTCCCATCTGAAAATGTGTCACTACTGCAGTCAGTGCAAACAGTGTCTGTGAGGGCTGTTCCTGCACAAATACAAATGATACATATTGAAATGAGTTCAGTATACATATCATGCAGTCATCAGTGTTATAATCATTATTGTTTAATAATGACTGTTCACAGACACAGGCAGAAATCATATGCTAGACTGTTGCTGGTACAGCAGGGTGAAAAGTCCACCACACTCTCTCTTGCAACCAATACAATACAATATGTGGGAAAGTGTTGCCGTGGAGCATTTGAGACAGTGATACACAGGTCTGACACATGTCACTGTTCTCCTAAAGGACAGACAGAGAAGGAAGGAAAGAGGTGGGGAGTGACAGCTAATAGTGAGAAGCTAAGCTTCAGTCACCCTGTAGCTGCCACACTGGAAACCTTCAGACAGCTTCATGTTGGACTAATGTTGAAAACACAAACCCAACTAACTTAAACTATACTTGTCATCTTAAAGTCAGGATGAAACCAACCTTTTTGGCTGATATATTGTCCTGGTTGACAGCTTGTGTGTTTCTGTGCTGCCACACAGTCGTCCTCTTTGGAGTTAATACAGTAGAATCCATCCAGTGGTTCACAAACTGTATCTGATGTTGTTGTACATGGCCTGTTTATCTTCAGACCAGAACCTGTCAACACATGTAGAGGTTACATATGAGATACAAAACTTCTCTTCTGTTAAATCTACTAGACAGCAACAACATGCTAATCTTCTGACTTAAAGACAAGCTTCAGTTTTTATGACATCTTCAGGAAATGTGAAGCAATAGTTTCTCCAGTTTATTAATTCATGGCAAAATATCTAAATAAATATCTGAAAAACTGCCCACACATAGGACACTGTGGAAATTTGATTTCTGTGAGATAATGTTGGTTCAATTATTACTGCAATAGCAAAAAAAAAAAAAAAAGCTTACAGCCCCATAAAAATTAAACTGGAGGAAAAAAAAAACAGATTACAATGAATGTAATGTTCCAGTTTTATTGTGAAACTTGCTTGTTCTTCTGTCCAAGTTGTCTCAAAGTAGAAGACTCGTCATGTTGAGTCTCTGTATCTTCATAATGATGCTAACAACCACAGTTTGTTTTTCTCGGTTCTTACTCAGCATTGACTGTGGGACATGCAGGAAAAAATCTTCCTACTGTTTTAACTCTATACTAAGGCTTAGATTTTCTACCATTAATATGAATATAAATCCACCTGCATCACAGTTTGCACAGGTAAAGCACAGGGTTCGACCAGTAGGCTCATTCATGAAGGTTCCCTCAGTGCAGGGCAGGCAGGATGTACTTGTGAACTCTCTACAGTCAATTTTAACTTGACTTCCTGTAAAAAAGAAACAATTTGACATGTGATATAATATTAATGGGCTTACAAATCCTAATTAAAAAGTATATTTCACTGTGGTGGAACATTTTCAGTTAAACACACACAGAGACATTAAATGCATGTCTTGTTCCACCTTCTATGATAACTGTAATGAATCTATCATACAAACAGAAAATTAAATAAAGATCAGTGTAACTCAGGCCTCACACAAGCATTGTCTCTGTGTAAACGTCCAGTAATGTCAGAATAAAGACGTAGGAAACATTCATGTAAAAGTCACCTCTGTCTGAATGACAAAAAGACTCACGATAACAGAAAAGTTGTATATTGTGTGTCTGGAAAGAGCTCTGGATGATCTTGTGGTCAAATGTACATTGCAGAATATTCTTTTAATCAATGCAGGCACCAATATAATTCATATGTTGTACTACTTAAAAGCAAGCAGCCCAGAAGTGACCCATTCTGTAACTCTCACTGGCAGCTGGAGCAGATTTAACCAGGCAAACATCCTCCTTTTATCTTTCAGTTAGTTCTTACCTGCAGGACACCGACGACAACAATATTTTCCTATTGGATACTCTGCTGGATGACATGTGAGGCTATATCCACTGAAGACTTTCATCATTATTATCTGTGAAGAGTAAAACAAAGGTTTTTGTTTCAGTGAAGCCTGGTTGAAATCAAGATATTGTCAAAAACTGGCTGAACAAGTCAGCTTCAAGCAGAAAAAGGCATAATAAAAGACATGATGTATAAAGGTAGGACTGAAGACAGAAGACAAAGATCAGAGACGATGATGATTTCAGAAGACGACTGAACAGAAAATGGTTCAAAGAACACGTCTTTCCACTTTATGACTTATTGATTTCTGGTAATAAATCCACATATTTCAATTTCATCTGCTGAAACCAAAGAAGATTCATTATAACATTTTAAGTTTCACATTTTTATACTGATTCTGATTCTACATAATACTCCATTTTAAACCTCAACCTACAAAGGATTTGTACACGAACATAATCACTTCTTAATGATTATAACACAATAAAAATATAGTAAGTTATAAAAAGGATATTTATTTATTAATTTCTAATGTATCATTGATAATAATAGAGGTAATTAACATAGGTGTGTTAATCCATCCATCCTTCTGTCTTGAGAGCAAAGCACTCTTAATATGTCTTTCTATAAAAACTTATAAACAATAATTGAAAGTGGTGGTTATAAGTCACATATGTATCATGTAACATCAGAAACATCAGAGAGTAATAAGATGATTTTGAGATGTTGGCTGTATTCTACTTTTACCACAAACTGTTTACCATCAAAGTTGCAGCTGTCAAAGGTTTTCTTCTCAAAGTCATTTTGCGTCATCACTAAATCTTCACATCCAAATCTGAAGGAGGATCTGGCAACAAAAGCAAACATAAATACTGCAGTAAGTAACCTGGTTACTGTGGGTAAGAGATTAAGAGGAATCCAGTTCAGTAGATTTCTACTGTCTGCTCATGAAACTCAGCACACGTGGTTTAAACAGACTGAGACTTTGTTCTCCTTCGGTCAAAACACACATTAAACTTGGACTTTACACATAACTCAGATATTTCAGATCATCGATCAAATATCACATTATTATCAAAAGATCATCCAATGTTACTGAGTCTCAGACAAGTGTCATTTAGTAAAGAAGGTTAATATGTCTCGTTTCTCGTTACATGACAGTGTATAACAATACTGAGCTGAGCTCTTGGTCCTGATCATTTCCATTAAGATGGCGGTGAACTGGTTGTTAAACATCACTGATACTAAACAACATGGTGACCAGAGGTGTCATAAGTATTCACATTCATTACTCAAGTAGAAGTATAGATACTAGGGTTTAAAAAGACTTCTGTAGAAGTTGAAGTATCACCTCAAGATTTTTACTCAAGTAGAAGTGTAAAAGTACTGGCTTCAAAACTACTTAAAGTAGAAAAGTAAAAGTAATTTAAAGAGGAAAAAAAGCCATCAAATGTTATAGGCCAGGGGTCGGCAATTAAGTTTGGCCTCGGGCCAGATATTTTCCAAGCCATTACATGGCGGGCCACAACCAAAACAATGGCTAATATAATGAATTAATAGGGGAGGAGGGGTGATAATGAAAATGATAGGCGATCTTGAAATGACGGAGCAGACGCACTGAGACATTCAAGCGGGCTGATGTAGGTTAAATTTGTGGACTGACCACTGGGGGCGCTATTAATTATATGCCTGTTTGTTAAAAAACAAAACAAAAAACATTTCCACTTGTTGCTGTTAGCTGTCCGAAAAATGGCACTATCAAAAAATCTCAAGAGAAAACTTAACAGCGAGAACAGGATCTTTCATGATGAATGGACAGAAAACTATGCCTTCATCCTCCCCAGTTTTATTAATGCAAAGCCCACATGCCTGATCTGTAACGAGGGTGTCTCTGCATGCAAAGAGTACAACATTAGACGGCACCACGAAACGAAGCATGTGATAGTTTTGGAGGAACTTGATACCAACAAGTCGATGGATGATGTGATCGGGTCAGTGAAACAGATGTCGCTCTCTGCGAGGTCCGCTGCCCGCCACATAGAGGCGCTGTCTGATGCGGTGCAGGGTGCAATTGTCGACGTGCTTATTCACTCTGTATCCAGTTAGACAAATAAGCATTTAAATTGAGGAAAATTTTCTGTTCTGGAAAATGAAGTTTCCAAGTAAAGAGCATTTTTGAGACTGGCAGTCCGATTTTTAAAAAGTATATTTTATATTTTTATTTTCTTTCTCTAGTTCAAACAATCTCACGGGCCAGATGTTTTTGCTTGCGGGCCACATCTGGCCCGCGGGCCGCCTATTGCCGACCTATGTTATAGGCCCTGCGCCACAGGGCCCTACAGTGCTCTACACGACCCCCCCCCCCCCCCCCCCCCCCCTACAAAAAAAAAAACAAAACATAATTTTTCTAAGGGCTATAATAAATAATGTTATATTAAAATGTTATGTTGAAAAATTCAGCCCCATATATGCCAAATGAAAATGAATGCATTTTTGTATAATGCAAATGCATTAAAGAACCATATATGTGTGCTACTGAGCACAGTACTGGCCGCAACGCGAGTGGAAGCACGGTACTGGCGGCAACGCGAGTGGAAGCACAGTACTGGCGGCAACGCGAGTGGAAGCACAGTACTGGCCGCAACGCGAGTGGAAGCACAGTACTGGCCGCAACGCGAGTGGAAGCACAGGAAGCAGTGGAAGCACAGGAAGCACAGTACTGGCCGCAACGCGAGTGGAAGCACGGTACTGGCCGCAACGCGAGTGGAAGCACAGGAAGCAGTGGAAGCACAGGAAGCACAGTACTGGCCGCAACGCGAGTGGAAGCACAGTACTGGCCGCAACGCGAGTGGAAGCACAGGAAGCAGTGGAAGCACAGGAAGCACAGTACTGGCCGCAACGCGAGTGGAAGCACAGTACTGGCCGCAACGCGAGTGGAAGCACAGTACTGGCCGCAACGCGAGTGGAAGCACAGGAAGCAGTGGAAGCACAGGAAGCACAGTACTGGCCGCAACGCGAGTGGAAGCACAGTACTGGCCGCAACGCGAGTGGAAGCACAGGAAGCAGTGGAAGCACAGGAAGCACAGTACTGGCCGCAACGCGAGTGGAAGCACGGTACTGGCCGCAACGCGAGTGGAAGCACAGGAAGCAGTGGAAGCACAGGAAGCACAGTACTGGCCGCAACGCTAGTGGAAGCACAGTACTGGCCGCAACGCGAGTGGAAGCACAGGAAGCAGTGGAAGCACAGGAAGCACAGTACTGGCCGCAACGCGAGTGGAAGCACGGTACTGGCCGCAACGCGAGTGGAAGCAGTGGAAGCACAGGAAGCACAGTACTGGCCGCAACGCGAGTGGAAGCACAGTACTGGCCGCAACGCGAGTGGAAGCACAGGAAGCAGTGGAAGCACAGGAAGCACAGTACTGGCCGCAACGCGAGTGGAAGCACGGTACTGGCCGCAACGCGAGTGGAAGCACAGGAAGCAGTGGAAGCACAGGAAGCACAGTACTGGCCGCAACGCGAGTGGAAGCACAGTACTGGCCGCAACGCGAGTGGAAGCACAGGAAGCAGTGGAAGCACAGGAAGCACAGTACTGGCCGCAACGCGAGTCGCGACACTGAAGCATCGCTACGTGCTTCACACCTGAACTACAATTCCATAAAACCACTGCTTCGAAGCTTGCTTGCGTGTGACGTGATTTGTAACAGGCAGGGGCGACAGACCAATAGTGTGTCGGAATGGTATATGTTTATACTTCTCATCCAATCACAATCAAATTCAGTCTACGTCTTTTTTTAACAATGAAAAAACCAAGGCCGAAATGAAATATGAGTAACAAGGTTGTTTAAAAAATGTAAGGAGTAGAAAGTACCGATAATTGCATGAAAATGTAAGGAGTAAAAGTAAAAAGTCGACTGAAAAATAATTACTCCAGTAAAGTATAGATACCCAAAAACTCTACTTAAGTACTTGACAGGTCTGATGGTGACAGAGACTTTTAGCGCTTCAGGAAACGAAAGTAAAAATTAAAACACGTCTATGTTTCTATGTTCAGCAGAATCGAGCAACGTTTACCAACAGGGACAAAATATTCTTGTTATATGTTGTAGTATGAAGCAACAATATATCAACAGTATAAGAGTTCATGTTACTTTCCCTGAATGCTGTGAATACACCGATTAGACGAGAGAGATCACGTTTTTTTCCCCTTCGCGACTTCACTCAAAGCAGAAACAAGCGTATATATACATATATACATATATCATAGTGCATGCTAAAAAGAGTAAGAAATGAACACCTGCCTGTTTACTTACATACACTTAGTAAAGTCACAGTAACCCTTAAACAGCATGTTACTCCCCAGTCTAGGTGTGTTTAGCGCATAACATGAACAGACCTCATCTTCCTCAAGTCCCAAATAGCCACTTACTTACTAACTAGAAAATACACAACTTCCCTCAAAGAAAACAAATGACAAGGATCTTACCTTTACCAACTTTCAGAAAAACAGGAGATTTACAATAAAACTTTCAGCGCAGCAGAAAATGTGGCAGGTTGTGTGGTTCTTCACTTACTTCCTGTCTTAAAAGAGAGGAAGTGTAGTGTAATTTTTTGTTGAGACTTGTGATATGCCAAAGAGAACAACAATTGCATTGCAGAATGATTCAATGTGATATTATATGATGAAGCTTTAAGTAGGGCAAAACAATGTTGTAGCATTAGATTAATCATATTTCATGTTAAACAAAATGTAGGATTTAGTTTCTTGTATACTTCACAAATGTTTGATTCACCCCTAATATGTAGTTTATAATCTCACTCAATGCACTTGTTAAAATTTAGAAGTGTGTGTATTAAACTTTAATATTTGTTTAAGAATATCCTTAGAAGAAGGTTTAGAAATAAGGGTGTAAAACTGACAAAAGATAATCTTAAAAGAAGAGAAAAGAGTCTCATGTACAGAGTGGAGAAGAAGAGAAGGAGAAATCGGCCGGCGAAGGTCACCAGCTGTGTCTCCTGCCATAGATGCTGCAATAGCTGGTAAATAGTGCCATAGATGGTAAATGGTGTCCACAGCTGCAAAAATCTTGCAAACTGTCACGTAGGCACAAGACCTAGGCGTGACCAAGGGTATAAAAGACAGGACAGGGGCCACTTCAGGTCAGAGCCGTCTTAGAGCATGTCTGTGTTATCTCTGATACACATTGTTTGTTTTTCGTGATGTGCTCTCCTTTTCTTGCCTGGCAATAAAAGAACACTTTGTTGCTGCACTAGACACTGACTCCTGAGGATTTTTTGAACACCAAAGAGAAGTGTTTTCTGGTCTGATTTAGGGACAATTTTAACTTCTTCAATTTGAGACTCTAAGACTTTTTACACGACACAACAGAAGCGTTCCTTACTTGAATCGAGGGTCTAAGGACAGAGGGTGTCACTCCCTGTACAGATTGTAAAGCCCTCTGAGACAAATGTATTTTGTGATTTTGGGATATATAAATAAAATTTGATTTGATAACACGTCGATGTTCCGTCATCTAATTCATGAACTGAAACAAACAACAAAGAGGGAGATGAAAAGAGAAGTTAATGTTCTTTAAACATATATTTTGGTCATTTTAAATGTGGCATGTTTTTAATTATAACCCTTACATGACACTTTTTTACGCAATTAAATACATTTATGTATATTGTATTTTTTTTTTTACATATTGTAAACATATTGTTAACAATATGTTGTTTTACATGAATTTATTCTTATATATATCTTCCTTCTTTCTCTTTCTCCCACTTCTACTCCTTCCTCCTCTCCCCACTTGCTCCCATTCACTTCCCCCTTTATCAACCTCATAGTCTTCTTCACTCATCTCCACACTGTTGTAACTGTCATCGTCTACCTCCTTTCCCTTCATTTTACACCCTCTTACAGAAAGCAGCGCTAGGGTACCGCTACCGGACCTATACAGGCCGTCGGCCGATACCCCCACACTCTACTCTCTGTAAGTTACCTACCTACTTTATTCACTCTAATGACAGTACTAAATACACTGTTCAAATCAACTTTTACTTTCCGTTTTTATTTCAACGTCTGCTCGTCCTAGTCCGCGACACAACTGACACTACGACTTCCGGTCCCCAGTCGCGTGTGTACAAATGTTGGCTCTTTTTGATGACGTAGAAAGCTGCTTCAGCCATAGATATATATACATAGACGCCTCATTGAGCGCTGAATGGTACGTGAACGCCGCCGCCATATTGGTTCGGGCAAAGTCGAGCGGTCGGAGAATTGGAGCGAACGGAGAAGATGCCTAATTCTTAACTTCTTAACAAGTTTACTGATGAACGCCGTGTGTTTAATCACTGCTTCTATCATGAACACCACTTTATTTTATTTTAGATTAGATTCAACTTTATTCTCATTGCACAAAGTAACACATACATAGACAACAAAATGCAGTTTACCATCTAACCAGAAGTGCAGAGTGTGTACAAATGAACAGGATATATATACATTTTTTTATTTTATTACAAATTTTCTCCATTGGTTTGGCTCATTTCTTGAAACTGAGATGACATTCTCATAACTATAAAGCAACTTGGCCAAACAGACTTGCAGTTCTGCACAACACTTCAGATAACCAGCAAAATGTAATTTGTCTCCCAAAACTACTCATCCATGCTTCAAAATGAAATCCCTTTCCCATGTAAATAGTCAGTACCATAAAAATGGCACGGATCCTTCTCAATTGCTTTGGCACATTTTGATTCATTCAGTACTTCTGTCAAAATAACTTGGATGGTACTGCACAACTACATGGATCACCTGGCAATGTTTGTACAGCTCCCAAAACAGTTTACCCTTCAGTCAAAACTACATTCCCTTCTCATATAACTAGTCAGTGCCTCCACAATGCATTGTCCCTTTGGTATTGTGTAAGTACTGCAAGTCAAAATGCTTAGACGCTTTCTCATGGCATATTTCTAACTATAGGCATAACATTTTCACACCACACACACACACTGCACTCATTCTGCCGAGGAATTTTCATTTTTATTCTCAACTAACGTAGATTGTACACATTACAGTAGGTAGGGAACCATAAAAAAGGAAAATATACTGTGTGCACAAAATACAAAAACCCACAAAAAAGAAAAAAATCAACACATCAGCACTGTAAATACAAAGAGTCACAAATGAAGACATTTTGTTTAGTCACGGTCACTCCCCTCTCTCTCCTGGTCACCATCCTCATCCTTCGTTAGTCAAAAACTTATTTCAACTAACCTGATTATCCTAAATTTACTAGAACATCTTCCAAAATATGTACTGTATTCTATTCCAGTTTCCTAACACTGATTTGACAATTGAGCAGACTATTCTGCATATGATGACTTATACGATGAAAATGTGCTGACATGTTTTGAGGACAATAACCATGACACTGAAAACCAACCAATTGGGATAGATCAGCAATATACATTCATTTGAAAAATGTACTAAATGTTGGCTGATTGTGTTAACTGTAGGATACTTGTACATAGCTATTTGCAAGGATGTACTAAAGGCTTGACACATGTACAAAGCATTTGGAAATGTGATGAAAGCAATGATAAATGCCATTCTGTTGTGAGAAACTGCAAGATAGTTTGGGGATTTGTCCATGTTGTTATGAGAATGTCATCTCAGTTTCAAGAAATGAGCCAAACCAATGGAGAAAAACTGTAACAACTCTGAACAGCAACACTGAAACTCAGCCTCAATTTCAGACATGAATGCAACAATTTCTGTTGTAGGCTATTGAAAAAGAAGGTTAACAATTGTCTTCTGGAAAAATGAAAATAAAATATCTAACAAAAAATCCTCTTGTATATTAACAACTTAGAAAGTAACTAAAAATGTCCCTTGCATCACCATTGCAGAGCGAGACATACGTGCCTGCTTTGCAAACAGTGCACAGTGCTTCACTTTTGTCTTTTTTTCTGTAACTCGTCTGTAAACGTGCACTTGCGCTTGGGCATGGTGGTGGAGACTGACAACCACGCTGTCTAGTGTCTACTAACTGGTTGACGAAGGCTGCCTGCACTGACTCTGCTCAGGGCTGACGTCATCGTGCGCAGTGTCCTAGTGCCTGTCGATTTACTGGTCCGATGTAAGCAAAGACGTGTCGGAAAGGAACTGAATGAAAGTAATTTTACAAAAACCGGGACATTTCCTCATTTTCTAAAAATAAACCGGGACACCCAGGACAGGACGTGAAATACGGACGTATGGTCACCCTATATAATGTTATGTTGTCAGATGTTAAACACTGTCAAGGTTCCAAAACTTGATGTGAACTTGACATGATATACATATGACATACAAACAATATAACATCTTCTTTGTTGTTTAAACAATTTACAAGTGCTCCAGACCCGTCGTAGATGCCATGCACAGATAGTCTGCCTTTCTTCACGGGGGAAACACACCTGTGTGACACAAGAATTCAAATAATAATGAACTATCATTATTATTATTATAGAAACAGGGGGCTTTCCTGAAGTCATGACTAGGAAGGGAGCTCACAGGTAAGATTAAGAAATACCACAGGGCTGCAACAATGAGTTCCTGACTTCTTCATGGTTTTATTCATGGTTCAGTGAGGTATCATAGCCAAGGACTACACGCTTTCTATAACCCTGCCCTGTGAGAATATAAACTGCAGGTACAACACAGTAAGTGAGGGTACTAATACATTTCTTGAATAACTGTTGCCCAGTTAGTGGCCCAGACAGGTCAAGTCTTTATCCTCCAAGTTAAAAAAATGAGTCAATTCTGTTTTACAGCTTGTAGCCACTAGAGGGCAGCATCCTTCATAGCACATATCATGAAGTCAATTAGAAGAAACATAAAATGGAAGTACAATCTTCATACATGGTTTGTGTTGACATAAAAATGAGCCTATAGTGATATCACAATGTGAGGTAAATTTCAGTCAACCTTTGTGATGAAATTCACAAAAAAAGTCACCACAATAAAAATATACATGACTACGTTGTTTTATCATGATTAAGTGTTATTGGACCCATTCTGCACAGTTGCTTGTGTTAAACATGTTCAGACTCAGTATTTTGTTTATGCAGAAGTTAATCAAGACCATCCTGCCTCAACATATTCACACAATCATATCTATTATTGAAAATATTATAGCACAATTTAGAAACTACCATAGGAAACAAGCATGTTATTAATTTATTAAAGTAAAAGTGTCATATGGATATTTATAATACCTACATGACACAGATTGTCTGTGATGAGGGAGTAGAGCATCTACATCAGAACATCATAGGGTTGGTCTCAAAGTTTGTGTTACAGTCCATGATTCAACACTTTTCTATCTTTTATGGCTGTATCATCATTTTAATACAAGGGATCACATATCACATCAATATCCATAAATAAGGAGGACTCCAGTACTGGAACCAGGAGTCTCCAGCTGCCACTGGTCAACCAACCACAGTTCAAATCATGTCGTCTCCAAAGTGTCTTTTCCACGTTCTTCTTGAAGCAGATCGCTGAGGTGTGAGACTATGTGTCATATTGTCTGCTTTAAAACCATTAATGTTACGACACAGTCACAACAACGGAAGCGGATATTACACAAAACTACCAATCCAACTACACATACACATATATATACATACACACACACACACACATATATATATACATACATATATACATACATATATATACATACATACACACACATCCACAGATTGTGCACAAAATACTATACAACCTATTTTTAAATTATTTATAAAAATCAGTCCATGACTCAAAGCCGTTTGGGACCATTGTGGTACAAGGTAAATAAAAAAGCAAGAATACAAAAGTGTGAATATTCATTTAATATATAAAAACATATACATATATATTACACACAAGAATTTACATTTATATACACTCATTCATACTCTTATTTCAGAGAGTCCACTCCAAGGATCCTTAACATTAAGTAATGTTGGCCTCATTTATCCAGTTCATCTTTTCTCAAGAAAATTCAATCAAAGCAACTGGACTTCGTTATTTGTCTCTGAAGAAGTTTCACCTCTCATCCAAGAGGCTTCATCAGTTCATGCTAGCTTAACGAGGCTGGGACTAGTCCAACTAGCATGAACTGATGAAGCCTCTTGGATGAGAGGTGAAACTTCTTCAGAGACAAATAACGAAGTCCAGTTGCGATCGATTTAATCTACTTGAGATAACAGTCGTTAGAGTCACATGGGGCCTTTTGTGAAAGTTGCTGAATCTCCTGGGAAGAGATGAAAGGGTAGCATTGTAAATTGGAGATAGATGGTGTCTCAGACCTCCTCCTCTGTTTAGGGATGGTTTTTCTAATTTCACATAGATGGCTTCTTTTACTCCTCTTTCAAACCATCTATCCTCTCTGTCCAGGATGTGAACATTGTTGTCCTCAAAGGAGTGAGCTTTCTCCTTGAGGTGTAGGTAGACAGCAGAGTCTAGGCCTGAGGAGTTGGGCCTCCTGTGTTGGTACATGTTTGTGTCTTTAGGTTGAACCAGCCTCTGAGTGTGTTGCTGGGGTTGAAATACACAGGGATACGGTGCTTGTTAAAGATCCTCCTGAGTTTTTCTGATAACCCAGATACATATGGAATAACTATGTTGTTTCTTTTGTCTTGTTTTTCTTTCTCAACCCCCTTGTTGGTGTACTCAGGATGGTTCACATGGAAATAGTGCAGTTTGTATGCGTCAGTGTACATTTTCTCCAGACTCCTTCTGCAGACTGATTTCACTGTCTGCTCTGAATGTGAGACTCCTGTGACCGACTGAAGGCTGGTTCAGAGTTAATCCTGAGGGAGAGAAATACATTCACCTAAAGCAGAGCCATCATGTACATTTGTAAAGACATCAGTGTTTGAGTCAGTGAATAGTTCAAATAATACACTGCTGTCTTACCTGTAACTTTTCTCACTGGTGATGTGTCTGATGTTTGATCTTCATTCAGAGGATCTCTTTAAATGACATAATACATGAGTGACATCACATACAACATGAAAATAGTCAAAGAAAGTCATTAAATGTTTGGACAACACCACCAATATGTATCTAATGTGCAAACAATAACCTGAACATACCTGCACCTCTCCATCAGCACCAACTCTTTTTCTTTCTATATTAAGACAATATCAATGAAATAAATCATCTTATTAACATCATGATGTGACAAAAACTATCAGCTTTAAAATCAGCTTTAAAATCTGTGATGATTTTATTTCATTCATACAAATCTTACCTGAGTTTTGAATAATTTCTTTTTTCTGTGCCAGTAAAGTGCATTGATCACTGTGATCACCACCACAACACAAAACACAATAATTAATGTCGTTTTTAAAGGTTCTATTTCACATTCAGCATCAGTTGAAGCAGTTCCTGGTTTGAAGGTCCAATAGAATGGTGATTTACATCTGGAATAATGGAAGGAAATACATTACAGGAACAATTACAGATATTTTATATTTACTGTTGCAACAAGTGTGACTATCTGAAGCTTCACTTACTGTGTGTGTGGTTGACAATATGCAAGTGTCCCATCTGAAAATGTGTCATTACTGCAGTCAGTGCAAACAGTGTCTGTGAGGGCTGTTCCTGCACAAATACAAATGATACATATTGAAATGAGTTCAGTATACATATCACATCAGTGTTATAATCATTATTGTTTAATATTGACTGTTAACAGACAGGCAGAAATCATATGCTGGACTGTTGCTGGTACAGCAGGGTGAAAAGTCCACCACACTCTCTCTTGCAACCAATACAATACAATATGTGGTAAAGTGTTACCGTGGAGCATTTGAGACAGTGATACACAGGTCTGACACATGTCACTGTTCTCCTAAAGGACAGACAGAGAAGGAAGGAAAGAGGTGGGGAGTGACAGCTAATAGTGAGAAGCTAAGCTTCAGTCACCCTGTAGCTGCCACACTGGAAACCTTCAGACAGCTTCATGTTGGACTAATGTTGAAAACACAAACCCAACTAACTTAAACTATACTTGTCATCTTAAAGTCAGGATGAAACCAACCTTTTTGGCTGATATATTGTCCTGGTTGACAGCTTGTGTGTTTCTGTGCTGTCACACAGCCGTCCTCTATGGAGTCAATACAGTAGAATCCATCCAGCGGTTCACAAACTGTATCTGATGTTGTTGTACATGACCTGTTTATCTTCAGACCAGAACCTGTCAACACATGTAGAGGTTACATATGAGATACAAAACTTCTCTTCTGTTAAATCTACTAGACAGCAACAACATGCTAATCTTCTGACTTAAAGACAAGCTTCAGTTTTTATGATATCTTCAGGAAATGTGAAGCAATAGTTTCTCCAGTTTATGAATTCATGGAAAAATATCTAAATAAATATCTGAAAAACTGCCCACACATAGGACACTGTGGAAATTTGATTTCTGTGAGATGAGGTTGGTTCAATTATTACTGCAATAGCAAAAAAAAAAAAAAAATTGCTTACAGCTCTTAATTAAAAACTGGTGAAAAAAAACAGATTACAATGAATGTAATGTTCCTGTGGAGTTTTCCCACAAACTGTGTAATGTATAGCGGCATCTAGTGGTTGCAGTTCTAGCTATTGATGTTTATGCTTTTACCTGCCGGTTTTACTTTGTTTTGGATGTTGTTTTAACTGGTGAAGCTGAGCTGGTGAGTTGTGTATGCAAAATGTAACAACTTATGTTTATTGACATGAATATGTTATATTTGTGTATTATACAGTCGTTAATATGCGTGTCGTTAATACTGTGTTTTGTTTTACTTGTCATTTCAGTTGATTACCTGGCAATCGACAAGTTTACTGAGAAATGCTAATTAGCATGCCTGTATGATGTAGCCATACTCGCGCTAATAAATACATAAAAGTAAACGGACGTCGGCCTGAGTGTTTCACTGTTTCACAGTTAAAACCCCCCTTTCGGAGGGAAGTATTGGACTAAAGTAGTTAGTCGAGTATATCCGAACAGTTCCAGTTTTATTGTGAAACTTGCTTGTTCTTCTGTCCAAGTTGTCTCAAAGTAGAAGACTCGTCATGTTGAGTCTCTGTATCTTCATAATGATGCTAACAACCACAGTTTGTTTTTCTCGGTTCTTACTCAGCATTGACTGTGGGACATGCAGGAAAAAAAATCTTCCTACTGTTTTAACTCTATACTAAGGCTTAGATTTTCTACCATTAATATGAATATAAATCTACCTGCATCACAGTTTGCACAGGTAAAGCACAGGGTTCGACCAGTAGGCTCATTCATGAAGGTTCCCTCAGTGCAGGGCAGGCAGAATGTACTGTTGAACTCTGTACAGTCATATTCAACTCGACTTCCTGTAAAAAAGAAACAATTTGACATGTGATATAATATTAATGGGCTTACAAATCCTAATTAAAAAGTATATTTCACTCTGGTGGAACATTTTCAGTTAAACACACACAGAGACATTAAATGCATGTCTTGTTTCACCTTCTATGATAACTGTAATGAATCTATTATACAAACAGAAAATTAAATAAAGATCAGTGTAACTCAGGCCTCACACAAGCATTGTCTCTGTGTAAACGTCCAGTAATGTCAGAATAAAGACGTAGGAAACATTCATGTAAAAGTCACCTCTGTCTGAATGACAAAAAGACTCACGATAACAGAAAAGTTGTATATTGTGTGTCTGGAAAGAGCTCTGGATGATCTTGTGGTCAAATGTACATTGCAGAATATTCTTTTTAATCAATGCAGGCACCAATATAATTCATATGTTGTACTACTTAAAAGCAAGCAGCCCAGAAGTGACCCATTCTGTAACTCTCATTGGCAGCTGGAGCATATTTAACCTAGCAAACATCCTCCTTTTATCTTTCAGTTAGTTCTTACCTGCAGGACACCGACGACAACAATTTTTTCCTATTGGATACTCTGCTGGATGACATGTGAGGCTATATCCACTGAAGACTTTCACCATTATTATCTGTGAAGAGTAAAACAAAGGTTTTTGTTTCAGTGAAGCCTGGTTGAAATCAAGATATAGTCAAAAACTGGCTGAACAAGTCAGCTTCAAGCAGAAAAAGGCATAATAAAAGACATGATGTATAAAGGTAGGACTGAAGACAGAAGACAAAGATCAGAGACGATGATGATTTCAGAAGACGACTGAACATAAAAATGTTCAAAGAACATTTTCCACTTTATGACTTATTGATTTCTGGTAATAAATCCACATATTTCAATTTCATCTGCTAAAACCAAAGAAGACTAATTTTAACATTTTAAATTTCACATTTTTATACTGATACTTCTGATTCTGATTCTTCATAATACTCCATTTTAAACCTCAACCTACAAAGGATTTGTACACGAACATAATCACTTCCTAATAATTAAAACACAATAAAAATATAGTAAGTTATAAAAAGGATATTTATTTATTAATTTCTAATTTATCATTGATAATAATAGAGGTAATAATTAACATAGGTGTGTTAATCCATCCATCCTTCTGTCTTGAGAGCAAAGCACTCTGCTGGTTTGTCCACCTCCTGTCACTATTAATCATTTTCCAAATCTATTTACCCAAATAGATTATTTTTCAAATGTTCTTAATATGTCTTCCTATAAAAACTTATGAACAATTAAAACCGCAAGCGGTGTCCCTCGCTTATGCCGCCCGCCGCTGCCCGACATGCATCATATGTTTGGAAAATAAATGCGACTGTGAGAAATGCAGGAATCCGTAGGACTTCAATAGGTCAATGGGTAAAAATGCCATTGGTTTTCAATGGGTAAAAATGCCATTGGTTTTCAATGGGCAAAATTTACATTGGTTTTCAATGGGGAAAATTTCCATTGATTTTCAATGAGGGAAAATGAAATTGAAAATGGCAGACTCCCTGTTGGGAAAAGTCAAGTTGCGCAAGAGACTTTTTTGTTCATCTTCTTAGTGTACACATGTGTACCGACTTTCATGTTCCAACTCCATAAAAACCCTTATGGGGAGGGGTTTTTGAAAATTTATAGGGGGCACTGTGGAGCCATTTTTTGCTGCACATGGGTGTGGGTCAATGGGATGTTAGAAGGTGCGAGGCTTGTCCAGCTTGGCAAATTTGGTGATCCTACGTGTTTCTTAAATGTGGTTTTATGCTGGCAAACTGCGAAACGTGTATTTTTGGCCAAAGGAATTGAAAGACGACATTTTTCTCGAGCCCTAGCAGCCACGCCCTTAGACCTACGGATGCGCAGAGCACAACTTAAGATCAGCTGAGTCTGGAGATGATGTCAGGCAAATTTGAAGTGGATTGGCCAAAATCCCTCGGACGAGTTCGTTTTCAGTAGAGAAACTAAAATTCAAAATGGCCGACTTCCGGTTTGGAGACTTTTTTGTTAATCTGGTTATGCTACACAAGTGTACCGATTTTCATGTTCAAACTCCATAAAAACCCTTATGGGGAGGGGTTTTTAAAATGTTCTAGGGGGCGCTGTGGAGCCATTTTGGGCCGCACATGGGCGTGGCCCAATCGGTTGTTAGAAGGTGGGAGTCTTGTCTACGCTGCCAAATTTGGTGATCCTACGCGTTTCTTAAAGGTGCAAAAAAGGCAAACATATTTTTTGGCGCAAAAATCTTAAGACGGCGCGCCGCCACGCAGGCGCCATTGTACGCAGCTGCATGACGTTCATAATGGAGCTTCAGCAAATGGTTATGGATGTTTTAGAAGTGGAATGAAATTGATGCCTCGAAAGATGTGGCGTCAGTATGTGTAAACGTAAAGGGTGGCGGCGTGGAGGCATTGAGCCCCGCCCATGGGCGTGGTCGGCACCAAACGACGCAGGGCGTCACCCTTCACCTGTGTATGAAGTTTGAAGGCAAACGTAATTTTTCGGCGAATGACCCAAAATGGCCGCGCTGCCACGCAAAGGCGGTTACTGGTAGGGGCACGCCGTTGGTCGTGCAGCTTCACAGACTTGTTTTTTGTTTTTTAAAAGTGAAACGATGGCGACAGAGTAAACGGTGCGCTTGCCGTATACGTGGGTGTAAAAAGCGACCATTTCCTGTTACCACGGAGGGGCGCCATGAGTGACGTGGGTCGTTGATACATAGAAACGTTCAGGGCCGGAGACACATTCTAAGTTCCGAATTTGAGGCGGCTACGATTTTTTTTTTGTGGGCGTGACAGGCGTTCGTATTTTTATAGCGAGCGGCGTCCGACGTGCAAAACTTTAGGCCTCCCTAAGAGCTACGCCCTCTGGCGAAACTTTGCACAGAGCACAACTTAAGCTCAGCTACGTCCGATGATGATTTTTGCCGAGTTTGGAGTCTGTGGTGCGAAAGCCCTAGGACGAGTTCGTTTTGGTAAAAAAAACGCCAGATTCAAAATGGCCGACTTCTTGTTTGACATGGAGCGTCGGCTCAAGAGGCAACTGCCCTTTTTTTTTATGCTTGACATGTTTCCCGAGTTTCATGGGGCTTTTTGAAAGTCGTCGACTTCGCCTATGGGTTTTTGGCGCGCCCCCCTCAAACTGAAAGTGCGCAAGTTTGCATGTGCCCGTCACGTCAAACCAACTTTTTGAGCGTGGCAAGGGCCCGCTTTTTGGGCGTTTGCGGGTGTTAGAATAATAATGCGGAATAATAATAAACAGAGCAATTTTAATAGGTCCCTCACTGCATTCACTGTGTGAGAGCGAGGGACCTAATAATTTAAAGTGGTGGTTATAAGTCACATATGTATCATGTAACATCAGAAACATCAGAGAGTAATAAGATGATTTTGAGATGTTGGCTGTATTCTACTTTTACCACAAACTGTTTACCATCAAAGTTGCAGCTGTCAAAGGTTTTCTTCTCAAAGTCATTTTGCGTCATCACTAAATCTTCACATCCAAATCTGAAGGAGGATCTGGCAACAAAAGCAAACATAAATACTGCAGTAAGTAACCTGGTTACTGTGGGTAAGAGATTAAGAGGAATCCAGTTCAGTAGATTTCTACTGTCTGCTCATGAAACTCAGCACACGTGGTTTAAACAGACTGAGACTTTGTTCTCCTTCGGTCAAAACACACATTAAACTTGGACTTTACACATAACTCAGATATTTCAGATCATCGATCAAAGATCACATTATTATCAAAAGATCATCCAATGTTACTGAGTCTCAGACAAGTGTCATTTAGTAAAGAAGGTAAATATGTCTCGTTTCTTGTTACATGACAGTGTATAACAATACTGAGCTGAGCTCTTGGTCCTGATCATTTCCATTAAGATGGCGGTGAACTGGTTGTTAAACATCACTGTAAACACCAAAAAGACCAACATGGTGACTGAGACTTTTAACGCGAAACGAAACGAAAGTAAAAAATTAAGACACTTTTGTGTTTCTATGTTCAGCAGAATCGAGCAACGTTTACCAACAGGGACAAAATATTCTTGTTATATGTTGTAGTATGAAGCAACAATATATCAACAGTATAAGATTTCATGTTACTTTCCCTGAATGCTGTGAATACACCGATTAGACGAGAGAGATCACGCGTTTTTCTTCGCGTCGTCACTCAAAGCAGAAACAAGCGTATATACATATATACACATATATCATAGTACATGCTAAAAAGAGTAAGAAATGAACACCTGCCTGTTTACTTACATACACTTAGTGAAGTCACAGGAACCCTTAAACAGCATGTTACGCCCCAGTCTAGGAGTGTTTAGCGCATAACACGAACATTTCCATCTTCCTCAAGTCCCAAATAGCCACTTACAAAACTTAGTGATTAATTAAACAAATATTTATTTACAAGAATAAGACACGATTAAACTGTTATAACTACAAACACAACTTCAGGGTAGACCCAGGCCAAAACAACAAACAAAACAAGTCTAACTAGAAAATAAACAACTTCCCTCAAACAAAACTAATGACAAGGATCTTACCTTTACTAACTTTCAGAAAAACCAAGGAAAGAAGAAAACCGCAGAGGAAAATGTGTCAGGAAATGTGGCAGGTTGGGTAATCGCGATATATATGTCTATGATCGCAAGGGCGTAACTTTGGGTTAAACATTGGGGGGGGGGACACACTCAGGGCCGTTGCAGGATTTCAAAACTGATGCGCCGGCTAAAAATCTTTCAATTTTTGAATGATTGGGGGTGCATTATATGTCACACAAGAGACCTATATTGCTGAAATTACTTTAATTACTTAAATAATTTACGTTTGAATTAAAAAAAAAACGTGGCAAGAGTAGGTTAAACTTGGTTTGATCTGGCAAGTATATTCACACTAGTTTTGGAGAACGCATATTACCTCACCAAAAAGAAGCATTTTTAACACATTTTGCCCTCTAACTAGCATATTAACAATGCTTTTCATTTTTTATGTTGTTTCAGTGTTTCCCACATAATTTTACTGTAATATTTTGCTTACATTCTTTATGCAATGTTATAGCTCATTTCAGGTATTCCATGTTTATGCTCACATGAACTCCCCTTGGCTTAACATTGTGTCTAACTCAGGGATCGGCAACCTCTGGCTCGCGAGCCAGATGTGGCTCGCAGAGGAGTGAAAGTAAGCCGGTACGGTCCGGTACTGCGTACCACTAAAACAGGGGTGCCCAATACGTCGATCGATTCGACCAACAATAAAAAATAGTTGTCTGTCCGCCGTTTGCTCTTTTCATGGTGCAATAAAGGCATAAGCTGCCACAGCTACCGGCTCATATTATCGTTGGCTCTCATTTAAAGGATCCATATTCTGCTTTTTTGTCATATTTTCTTATTTATATAATGTTATGTTGTCAGATGTTAAACATTGTCAAGGTTCCAAAACTTGATGTGAACTTGACATGATATACATATGACATACAAACAATATAACATCTTCTTTGTTGTTTAAACAATTTACAAGTACTCCAGACCCGTCGTAGATGCCATGCACAGATAGTCTGCCTTTCTTCACGGAGGAAACACACCTGTGTGACACAAGAATTCAAATAATAATAAACTATTATTATTATTATTATTATGGAAACAGGGGGCTTTCCTGAAGTCATGACTAGGAAGGGAGCTCACAGGTAAGATTAAGAAATACCACAGGGCTGCAACAATGAGTTCTTGACTTCTTCATGGTTTCATTCATGGTTCAGTGAGGTATCATAGCCAAGGACTACACGCTTTAATAACCCTGCCCTGTGAAAATATAAACTGCAGGTACAAAACAGTAAGTGAGGGTACTAATACATTTCTTGAAGAACTGTTGCCCAGTTAGTGGCCCAGACAGGTCAAGTCTTTATCCTCCAAGTTAAAAAAAATAATGAATAAATTCTGTGTTTTACAGCTTTTAGCCACTAGAGGGCAGCATCCTTCATAGCACATATCATGAAGTCATTTAGAAGAAACATAAAATGGAAGTACAATCTTCATACATGGTTTGTGTTGACATAAAAATGAGCCTGTAGTGATATCACAATGTAAGGTAAATTTCAGTCAACCTTTGTGACGAAATTCACAAAAAAAAGTCACCGCAATAAAAATATACATTGTTTTGTCATGATTAAGTGTTATTGGACCCATTCTGCACAGTTGCTTGTGTTAAACATGTTCGGACTCAGTATTTTGTTTATGCAGAAGTTAATCAAGAACATCCTGCCTCAACATATTCACACAATCATATCTATTATTGAAAATATTATAGCACAATTTAGAAACTATCATAGGAAACAAGCATGTTATTAATTTATTAAAGTAAAAGTGTCATATGGATATTTATAATACCTACATGACACAGACTGTCTGTGATGAGGGAGTAGAGCATCTACATCAGAACATCAGAGGGTTGGTCTCAAAGTTTGTGTTACAGTCCATGATTCAACACTTTTCTATCTTTTATGGCTGTATCATCATTTTAATACAAGGGATCACATATCTCATCAATATCCATAAATAAGGAGGACTCCAGTACTGGAACCAGGAGTCTCCAGCTGCCACTGGTCAACCAACCACAGTTCAAATCATGTCGTCTCCAAAGTGTCTTTTCCACGTTCTTCTTGAAGCAGATCGCTGAGGTGTGAGACTATGTGTCATATTGTCTGCTTTAAAACCATTAATGTTACAACACAGTCACAACAACGGAAGCGGATATTACACAAAACTACCAATCCAACTACACATACACATATATATACATACACACACACACACACACACACATATATACACACACACACACACACACACACATATATACACACATACATATATATACATACATACACACACATCCACATATTGTGCACAAAATACTATACGACCTATTTTTAAATTATTTATAAAAATCAGTCCATGACTCAAAGCCGTTTGGGACCATTGTGGTACAAGGTAAATAAAAAAAACAAGAATACAAAAGTGTGAATATTCATTTAATATATAAAAACATATACATATATATTACACACAAGAATTTACATTTATATACACTCATTCATATTCTTATTTCAGAGAGTCCACTCCAAGGATCCTTAACATTAAGTAATGTTGGCCTCATTCATCCAGTTCATGTTTTCTCAAGAAAATTCAATCAAAGCAACTGGACTTGGTTATTTGTCTCTGAAGACGTTTCACTTCTCATCCAAGAGGCTTCATCAGTTCATGCTAGCTTAACGAGGCTGGGACTAGTCCAACTAGCATGAACTGATGAAGCCTCTTGGATGAGAGGTGAAACATCTTCAAAGACAAATAACCAAGTCCAGTTGCGATCGATTTAATCTACTTGAGATAACAGTCGTTAGAGTCACATGGGGCCTTTTGTGAATGGCTGTTGTTTTTAGAGGCTAAGTTGCTGAATCTCCTGGGAATAGATGAAAGGGCAGCATTGTAAATTGGAGATAGATGGTGTCTCAGACCTCCTCCTCTGTTTAGGGATGGTTTTTCTAATTTCACATTGATGGCTTCTTTTCTGAGGGAGAGAAATACATTCACCTAAAGCAGAGCCATCATGTACATTTGTAAAGACATCAGTGTTTGAGTCAGTAAATATTTCAAACAATACACTGCTGTCTTACCTGTAACTTTTCTCACTGGTGATGTGTCTGATGTTTGATCTTCATTCAGAGGAACTCTTTAAATGACATAATACATGAGTGACATCACATACAACATGAAAATAGTCAAAGAAAGTCATTAAATGTTTGGACAACACCACCGATATGTATCTAATGTGCAAACAATAATCTGAACATACCTCTCCATCAGCACCATCTCTTCTTTCTATATTAAGACAATGAAATAAATCATCTTATTAACATCATGATGTGACAAAAACTATCAGCTTTAAAATATATGATGGTTTTATTTCATTCATACAAATCTTACCTGAGTTTTGAATTTCTTTTTTCTGTGACGGTAAAGTGCAGCGATCACTGTGATCACCACCAGATTCACCACAACACAAATCACAATAATTACTGTCGTATTTAAAGCTTCTATTTCACATTCAGCATCAGTTGAAGCAGTTCCTGGTTTGAAGGTCCAATAGAATGGTGATTTACATCTGGAATAATGGAAGGAAATACATTACAGGAACAATTACAGATATTTTATATTTACTGTTGCAACAAGTGTGACTATCTGAAGCTTCACTTACTGTGTGTGTGGTTGACAATATGTAAGTGTCCCATCTGAAAATGTGTCACTAC
The DNA here is from genome assembly GCA_036937835.1 of Pampus argenteus. Classification (NCBI taxonomy): domain Eukaryota; kingdom Metazoa; phylum Chordata; class Actinopteri; order Scombriformes; family Stromateidae; genus Pampus; species Pampus argenteus. The sequence continues at coordinate 5,365,029 of CM072864.1, read as the reverse complement.
TGCAGTCAGTGCAAACAGTGTCTGTGAGGGCTGTTCCTGCACAAATACAAATGATACATATTGAAATGAGTTCAGTATACATATCATGCAGTCATCAGTGTTATAATCATTATTGTTTAATAATGACTGTTCACAGACACAGGCAGAAATCATATGCTAGACTGTTGCTGGTACAGCAGGGTGAAAAGTCCTCCACACTCTCTCTTGCAACCAATACAATACAATATGTGGGAAAGTGTTGCCATGGAGCATTTGAGACAGTGATACACAGGTCTGACACATGTCACTGTTCTCCTAAAGGACAGACAGAGAAGGAAGGAAAGAGGTGGGGAGTGACAGCTAATAGTGAGAAGCTAAGCTTCAGTCACCCTGTAGCTGCCACACTAGAAACCTTCAGACAGCTTCATGTTGGACTAATGTTGAAAACACAAACCCAACTAACTTAAACTATACTTGTCATCTTCAAGTCAGGATGAAACCAACCTTTTTGGCTGATATATTGTCCTGGTTGACAGCTTGTGTGTTTCTGTGCTGCCACACAGCCGTCCTCTAAGGAGTTAATACAGTAGAATCCATCCAGTAGTTCACAAACTGTATCTGATGTTGTTGTACATGACCTGTTTATCTTCAGACCAGAACCTGTCAACACATGTAGAGGTTACATATGAGATACAAAACTTCTCTTCTGTTAAATCTACTAGACAGCAACAACATGCTAATCTTCTGACTTAAAGACAAGCTTCAGTTTTTATGACATCTTCAGGAAATGTGAAGCAATAGTTTCTCTAATTTATGAATTCATGGCAAAATATCTATAAATAAATATCTGAAAAACTGCCCACACATAGGACACTGTGGAAATTTGATTTCTGACAATTATTACTGCAATAGCAAAAAAAATTGCTTACAGCTCTTAAAAATTAAAAACTGGAATAAAAAACCCAGATTACAATAAATGTAATGTTACAGTTTATTGTGAAACTTGCTTGTTCTTCTGTCCAAGTTGTCTCAAAGTAGAAGACTCGTCATGTTGAGTCTCTGTATCTTCATAATGATGCTAACAACCACAGTTTGTTTTTCTCGGTTCTTACTCAGCATTGACTGTGGGACACGCAGGAAAAAAATCTTCCTACTGTTTTAACTCTATACTAAGGCTTAGATTTTCTACTATTAATATGAATATAAATCTACCTGCATCACAGTTTGCACAGGTAAAGCACTGTCGTCGACCAGTAGGCTCATTCATGAAGGTTCCCTCAGTGCAGGGCAGGCAGGATCTACTTGTGAACTCTGTACAGTGAAATTTAACTCGACCTCCTGTAAAAACAATTTAACATGTGATATGATATTAATGGGCTTACAAATCCTAATTAAAAAGTATATTTCACTGTGGTGGAACATTTTCAGTTAAACACACACAGAGACATTAAATGCATGTCTTGTTCCACCTTCTATGATAACTGTAATGAATCTATCATACAAACAGAAAATTAAATAAAGATCAGTGTAACTCAGGCCTCACACAAGCATTGTCTCTGTGTAAACGTCCAGTAATGTCAGAATAAAGACGTAGGAAACATTCATGTAAAAGTCACCTCTGTCTAAATGACAAAAAGACTCACGATAACAGAAAAGTTGTATATTGTGTGTCTGGAAAGAGCTCTGGATGATCTTGTGGTCAAATGTACATTGCAGAATATTCTTTTAATCAATGCAGGCACCAATATAATTCATATGTTGTACTACTTAAAAGCAAGCAGCCCAGAAGTGACCCATTCTGTAATTCTCATTGGCAGCTGGAGCATATTTAACCTAGCAAACATCCTCCTTTTATCTTTCAGTTAGTTCTTACCTGCAGGACACCGACGACAACAATTTTTTCCTATTAGATACTCTGCTGGATGACATGTGAGGCTATATCCACTGAAGACTTTCATCATTATTATCTGTGAAGAGTAAAACAAAGGTTTTTGTTTCAGTGAAGCCTGGTTGAAATCAAGATATTGTCAAAAACTGGCTGAACAAGTCAGCTTCAAGCAGAAAAAGGCATAATAAAAGACATGATGTATAAAAGTAGGACTGAAGACAGAAGACAAAGATCAGAGACGATGATGATTTCAGAAGACGGCTGAACAGAAAATTGTTCAAAGAACACCGTCTTTCCACTTTATGACTTATTGATTTCTGGTAATAAATCCACATATTTCAATTTCATCTGCTAAAACCAAAGAAGGATAATTTTACCTTTTTAATATAGTGGTGGGCAAGTGAAGCCTCATGAAGCACTGAGGCTTTCCTAACAATTGTGCCGAAAAAGATTCGAAGCTTCAAGACTTCAGTGACGGTGACATCTGGTGGACAACTGAAGCCATAGCAACCTCTAAAGAGCACGACTGAAGCACTGGCACCGTTTCAATCCCATGACAGCAATAACATTTCAGAAAAGTCTGTGTGGTCATTCAAGTGTTTTGTTCATTCATACCAAATAATGATTATATCGTCAACAATGAGATGATGGCAGATGTTCAAGAATAAATGCAAATTATATTAAGGGTTAAATGTTGGTTAAGTGTTTTTAAGGGAAAGATAATGGTTTGTCATTTGGGGACTTGTATGGTTGATTTGGAATGATTATTCACAGCATAGACATATATACATATGTGTGTGAATGGGTGTATAAGAGACATTAACTTAAAGAACTTTGTAGAAAGGCGCTTTATGAAGTTCAGTCCATTTGCTTGTATTAGTTTACGGGCAGATCTGCCCTAACCAATATGGCGGCGCCGTTTACGTGTCGCGACCAACGACCAACCCGCTCAATGAGGCGTCTATGTATATATGTCTATGATTCACAGAAGCATGATATGATTGTCTTCTTTTTGAGGCCCATTTAAAAATTAAACCACTCAAACCTGTCAAGCTGTCATTGGTGCATTGAAACACCATGAGCCAATGACACACACTAAAACACTACGAGCCAAAGAAAAGCTTCGAAACATTTTGAAGCAATGAAGCGCGAAACGAAACAACGTTTGACGTTCGAAGCTTCAACGTCATCGATCACGTGACACTGGTGTTATGATACAGGCTCCGACACAGCGTTTCGAATCACTCCGCTTCAGGAAGAGTGACACAAGCTTCAAAGCTTCTGTATCATTTGCCCATTTGCACATTTTAAGTTTCACATTTTTATACTGATACTTCTGATTCTTCATAATACTCCATTTTAAACCTCAACCTACAAAGGATTTGTACACGAACATAATCACTTCTTAATAATTATAACACAATAAAAAATGTAATAAGTTATAAAAAGGATATTTATTTATTAATTTCTAATGTATCATTGATAATAATAGAGGGAATAATTAACATAGGTGTGTTAATCCATCCATCCTTCTGTCTTAAGATCAAAGCACTCTGCTGGGTTGTCCACCTCCTGTCACTATTAATCATTTTCCAAATCTATTTACCCAAATAGATTATTTTTCAAATGTTCCTAATATGTCTTTCTATAAAAACTTATGAACAATAATTGAAAGTGGTGGTTATAAGTCACATATGTATCATGTAACATCAGAAACATCAGAGTGTTGTGATTCTGTTTTTGTCTCTGTTTGGTGTGTTTCCTCCCTAATCCTCCTCTCTGTGTCCTAGGAGGGCGGAGCTGCAGGCTTGGTAACGATTCATGCCCTTACTGAATTTCACTGAGTTTTTTCCTCTGCCACGGTAGTCGTGAGTGTTTTTTTTCCCCCTCACTTGTGGAGCGATTTTGATTTCGTTGCTACTTTTAGTTTCCCGTTGTGGGTTTTTTTAGTGTTTGTTTCGTCGATCGTTTTTTCCCTGTTAAAAGGTGATCTTCTGTTTTGGACATTGTTTGAATAAACTGTTTTTTGACTCGACTCTGCATCTGGGTTCTGGCTTCATTATTTTCCGGACACAACACAGAGAGTAATAAGATGATTTTAAGATGTTGGCTGTATTCGACTTTTACCACAAACTGTTTACCATCAAAGTTGCAGCTGTCAAAGGTTTTCTTCTCAAAGTCATTTTGCGTCATCACTAAATCTTCACATCCAAATCTGAAGGAGGATCTGGCAACAAAAGCAAACATAAATACTGCAGTAAGTAACCTGGTTACTGTGGGTAAGAGATCAAGAGGAATCCAGTTCAGTAGATTTCTACTGTCTGCTCATGAAACTCAGCACACGTGGTTTAAACAGACTGAGACTTTGTTCTCCTTCGGTCAAAACACACATTAAACTTGGACTTTACACATAACTCAGATATTTCAGATCATCCATCAAATATCACATTATTATCAAAAGATCATCCAATGTTACTGAGTCTCAGACAAGTGTCATTTAGTAAAGAAGGTTAATATGTCTCGTTTCTCGTTACATGACAGTGTATAACAATACTGAGCTGAGCTCTTGGTCCTGATCATTTCCATTAAGATGGCGGTGAACTGGTTGTTAAACGTCACTGTAAACACCAAAAGAGACTTTTAGCGCTTCAGGAAACGAAAGTAAAAATTAAGACACTTCTGTGTTTCTATGTTCAGCAGAATCGAGCAACGTTTACCAACAGGGACAAAATATTCTTGTTATATGTTGTAGTATGAAGCAACAATATATCGACAGTATATCAACAGTATAAGAGTTCATGTTACGTTCCCTGAATGCTGTGAATACACCGATTAGACGAGAGAGATCTTGTGTTATTTCCCCTTCGCGTCGTCACTCAAAGCAGGCAAGCAGAATATTCACAAGCGTATTCCTCAACAAAACAACTGAGAAGGATCTTACCAAGGAAAGACGAAAACCGCAGAGGAAAACCGCAGAGGAAAACCGCAGTGAAAAATGGGTCAGGTTGGGTGTAACGCCCTGGTTCTCTACTTACTTACTTCCTGTCTTAAAGCTGCAGACTTTTTAGAAAAGAGGAAAATTGTGTGTTTATTTCTTGTAAATCTGTCACCAAACTAACTGAAAGCTGAATTTTAGAGACCGTGTTGGTGTTTCAAAGATCTTGAACTGTTCAAGATTAGTGACAAAAACTATCTATCTATCTATCTATCTATCTATCTATCATGTACATTTGTGTCTCTATCACAGGTTCCACTGTTACTGTAATAATTCATCATTCAATGCTCTAGTTTATATGCTTATTTCCATATTTAGGCACATTGAATGTGGTTTGTGGCAAAAAGACATTTAACATATTTAGCTTGGTAAGACAGACCCAATTTATTTTAGTCATTCCGCCCTCCCTGACCGTGGTGTGTTTAGTTTGGCAGATAGCTAACATGATAGTAATAATAATAATAATAATAATAATAGGGTTTTTCGCACCACAGACTCGAAACTCGGCAAAAATCATCATCGGACCTAGCTGAGCTAAAGTTGTGCTCTGCACGTAATTAAGTCTAAGGGCGTAGCTCGCCTAAAGTTTTGCGCATTGGACGCCCTGTGTCGTTTGATACCGGCCCCGCCGAAACATGTGGCGTACTGACGCCACATGTTTCAAGCCATCAATTTCATTCCACTTCTAAAACATCCAGTACCACTTGCTGAACCTCCATTATGAACGGCATGCAGCTACATCCAATGGCGTCCGCGTGGCGGCGCGCTGTCTTTTGATTTTTCCGCCAAAAAATACGTTTGCCTTTTTGGCGGCTTTAAGAAACATGTAGGATCACCAAATTTGCCAGCGTGGCCAAGGCTCGCACCTTCTAACATCCCATTGATTCACACCCAAAATGGCTCCACAGCGCCCCCTTGAAATTTTCAAAAACCCCTCCCCTCCTGCTGGAATGTCAGGGTCGGCCCAAGAGGCAACTGTCCTTTTTTTATGCTTGACATGTTTCCTGAGTTTCATTGGGCTTTTTGAAAGTCGTCGACTTCGTCTATGGGCTTTTTTGAAATTTGTAGGGGGCGCTAGAGAGCCATTTTGCATAGGGGGCGCTGGCGCACCCCCCTTATTCGCCATTCGGATAAGGTTGCATGTGCCCGTCACGTCAAACCAACTTTTTGAGCATGGCAAAGGCCCCAAATTTGTGCAAATGCATGTGTTAGAATGAGAGTGAGGGACCTAATAATTAGGTCCCGAGCACTGAATGCAGTGAGGGACCTATTAAAATCGTTGTGTTTATTATTATTATTCATAATTATTCATGCACCTCTTCGACGGGCAAAAACACCCCATTTCCATGCTCAAAAAGTTGGTAGCCCATGGCAGTCACGTGTAACCTTTTCCGAATCGGCGTTGAGGGGGGCGCGCGAGAGCCCCCTGTGCAATATGGCTCTCTAACGCCCCCTACAAAGTTGCAAAAAAGCCATAGACAAAGTCACCGACTTTTGCATAGCCCCATGAAACTCTGGAAACATGTCAAGCATACTCAAAAACGAAACTTTGCCTCTTGGGCCGACGCTCCAAGTCAAACAGGAAGTCGGCCATTTTGATTATGGCGTTTTTTAGCCAAAGCTCACTCGTCCTAGGGTTTTTGCACCACAGACTCCAAACTCACCACAAATTATCTTCGGACCTAGCTGAGCTTAAGTTGTGCTCTGCGCATCGTTTCGCCAGAGGGCGTAGCTCGTAGAGAGGCCTAAAGTTTTGCGCGTCATACGCCATTTGCCATAAAAATAACAACGCCTCTCACGCCCACAAAAAACTTCGGAGCCGCTTCAAATTGGGAACTTACAACGGGTCTCCGGCCCTGAATGTTCCTATGTAGCAACGACCCGCGTCACTCATGGCGCCCCCCCATGGTAACAGGAAATGTTCGCATTTTACCCACACGTATACGGCGAGCGCACCGTTTACTCTGTCGCCTTCGTTTCACTTCTAAAAAACAGAAAACAAGTCAGTGAAGCTGCACGACACACGGCGTGCCGCTACCAGTAACCACCTTTGCGTGGCAGTGCGGCCATTTTGGCTCATTCGCAAACAATTTACGTTTGCCTTTTTGACGCCTTTCAAATAATCCTATCGTCTTCAAACTTCATACACAGGTGAAGGCTGAAGCCCTGTGTCGTTTGATACCGGCCACGGCCATGGGCGGGGCTTAATGCCTCCACGCCGCCACCCTTTACGTTGCCCCATACTGACGCCACATGTTTCAAGCCATCAATTTCATTCCACTTCTAAAACACCCAGAACCACTTGCTAAACCTCCATTATGAACGCCACGCAGCTACGTCCAATGCCGTCCGCGTGGCGGCGCACCGTCTCTAGATTTTTTCGCCTAAAAATACGTTTGCCTTTTTGGCGGCTTTAACAAACACGTAGAAACACCAAATTTGCCAGCGTCGCCAAGACTCACACCTTCTAACATCCCGTTGAGCTACGCCCCTGTAAGGCAAAAAATGGCTCAACTGCGCCCCCTTGTAAATCTTTACAAACCCCTCCCTATAGGGGTTTTTATGGAGTTGAAGGATGAAAATCGCTACACATGTTTGCCATCACCAGATGAACAAAAAAGTCTCTTGCACCAATGGTCTATTCCCAACAGGAAGCCGGCCATTTTAAATTGAAATTGTCCCGGAGCGGCCGCTTACCATCACTCAGCAAACAATTTCGGCTGCCTTTTTGGTGCCTTTAACAAACTCGTAGTAACATTAAATTACGCAATGTTTTTTTTGCCCATTGAAAACCTATTGAAATCCGACAGATTCCTGCATTTCTCACACTTGCATTTATTTTCCAAGCGTGTGACGCATGTCGGGCAGCGGTGGGCGGCATAAGCGAGGGACCTACATTACCGCTTGCGGTTTTAATATTGATTTTATTATTATTTTAATGCTTGTGTCACACAGGTGTGTATCCCCTGGACCATTCAGTGTGTTGTATGTATGTATGTATGTATATGACAACATAACATTATATAAATAACAGAATATATGGCTCCTTTAAATGAGAGCCAACCATAATATCAGTCTAGGCATTAAGGTGCACTCTCCCAATGAGCCCACTGAATATCTGGAGATATACATATATGTATTATGGACCATGAAAGGTATTAAAGAAGATAGCAGAAACAAAACATAATGAAGTCAGTTCATGTATAAGAATTAAATACTGTGTCACCAAAGAGTTTTTTTATTGAAGACAATTGCTACAAAACTCAGTTTGTTGTGTTCTTTTCTTTTCTTTTTCTTTTCTTTTCTTTTCTTTTCTTTTTTTTTTTTTTTTTTACAAAATAAACCAATAACAGAATTACAAATAATTCAAATCAATACATCATTCACAAGTATACCATCAAATGTACATTTATACAGAAAAGCATAAAGTAGAAAACCAACAAAAAATCTAAGTGAGATCACAGTGGTAAGGACTGTGGAGGGAGGTGTGTTTGGCAGTGGGTGACCCCTCCAGAATCTAACATTGATCCCTGTGTCCCATGTGCTTTGGACCAAAAAGGGTCCAGGAAATATCATTTTCCTTCTCCCGTCTACACAGTGCAGAAACGTCTTCAAGGCTACCCTGGGTCAGGTAAAAGATTGTGCGGTAAAGGGAAAAGGTACTGCATAAAGCTCAAATGTTGGATTCTGAAAATTAATTTTCCGTTTATAATTTCCAGACCTCTTGATGGTTTAATATAGATTTAATAATAACCTTCCAACTGTAAAACAAATGTACTATAATGTGTACTATGATGCCAAAGCCACGTAGAGGAACGGGTATGCAACAATCTTGGAAATGCAGTTAATGTTTTTGAGTGAGATGAGAAAATGCATATCAATATTGTGTTTGCATGTACAGAGCTGAATGATGCTTCAGTGAAGGAGATATCGTGTTCAGTGTTATACTCAAGTATCACAATATTCATAGATTTTAAGATAATTGATTATTAGTTAAAGTTTAAAAACTTTAAATTTCCATTTGAATGTTTTTATGTTGGTTTTCTTTGTTTAATATTTTGAATGTATCATATAAAGCGCTTCAATTTTTGGTCCTATAAGTTTATACACATAAACTTGCCTTGTCTTGTCTCAATCTTCAGTAAATCACCAGAATGTGTGTTTGTGTGTGTGTGTGCATGTGTTATCAGGGAGTGTCAGGAAGGAATAGGATATCCTCTGTCTAGACATAATGATTTGAATGAAGCATGGTAATAAGTATGATAATAATAATAATACTAATAATAAGCTAATTTATTGCTTGGGTTCTATTTGGTACCATCATGTCTGTACATGGAGCCGAACCAAAACTGAAGTTTAATGACCATATCTAGATACCCAGAGTCTAACTGAAGATGCTGTAGAGAAGTATTGGGTGGATGGATAAACCCATCAAGAAATTATTTTTAAAAAAAACAACAAAAAACAAACATGTTTTTATTTTCTGTTTGTGTAAACAAACAGAAAATGTAGAGGTAGAAGATGTTGGTAGGTGCATTTTTGAACTTTGGACAGAGTCAGCTGACACCAGCTCTGCACTGAAGACACATACATAAGACTGATATCCATCTAAACATCTCGCTCACAGAAAGACAATAACCAAATGTCCCAGTATGTAGAATATCCAGCATGACACACACACACACACGCGGAAACAATTACAAAAAGGAAGGTTTTTTGTACATACTGAGGTCACACTGGAAGTGTCATTTCGGATTTCTGTGTGTCTGAATGACCCTGCACACAGAGATGAGACTACCGGTGCTTATAGCAGTGAATCTGTAGTCCAGGTCTAAACAAATAACAATAACATCAGTGGAAGGAATGTAACACTGCTATAATTGAATCTGTCTCTCGCTTCTAAACAGTTAACAGACAGATGTAGGAGGTGTTTTCAGTTGCCATAGTTCTTCATAGAATAATCCAGTTTAATGTGAACATTTGAATTCATAAACTATATTACATGCATAACAACTTAATCAGAGCATGAAAATGAGACGTGGAAGCACCAGTTTTTTTAGACTGTAGTCATGAAATGTTGGCTTGAAATCTATTGCCAAGCAAGTTGTGTGACTTCAAGGAGTCTGACACAGAGCACGCCCGCAGTGTGTAGTGTGTGTGTGTAATGTGCTTTTGAGGTGAGCTACTCCCGGTCAGTCCACTAAACATACGCAATATGGTCAAACATAAGCATGCAACAGTAAATATTGTATAAAGTACAGTAGTTCAGTTCAATTTTCTCCAGTAACTCCAGTTCATGACCTCATATGCACCTGTTTATAGCAATGACAAAAGGGAGATAAAAGAGTGTGCAGCGCCAGATTAACCAACACATAAAATTAACAATTATACAATTATACTGCAGCGTTGTTTTTGTTGTAGTACCACAAAAACTGTGATTAATGAGCAATTGTAAAGAAGTCCTACCAGCGCTAACATATACAGAATGGAAGCAAGAGGTGTGTTCCCTCACGATTTTTTTTAAAATAGCAATGAATTACAAATCATCAACTGTCAGCTGGGGTGGCGATTGATAGATTTAGGGGTGTTTTTGGAAGCTATAACAAAATCAAGAGTACCTCACACTAAGCTGACCATTTACAAACAAGACCAAGTCCAAGATCAGTCATATACAGTATATTAAAAGTGAGTGAGTAAACCTTGTGCTAGTACAGTAGAAGGAAGAGGTATAACATACCAATTGTCCTGATACAAAAAAAACCCAAAAAAAATCACTCAGACTACACGATTCAAGGACTCCGTACTGTGATATTATCATCATAACTGCATAACATGTATTAAAAAAGCACAGTCTTATCAAAATTCACATTTAAAAAAAAAACAACAACAACAAAATAGAGTTCAGACAGTGTTTCTGGAAATGTCTAAAAATTATTACGGTCCCTTTAGAATCCTGTTGGTACAACTACAATACCCAGCATCTCACCTCATTTTTAAAGGAATTATGCACATGGACAAATAATCAGATGATGGCCCCGTGGTCCAATAAGAGTTGGTCGACCCATATCGCATGGTGTCAATATAGAGTAGAGGACCTATACTATGTCCTGTAGACAAACTGAGAGCATAAACGCTCATTTTGAAGGAGCTCATGATGCCTTGTTTCTAGTTTCTTTCATAAGAAAAACGAAACGAATCAGTTGTATGTTTAAAAATGCATAATCCAACCAATATTTGCAGCTCTAACGGCTGTGTGAATGATGACTCATGACTATTAGAAGCAAGTGTATCTAATCGTAACACTGTTACGATGCCACAAACTCTCCCAACTCCAAACCTTACCAAAATCTTTCCATATATCTAACCGAGTAGTTTTAGCTGCCTAAACGTCATCAATCTTGAACCACAGCAGTCTGCAGTTGTATGAAATTTGTAACAATGATTTGTAATGGTTTTGGAAAGTGCTGACAAATTAGGGCTCCAAGTTAGAAAATGATCAGACAAAATGAACTTTTTCTCTCTGCAAAGATAGTTTTCCTATAACAGCTTCTTCACACATAAGCTCTATCTTAGGGCCCCATGTGGACCCTTGGGCCCCCGGTTATCCAACCAGTATGCATACAGCTGAAGTTATTATAGACAGTCACGACTGGTACAGCACAACACTTCATCGAAGAAGATACATTGCCAATCCTGTGCAATTATTAAAGTGCTGTTCTTTTCTATAACAATTAGAAAATGGATTAAATTTCACCGACACAATAACTAACCAGTCAGTGAATAAATAAAAATGACCTATTTAAAAAAAAAAAAGACTAAAGTTACACCAGCTGCTTTTCTTTAAGAGTATCTACACCCAGGCTTCAAATTCTACTTGTGCTGCCATCTAGGGGTTGATACATGATCTGTTCAGACCCAACTGTCAACCTATACGGCTCAGGACAGCAGCGCTTTTTGCTCTCAGCTCACGGCTGATGTTGTGAAACTCAACTTTATGGAAGTGTATTGAATTCGCTTGATTCAAATGATCTCATATTTAAAAAAAAACAACATATTTTAATGAATAATCGTATGTCTGAGTGTCATGTTTTGAGTGGACTTGTGAGAGATGTATTTAAACACAGATGTTAACTGATAGGATCACCAACAATCTATGATATCTCATTTTTATAGTAAAGAAAAAAAATATCCATCATATGTAATCATGAGATTTGTATCTCAGCTAAGAAGAGACCCACAAAGTTTTAGCTAAATGCTAAAAGTTATGCTTTGTTGAGAGTATTAAATGTAAAATGAGCAATATCTGTCTTTAAATCGTGTCGTAATTAAGTATGTTTACACTCAAACCCCAAAATCAGACAAATCTGCATTATGTGAGATATGAATGTTATATTTATGAAATGGTTTTTTTTTTCTTTGGTCAATGTAATCCACTTGTGTACAACTGTTGTTTTAAATTTTAAATTACAGGTATAAAAATTTAGCTTAGAGGAAATTTTAGAGTTATGGGCTCTACTGTACATCTGATACTAATGAAGATACTAAATCACACAAAGATTGCACATTAGTGATGGAGCGGCGACTGAGACTGTAATAAACAACATTCAGCTATTTTTTTTTTTTTTTGGTGGTGAGAGAGGCCAAAATAAATGTATTGATATGTACTACAAAATGAGGTTTACACTGAGTAACACTGGAACACTGATTTCTCTTTCACAACTGAAAATATCTTCACAACACATGTACTAAGAAGGCTTTGATTGCAACGTATTGATTCTTGACCCAAACCTGACCGGGACTGTACAGTAACACAGCTTCACAGACAAAAGGACGGTGAATGACAGATGCTCCGATGAACATTTACACGTGGTCCATTTCAGGTGACTCAAGTGTATTTAAAAGGTTAAAGAAGTTATTGTCTTGCTAATACAACATGTAAAAAATAAGAATATCAACCAATTATCAGTAGGCATGCCTGTGTGTGCATCTAGGATTCATTATGAAGGACATTTTTAAAGTCAATAGATTTGATGCCTTTTTCTTTTTTTCTGTCTGTAATGTCCGTTCACCAGTCGAGACAGCATCTGTAGCTTCTGACAGCACGGCTATTTCAATCTGTGATGACCTTTTTAAATGGCCCTTTTAAAGGGCAAATCCATTCACTTCGTTCCACTCTGGGAGCCAATGAATACGAGTAAAACCCAACACAACATAGCACAACATCTGAGTAACAGTAAAGCATGTTAACAGCAGTCAAACTGAGCGCAGCTGGAGAACCATATAGACCAGGGACAGAGCACACTGCTGAACCTGGGTGTGCACATGGCTGTTTGCTGATGCTGTTTCTCTCTGTGCTCCTTTTTGATGGCCAGCTGCAGACTGGCCGACGTCATTAACTAAGCCATTATGTATTTTAACTCTTCTTTTATATTATCACGTTTAGTATTTTTTTTTTAGATTGGATTGTTTCATGTGTGCGCATGAATTGTTTGGGTGTAACTCCTTGAGTGAAGAATAAAGTATTTTGAATTGAGGCACATTAATCACAGCCGAGTAAACAATGAATGGCCTGAGACTGCTTCAAACAAAGAGTGCCTGAAACACAGACAGACAATCTGACAAGCAGACTTCTTTTATGTTGTGATTGGTCAGGAATTTGGAGGTGTGGAGTAGGTTAACAAACTGTGAATATGATGTTTGTTAGATAATTTGTTTAGTTAAAGCTATCATGCTTCAGACTTCGGTCCTGGTTGATTGGGCAGCACCGATTACTACTGGTAACAGTAGTTGTGTTTTAACAAATCAGATCCCAGAGTATGTATGGACCATTGGTAGCAAACCTTAAGCTGCTTCTCTGTCAGAAAGGCAACAGAAGAAGAGCAGTTGGTGGATCTGTTTGCAGTGCAGCAAACAGACTAGACTGCAGAAGTCAACACTGCCTCTTCCACTGGCTGTAATCTTTCACATCAGATTAATTATTTAAGTTTGAATCTTGTGGATTTCAGAACTATGAAAACAGACATACGGGTGCATATTACAAAATGTAAATGCATCAAATGGCCATATCTGTTAAACTACACTACTACTACTTGTGGTACAATAAATAGTACCAAAAATGAGGTTTGATATGATGATACGGATTATAACTAAAATGTGCCCTGTTGCCTCCTAGTCTAAATCTAGAGCACAAACATCACTGTGTGACAGATCTAGCAGTAAGCAGTCTTATAAAAAAATTCAAAATGCAAGGCCAATTTTGTTAAAATTGTAAAATGTTGTTAAAACTCTGAACATTGGTCCAGGTGGCTGTGGTTATGGTCAACTACAACATGAAGCCCCTAGCACAACTGTAACCTGAACATGTAGCAGCTAACAAGAAAACTATCAAACGTCTGTGCTGCACAGACTGATGGAGCATTTTGGAGAGATTTTGGACGGATGGAAGGAGAGGGTGAAGCTGAGGTTGGAGTCTGTGTGCACGTCATCAGCCCTCCTCAGAGGTTCCAGGAGAATGCAGGGTTGGTTGGCTGCTGGATTTCCTATAGTAAACAGAGCCTGTGTGCTCCTGGTCTGTGAGATCACACCTCCACTGAAGTGATCTGGTTCATCTGGGCCCTCATGGACTGGATACTGTTGAGGATCTTCTTCTGGTGGCCGGCCAATGTCACTCCAACTCTGAGGATGTCCCTGGGAAGGGAAAATTTGTCAGTTCAACTCATTACTTACTTAATTAACAGTCATGTTGAAATGTCCTTTAATTTTAAGGATTCCAAAGATATTCTATAATTTAATGATAGATATAATATATTTGATTTCTATTAAAACTGGGAGCCCTGGCATTTGCATTTGTTTTTAGTATCACTACCATATCTCTCTTTCTATCATTTGTCTTTGACATAAAGTATCTAACATACTCCATGGTCATTTGAGACACCACATCAAAGCTGGTGAAGCCTTCACTGGTAAAGATCTCCTTGTACTGGCCCATCTTGATGGCGTCCAGCCACTCATCCACTGTGCTGAAAGAGGCAAAGTCTGGTGCGCTGCGGTCCAGCAGAGGTAAGTGAACACTAGAGAACAAAGAAAAGACAAAAGAAGAGCGCATAAACAATGAGAAATGTAAGTTTTTGAGGGCTGCAGGTCATTCACAGTGTGAAGTGCTGTAGATCATTTATGCTGTACCTTGATGACAATGGCGTCATGGCCTTGAGACTGTTGGGGTTGCGGATCATTTTGTCCAGAGTGCTGACAATCTGGCTGAATTTGGGCCGGTTGTTGCGTTCTTTCTGCCAGCAGTCCAGCATCAGCTGATGCAGTGCACTAGGGCAATCCATAGGGGGCGGTAATCTGTAGTCCTGCTCTATGGCGTTGATTACCTACAGTACAATACATGCATCAAAAACTAATGGCAAGTCACAGAGAATGTGACCAGAACCTGAGTCAATACAGGTAAGACACACAATTAAAACCACCAAATGTAAATGAAAGGGAACCCAACATTGGCATTTGAGATGACTTTCAATATTAGACAAAACAGTCTAATATTTTGTGAAATGTCTATATTTATGTTATCTTCGGGTGAAGAAGGATTTCTTCTTTCTGTTTCTAGTGTAGACGTAGGACTGCCTGTTCCACTTCACAGTAAATATAGAGCAACAGACTAAACATACTGTGTGGTTCCTGCTAAGGCACTGGCAGACACCAAGTGGTTGCCACCACTGCCTCCATTGTTTCCAATGTAAACATGATGGCAAGGAGACAGAGAGCGGCTGCTGCTCTTATAATGCACATGGCTATTTGTCACTGCCCAAGAAAAAATATGTGGGAGCAACAGTTAAAGGACTTTTTGTTGCGTCTATACCATGCTACTAGAAACCTTTTTCTACAAAATAACTAAGGCATTTCAACAAAAAACATTATTTTGCAGAAGAAACACTGATCAAAATTAGAGAACGCTTTCAGATACCTCCCAGTTATTGGTATTAATCTGGCAACTGGTGCTAATTTCCTTGATTATCTGCCAACCCCTACTTAAATAGCAGCCTAACCTGCAGTTTCACTGACTCTGCAAGATGGTGGGCTGTTCTAAAGTGACTGAAAGCCACCAGCAGCAGGTTGGCCAGATGAAGACCTTATCACCCATAGCAAGACAAGTTGGTTGTTCCAAATCTGTGACTTCAACAATACTGAATCTTTACAACATCACAGACTCATCCAGGTCCCCCAAGAAGGCTGGTTGTCCACAGAAAACAAATCAAACAATCAAACAACCTGAGCTACTACACAAACATGTAACCCCTGACAACTGCAGAAGTACCTCTGGTTGGGAAATTACTACACTAAAATACAAACGTTGGTTGTTTACTTACGTCTTGATTGCTCATATCCCAGTAGGGTCTTTCTCCATATGACATCACCTCCCACATAACTATGCCATAGCTCCAGCAGTCACTCGAGGAGGTGAACTTCCTGTACTGAATGGCCTCTGGAGCTGTCCACCGGATGGGAATCTTCCCTCCCTGGAGACACAAGTATGAACAGAAAGACAATGTGTGTATATATATATATATACATACATACACCCACCTCATTGTTTCACAGAGACATATGGAAAGATGGAGATACACAGTACGTAGGCAGCTGATATACCCACAACCAGGCTGTCAAACATTCCCATAGAAACCTATAGATGACATCACAGACACTGCAGTCATGCGCATCTGTAGTCTATGATAAAGACTCACCAGAGCGCTGGTGTAGGTGGGGTCTGAAGTATCGTCCTCTAGAAAGCGTGACAGGCCAAAGTCAGACACTTTGCACACCAGATTGCTGTTGACCAGGATGTTCCTGGCTGCCAGGTCTCGATGGACGTAGTTCATGTCACACAGGTACTTCATGCCAGCTGCGATACCACGCAGCATTCCCACCAGCTGGATCACAGTGAACTGCCCATCATTTTGCTTTAGGGAAAATCATCAAATCAGTATTTGGACTTTGTGATGAATAATACAAATGACTGAACTCTACTTGTACTGGGTAATAGGACTGTATAGTGAACAAATTCCTACAAATCCTACAAGCCTCCCCACAAATCAATGCCTCTATAGAACTGCCCCACCTTACCTCACAGAGCTCCTGACCCCCCATAGAACAAACAGGAAACTCACAGACCGCCATTGCCTCTGCCCTATCAAAACCAGACTCCAGACTAAGGGTGACAGGCTGCTGCCCCACACTGTGGAATGCTATCTCTGACCACCTGAGGGCGCCACAGTCTGTGGATGCTTTTAAAGCACACCTAAAGACATTTTTATTTGAATTTTATGGTTGATCTTCGCTTGTTTTACTGTAGCACTTTGAGACAGATGTAAAAATTACAGATGTAATTTTTACATCTTGGTCAATCAGTATTTCTCCTTTACCCTGAGGAAGGAGTCCAGGGATCCGTTCTCCATGAACTCAGTGATGATCATCACAGGGCTGCTCTTGGTCACCACCCCTTCCAGATGGATGATGTTGGGGTGATCAAACTGGCCCATGATGGACGCTTCACTCAGGAAGTCCCTCCTCTGGCGTTCAGTGTAGCCTGTCTTCAGGGCCTTAATAGCCACCAGGATCTCTCTCTTCCCAGGCTGCCGGAGGTTTCCACTGCACACCTCCCCAAATTCACCTGACAGGAAGAGACATGTAGTAGACAATAGAGGGTGAATGACATTAAACTTAAAATGCTCCCAGCTTTTACTTTACTAAAACATTTGAAGAGATGGGTGCTGCTGCTCGTGTGGCAACTGACAGCAGGTTTCTTTTGTAACAGAGTGTTTTTATTTGTTTATTTTTTTAATGTCTATGTTCTAATGACTCTTTTTTTTATAGAAGTTTTATTGAATCAGCTTTTATGTTCTGTATTGTTGGTTGGTATGGTAATTTGACTCCAGCCAAGAAAAGTGGGCTCGGTGGCCTCATCAAACTGTATGTAACAATTATTTTCTTTGGTTAAGTATTACCGGAGGATTCACGTAAAATAGCAGTTTCTTAATGGGGGATGGGCCAGATGTTTAGAATGACAAATAAATAAAAATAAACATTGTAAATGTTGTCAAATTCAAAGTAACTAAAGGAGTCTCACTATCAGAGTTTTGTATGACATAATCTTGACAGGAATGATACATAAACCTCTTATCTTGCTAGATAGTAATATGACATGTGGCATGAATATGGCCATCTTGTGAAAACCTCACCTGCCTTCTCAGAGACCTGCCATCATTTCTTTTTTCATGTAGCTACTGTCGTACTTTACCTGCACCAATCACTTGTTCAATCTTGACAAAGGAAATGTCAATCTCCTTGGCAAACTCTCTCACTGCCTCATTAGGGTCTTCATATGTGAAGGGGTCGATGTAGATCTTCATTCCTGGTGACACTTCAACAGAGAGATAGAAAAGGACAGCAACAGATATACACACACACACACACAGCAGAAAAAGATAAAAACACACATCCCTCATGATGTATCAGTGTCACCGGCTGTCAGTCTGATCATTGGACTCAATTATTCCAACAGCCTCTCTGATAAAAAAAACATACTGTATACTGGAAAAGTGTTACTTACTGTGACCACTGGTATAATGTTGGAGTTTGTCTGTGTACTCTGATTCTGGTCTTTCTCCTGAATTCCTCCTGCTGGGGACAAACACACACAGAGCCTTGCATGACAACAGATCTCCACCACTGATGGAAATAAACAGTAAATGAACCATTTAGTTGGGACTGTTTTGTCAAAACACAAAGATTTACTTTTACCGTAAGTGTACAGTGAAGTATTTTTGTCTGTTGCACATTTTATTTTTTTCTTGTCTTGTTGCTTATTGTATGTAACTCTGACTCAGCAGCTAGAAATTACAATAAGCCATCATTACGTGACAACATACAACATTCAAGACAACATACACTGTTATATTATCTTATGGCCAACATTACCAGCTCACCTGCAGCAGACAATTATGAAGACAGTGACGGCAATGATAAAGACGACTCCTGCTGCAGCTGAACCAATAATGAGGGGGAGCTTCTCCTGGATACCGGAGTTATATTCCTCTGCAAGGCAAAAGACAGAAGATGAAGATGAAAATGAAGACTGACACAGGTGACAAGAACCAAGATAAGGAACAATGACCAGAGAGTGGCTGCTGCCTAAGTCAGAGCTCTGTGTTTTGAATTAGATAATGAAATATAAATTAAGATTCAGTCACTGCATTGCTTATTATCCGTATCAAATGTTTTCAGAAACATATTTTCTGAAATATGAGAAAATTTGTGACCAGTCTGCCATTTTCTCTTCCTTGCAATGCCAGACTAAAGATTATCTACTTATCTACTGTGTTGTATCTGCATTGTTTTGTGGTGTGTGCTATTTAATGCATATATGTACTTTATACAATGCAGATGCAAACTTAGTTGGCCAGTAAAAGTGATTGACACTCCTACCTTCAGTCATGGTTTGGAAGTACATTTTGCCACTGAAGCGGCCAAATCCGGCGACAGTCCGAGCCCGGACCTGAAAGACGTAAATAGTTCCAGGCTTCAGGCCTCGTATGACTGCAGTGTTGGTCTGACTCCTCGTTAGAGATGAGTTCCACTCTGCCTGGTTCTAAACAATACACATAAGATGAATGAGAGACTGTTAATGAGTCACTGCACCAGTAAGAATCTTTATGACGTTTATAAGAGAGTCTTCAGCATCAACGCTGCTGTACCTTCTCATAGTACTGCAGTTCATAGTCCAGGATAACTCCATTGGGCTGATCAGGCTGGGACCAGGACAGAGTGATGCTGTTTGGGGTTCTGCTGACCTGGTGGATGATGGAAACTGCTGATGGAGCTGACAATGACACAAGGGAAAAGAAAAATTAAAAGTTGTTGGGGAAAAAGGCAAAATGTATTTGCCAGGTAAATTGTTTGCGATCGACTCACCAGCCTGGTTAGTGGTGATGTTAACAGATGTGTACTGTGGCGAATGAGGACTCTGCTCAGACACTCCGTTGACAGCTTGTATTTCAAAGGTATACTGGGTGTGAGCCAGGAGGTCACTGATCTGGACGCGGGTGTCCGTCAGTCCCAGCTGACGAGGCACAAACTGTACGTTGTCTCCACAGCGAGTGCAGCCTCCACGGCCGCTGCCACAACTCTTGCAGATGATGTTGTAGACAACATCTTCTCGGCCACCGCCCTCCTTTGAGGGGCTCCACTCCAGCCTCAGAGAGGTCTCATTCACTATGGAGATGACATTTTGTGGAGCTGATGGAACAGCTGGAAGAGAGAGAATAAAATTACGCTGTTAATGAACTAAAGAAAGCAGACTTGTAATTTTAATGCAAGTTTGTAATTTTAAGATTTCTATGTTCTTTTTGTTTCTGACATAGTGTTAGGGATGTGGAACTCGGACACTGATTCTTGATTTATTATCCAACTGATTTGAAACCATGTTCAACCAATTATCGTCATACACCTGTCTAAGTTAACTATATATATTTGTTTGCTTCACGTCTTTGTCTACTTTGACTCTGATGAAGACACAGTAGTGTCAAAACATGTGTGAATTAATCAGTGTGCTCCAGTCCCCCTTTTTTCTCTGGACGTTTGCTGTCCTTGAGCCAAGAAGCACCTGATTCAGCTGCATTTTGCTGGAAGATGTGTGGAGAACCTTGTTGTAACATGTCATAAATTCAAACAGCTCGATGTTTTGTAATGTTTGTGCACTGCAGATTTGGATAGGAACACTGCTATCCATGATAGCATATATGGCATATTGGAGCCATATATGTTTGATGTATACATACTAGTACAGGGCATCTGTGGAGGGTCAGAGTCAGAGCGGTAGTAGCTGCTGCGGCAGACACAGTTAGTTGCTCCCTCACTGGTAGTTCTACTGTTGATGGGACATTGCAGACATCTTTGGTCTCCCTGTGCAGCCTTGAAGAAGCCTGATACACAAGCTGGACAGAAAGCAGAGGAGGAGATGCAGGGTGCACAGAGAAGAAAGAGGAAGGAGAGACAGATAAAAAAAAGAAATGAGAACAATAAGCTTAGGGACAAAATGCATGGTATACAGAAAATGAGAAATTTTCCAGACAGATTGTATATTTAGTCATGATAGCATAGGCATCTGCATCTCATAAAGGTCAGTTCATTGAAGTGACATGTACTGGACCTCCTTCAGTTGCTGTCAGTTCTGCTGTCCACAGGAACAAACATGCAGAGGAGACTCTCTGTACTCGCATAAGATGAGCAAGAAAGAACCATCATGTTTTTTCCTGTGTGAATGTATGATGCCAGATGGTGACTTCATATACCTTATAGGTAAGTGCAATCTAACCATCTGTGCAATATCTGAGTAAAGATTGCATATGTACCTACTACGGTTTTTAACTTGTATTGCTTTTTTTATTCATATGCCTGTTTTCATATTCATGTCTGTTATAAATTGATTTACCATTTCCGTAATGGAGCCTCCCAGCCAAAGAATTTCACACAAGTGTACTTGTACAATCTCTTGTCTTGAATAAATAGATCCCAAAAATTACTATAGATTTAAATCTATCTTTTAGTATATCTGTGTAAGCTTATCTATAACCTGATACGCCTGATGATTTATTACACAGAGCCACAAGTTCTTGAAAACAAGTTTCTTGAAACCAATTACAAGTGAATCAGAATCATTGCACATCTAAAAAAAAAAACAAAACCAAAACCTTACAGCCTAATACATCACAGCCAGACTACATTCGAATTTAATACTGTTAAAAAGTCCATGTTTGTTAGTATTTTTAAGATTCCATAATTCAACCAACACCACCTATTTCATGAAATTAAGCATACAGTTTACACTTGAGTGTCTTCCCTTTAGCTAGTGCGTCTAGAGTATAGCAGTTTCCTTTGTTGTAAGGTAAAACAAACTTCAAGCCATCGTCTACATAATCAAATGGAGCAGCGGCCACCTCAAGATGGGCAATTTAGGACATTGGGGTGAAACTCCAGGCTGGGACCGTCAATCAATACAACCCCCTGTCTCTTAATAACTATTGACAACACTTAAAAAAAAGTGAACTGGGCAGTCTGTGTGTGTGTTGTAAATGGAACAAAATTGGGCCAGAAAAACACATTCACGCTGAAATTGATATGATATTACTCATAGTGCACCAAAGTTGATGGATGGACCAAACTGCCTACACTGTCATTCCTGAGGCCACATGTAGTGGAGCTAAAACTGTATAATATGGCTAAATCTGCACAATCATGGTTATTACTAACCTTTCAGCTGACTCAACAATGTTCTACTTCTGAGGCACATATCTGCTGTGAAACGTAAGCATGGTCATACAGTTGTAGGTGCTTACCTCTGCAGACTGTACCATTCTCCACTGCCTCGTACCCAGCCTTGCACATGCAGCGCCCAATGGGTACCATCCACTCTCCATTGCCGTTACAATACAACTTGATGGGTACGTCAACCTCCTCCCCGTTGAAAACACACACCCCTCTGGCTGCCACCAGGGAGGTGCTCTCTGCTCCTGACAGAGTCTCAGGAAAAATGGCGCCATTCTGGATCACACTGGGGCATTTCCTGTAGAAGACGCGAACAGCAATGAGTGACATACAGGCACCATAATCCTGGAAAGCGAGGTAGAAGCCATTGCGCGAAACAGGTCCAAAACTCCGGACTTCACTGTTGATCTTCATGATGCGGCCGCCAAGGTCAACCTGAGAGAAGCTCTCATCAGCAGCTATAGTGTCCACTTTCACCCAGGGGTTCTCCATCCAAGGTGGAGATGATTTAGTGGCTGAGTCAGAGTCAGACTCGTAGTAGTACAGGTTAAAGGTCTCCTTGCAGGAGCCGGGGACATTGGGGATGGAACTGCAGTCGCGTACTGAGAACTTCATCTGAACATGAATGCGTTGAGCACCACGCCGGCGGATGTACTTGGTGCGTACCCAGTTGTTCTGGCTGCTATCGAAGACATTGCACACCTGATATGTTCGGATGGTGTTCATGTTTTCATCATAGCCGCTAACTTCTTCCCACTAAAAGAGAGACAAAAAGAAAACTACTGGTCCAGTGACACACAAAACATGTACAAAAACTACACATATCTTGACAGTGACACCTTTATTCTTAAAGGTAACCAGGTAACCAACAACTCATCCTATTGAGAATTATTAATCCAAGAAGAATAGGAAAAGTTAAATAAAACCATTAAAACAGAACGTAGGCCCAGCGACAGTCATGAATGTGATCATACTCTCCTGTCAGGGTCAATGGACAAAATGATTTTCTCCAACAGAAAGGTATTTTTCATCCGGTTATGGTTTAGATGAAGAAACTGAAGTTAGTTCAGAAAGGCTGATCGGAAAAAACAGTCTATATCAGTATATATCAGGTTTATATATCTATATTTTACAGCCGTTTCTAAGATTCCTCTGTTTGACAATAAAACGGTGATGGTTGAGGACAGAAGGTGACGGTGAAGTCATTACTACTGAGACCTCTAGGAATAAATGGATCAATAGAGTTATGAGGCTTTGTCAGCCTAGCCAAATTGATGAAAAAAACCTAGGGTTGTTTTATTTTCCTCTATTAATGATGAGTAATCTGTGGCTCTAGCATTACAGAGGGCCTTTTTATGTGTTATTTAAGGCTAAGTGTGATTCATCCAATTTGGTGGAAAGCCATGACCTTTCGCGATGTTCAAGAGGCTCACGGCCATACCTCATGAAGCACATCTGATCTCGTCTGATCTCGGAAGCTAAGTTGGGTCGGGACGGTTAGTACGTGGATGATAGACCTCCTGGGAATACCAGGTGCTGTAAGCTTTTTTTTTACTTTGTATAAAAAAATGTAATAGTTTGCAAAGACACTTTTAAAATCCATAGCCAGTAAAATATTGATTGCCATCAATCAAAACATGTTCACATTTTCTCGTAAAATCACCTGTTGCTGCTGTCACACTGTAACATAAACATCTGAGTTTTGGCTACGTATTTTACACAACATGTGTTCCTAGAGTCTTGGTTTGCTCCACTCACCCCCTGTGATGGATGGATAGTCCAGCCCAGTTCTGCAGTTGCTGTTGTTGAATCCATTAGTACCTCTGCAGGAGACAAAAATGAAAAGGTTACCTAGATTTGTACATGATAAAATAACACCACAAAACAACCAATCCACATTTAGCTAGAGATACTACAGCATTTCGCATGATTAGCACTCAGCCAATCATATACTTGCTGATCATGGTTAAATAAATACTGTTAACTCTCATTCAGCTAATTTGGTTCTTTGAATGCAGTTTCCAAGCACTAGGGCAATAGATTCATGGACATACGGTAAGTCTAATGTTCTGTGTTCTCCCATTGTTACTGCTGTTATTTTGCTCTACATCACGCTTCTACTCGTACCACTCTTAACATGTGGTGTTGTGGGTGCGTAGATGTGTTCAAGACAGGAAACACAACATTAAAATAAAAGCTAACCACCTAATTCATTAACTTTGTTGTTAGTAAGAGGATGTTTTAACTCATCTTTAGTTCTTTAGAACTGCTTGATGAAAATGGTAAAACACCACAGGCAGTATTACTGCTGTAACACAGAGACGTGCCCATTCAGATCGGTAGTCTCTTCTGTCCCTCCTGCTTCCTTCCTGGCTGAGTCTGTGGGAATTTGTTGCAGGTCAGCGCTCATGGCCTCTTTATTCCTGTTTAGCGGCGGCTCTGACACCTTGCTTGCCGCTCACTCCCAGCTCCTCATTAATTGCTGCTGATACTAACAGAAAACGAGCAGCCAGAAAAATGGGCCATTTGGACGCACCAGTGGCTGCTCTTGTTTGATTCTGAAAACCAATAAAAGGCTGACAGTTATAATACAGAAACCTGATATTGTGACAATTTGTAATGTCCAAAATGGATACAACAACATATTTCAGGATTGATATATGCTATGATCCTCCAGAATACCTTACTTACTACATACTACATACTTTTATAGTGTCGGGACATCCAGCTTTGATGATATAATAGGCTTTCGAACTTTTTCAGGTCAAACTTCCTTTCAATCTCAGCCTAGCCTACCATTTTTGTACAACTAAAATATGGTAAGAAATACATTCCCTCTGTTAGTACAGACTCCTGTTTTTCACTCTGAGAACTATTACACTGTAACCAATCATTACCAACATGTTTTTTAATTAGGTTCGAAATAAAACAGTCATGCCCTATTAAAATAGAGTCCAATCTGCTTACTAACAGCACTGCAGCAGAGTGAGGTTTAGTCCCCTAGGCTTATTTTACATAGTACTGAGTGTATAGCGAAAGCTATTTAACACTTTGTTCATGTCAGGTCTTTGTGTGAATGTGCAGGAAAAGCTGCGTGTGGTTGTGACACGTCTCAGAGGCTGCAAATTTTTTAACATATCTGTCCTGTTGCCTACAGATAATGTATGGATTTATTGAACTAAAGAAGTTTTTCATACCATATAAAGCAGCTGTGGACAGCAGATAACATAAGAATCATCCACACTTATTTATAGATCAATACAAACTTACTTACTTCCTTGCTTTAACCATTTTAAATGCTATGTTCTTCTCTTCAGCTCTACGGGACTTTTTAGCCTCTTTTAGGTCATTGTTTTGGTTTTGCAGCCTGCAATTTTACTGTTTTTGTCCATCTGAATGCCTGGTTTCCAGTAACAGAAGCAGCAGCAGCTATTTTCAGCGATGAACCCACTGTACACTACCTGACCAAACAGCACCAAACAGCAGACAGACACAGTCAGACAGCAGACAGACACGGTCAGAGGCTAGCTGATGAACATAATGGAACTCAAACTATACAAGGCCATAATATGACAAATGCTTGTAATCTTCACCACCATACCACCATCTGTTTTTTATTTTTACAAAGTATGAATTTCCATAGGAGGAAGAATGAAAGTATAAACAGTATAAACAAAAAATACAGATTCTTCTTCCATTTCCTGTCAAATTTCTACCATCCAACAGAGAGTTACTGAATCCAACCTGACAGCAGATGCCAGATGCATAAAACTCTGTGAGTCACTAAAATTATGTCTATGCACAAAAATAGAAATATGCAGATGCATTCTTTCAGGTTTCAGGTTTATAAAGATGTGCATACACATGGTTCTGTTTTGGTAAATCTCAGTCATTGGCATAATCCCAGAATTAGCTATAAATGGATGAAGACAAGTCCTTTATCAACCGTTTACATATCAGTATACTGCCTCCTCAACCTGTCTTTACACTTTTCAATGAAACAAACAATCATCTTTGCATTTTTTTTTGAAATATTGAAGTTTTACCTTTTGCCAAACTAAACAAACTATGTTTTTATAAATACCAGTTAATGTGTAAGAAATGGCGTATGTATGGTTTACATAAAATGTCCCCAGATGTTCACAACGGCAAACATTAAATCTGTCATGATCAGAGTGGAGCGTAAAAGACCTGAGTTAATATATTTGTTAATAATGAAGAGCAGTGCTGCTGTAGTACATTTAACATACAGGCTGCTATTGGCTAGAAGTGCTGATGTGAGCTGGGGCAGGAAAATGGGGACAGTGTGGGCTGGTGAGGGCGGGGGTGCATTAGTATATGTTGCCCTCCTTTCGTGACTAGACATTCGTCATGGCAGCTCCTTAGTCGCTGCAGTTTGAACACGACCGACTGGATACAATATGCTGTTAGAAATCACCTGACATGAAGGAACCAGTGAATATCACCAATGACATCCGGTTAAAAGTTACAGCACAACGGTTTTGTGTTTCTTACTAGGCTGTATGAATTATGGATGGCATGCATATACAATAAATATATAAGTAAGACCTGATGCTTGTTCTGATTAACACATCATAAACATGGCAGAGCTCTCATTCTCTGTCAACTAATGACTCCCTCCCCACTGGCTCCATCTGTCCCTGCATTCCTGCAGTGTGTGTATGTATATATATATTTATTTATTTATTTATATATATATAGCTCTTGTTCTGCCATTATCTGCAGGATTCAATGAAAAGTAGGGCACAGAGGAGGAGATAGTGGGCCAACTAAGTCCAGCACACATAATCTGTGTAGGCTGCCCCACGCTCTGTACGCTATGCTGGATTAAACCCATGGGGATATATTCAATTTGTTTTATGTCAAAGTGCTGCCTGCCATGCTGCACTGAGTGCAAGCTTCACACTCATTATTATTTCATCATTAGGTACCAGAAGGTATTTCATTTGAGCCTAAATGCAACACATGTTGCAACAACTGATTCAAACCATTTTTCTTTTTTTTTTTTTTCCACTAAACAAAAATGACTTACAAAGTTAATATATCCTAAAAGGATTCTCCAAATGTGCCAATATCTATGCTACTTTATTTTAGCAGTGTCTGTGTTAGTGCACTGACTGCTCTAATAGTGAGTTCCATCTCTTGCATTGGGCATCTGGATAATGCTCTCGGTACAGAGACTGATAGAGCAGATGTCACACTGACTAAACCTATGGGGAAAATGAGGAAAGAGAATATGCTTCAGTGGATTTATGGTCTACTATAAGTTCTGCTTCAAGGGATTCACAGTCTCAGTCTTGTTGGGGGAAATATGCTGCAGTACTAAGCTTGTCCAATATTGATTTTTTCATACCTTTATACATTTCTGACATTTCACTGTGGTAAACAGTATATAATGATATTTAGAAAAAGGAAAAGCTAAGCTGCTGCTGATATAAGTCATTGTAACATGTATGATGTTGTCTAGCCTGCAATGCTGTGTGTCTAATATTAGCTTTTTCACTACTGCTGGAGGACCCGATGACACTGAATGGAGATGATGATGAGATGGTGATAGTAGTGGTGGCAGACTGGCAGTTGAATAAAATCATAGTCACACACTCTCATAATAATAATAAATTGTATATATGCTATATATATATGCAGCAACTAAAAACGTATTAGCGTATATTTCGCACACTACAAACATATACCATACAACATTAATCATAAGTAGTACTGAAGAGGTGAATTGGTGCATTAGTAAGTAGATGTGTAATAAGCAGTGTGCAGCGAGAGAGTCATTGTGGAAAAAAAAAAAATATATATTTTTTTGCAATATTGACCAGCTCACTGCGCTTTATCCCTTAAATATTCAGGTCAATACGGGTAATTGATTAGCTAGGAGACCTATATAGACCAGTATAGACAGATTTCTGGTAGCATCTACAATACATCACCTCAGTGCAGTTTAATAAAAAGAGGAGTGTTTGTATTTTTGACTGTATTGACAATCATACCGTTTCTAAACACCCTGGTACACAGTAATACCTTAATACCACCCTGGTACACAGCCAGCTGAGCTACCTGAGACAAGGGACATGGTTCTTGTTATACTGTCAAAAGGAGCAGTGAAGTCACAATAATGAAAATGTATGTCTATAGCCCCTTTCAGACATGCATCATTTATGTTAATCTGATGACAATCAAACATGTTGGAGTTCGCATCAGCATGGAATTTGTAGGAAAACAGTTGTTCATATAATGTACTGAAATATAAAATGAGTGTGGAGGTCAGCTACAGTGGAAGCTTGATGTGTTAAGCGTGATAGGTTTGTGGTTCCCAAACATTTTTAAACCACGGCATCCATTACACTCACAGAGCATGGCCATCATAATCTCCCTTCATAATGCACTTACAACGTAAGTGATGGAGGCCAAAATAATCCACAGTCCTTGTTCTGTGCAGAAATGTATTTAAAAGTTTATCTGAAGCTAATATGAAGCATCAGCTGTCCCAAATGATTTAAATCCAGTAGATATGTTTCAACATTACAGTGTTTTTAGAGCCAAAGTTCCTCTTTTTGTTACTTTACTTCCACCACAGCTCAACAGGAAACATAAAGAGGGAATTTGATGCTAAACAGACTGTAAATGTGTCAGATATCCACTTGATATAACTAACTCAGATGAAGCCTCGTATACGCTTCACCTAAACCTTTATATGCATTTTTGATTAAAATAGCTGAGTGGATAGTTTAACACTGTGACACACATCTCTGCTGAAGACAAGTAAACTTTACCAAACAAAATGAGGTATAGAGGGAACATTACCCAAAAACCCTAAGTCTGCTATACATCACACCCAACACCACCATTTGGAACCACCAAGATTAGCATCAACTTAATCGTCCAAAGCAATCTGCATACATGAACTACTTCATGACGCACACTGACATCATGAAAATGATACCAATCTCAACCACATCATCCACCCTTATGCACAATATAATTTAATCCTCTTTACTCCTTTGGGAGTAAAAATGTTGGATCATAAGGGATCCAACATGGATCTCCAGATCAGAAAAACTAATCCATGCAGTTGTTATTTCTAGGTTGGATTATTGCAATTCCTTATTATCAAGATGCCCCAACAAGACTCTCCAGCAATATACAATGGGAAGCCGAGCCTTCATCGCCAAGTGCTTGCTCCTGGGGGATTTGTTGCATCTCTGTATCGCCTACTAGACCTGCTCTATACGTAAAGTCTCATGAGACAACTTTTGTTGCGATTTGATGCTATATGAATAAAATTTACTTGACTTGACTATTCTTGACCACAAATATTGTTATTGGATATGAGGAATTTGGTCACAGGTTCAATAACTAAAGAAAATAAAAGAGGAGATGAAAGATAGCCTGGTCTACAACACCTACTTACTGGAAATTATTCAGACAAAAAGCCATACGAAAAGCCATACGTGTTGACTCGAAGTATGGAAGTTTAACTAATGTACTGAAACTGGAACCTAAGCTAAACCTTTCCAGTCAAATGTCTTTTCTGCATCAATGGAAACAATGAGAATCTTTGTAATTATTGAGATATATATATTGTATAATATTCAAACTCATCTGAGATTAATAGCACCATATCTGGACTTAACAAATCCTGCCCGATATGGTTTAATAATACATGGAAGTAATGTTTCCAATCTACAAGCTAAAAGTTTGGCTACTACCTTAAAGTACATATTAAGTAAACTGATTAGATGAAAAGAGGAGAATTAAACTAATTGAAGCCATCTTCCATGCTTCTGGCTTCTGTACCTTCAAGCAAATCATTAAGTGCAGGCATAAGGATCAAGTAGATCTTTATATATATATATCTTTATAAAATTGCAAAGGGTAACCATCAAGGCCTGATGCTTTTCCCGAAGGCATAGACTGAATAGTTTTCCATATCTCTTCTTGACTAAATGGTGCATTTAAAATTGAACGGTCCTTCTACGTTGCAGTAAGCAGAGTAACTCTATGTAACTCTATCTAAATAACGGCTAGACTGAACCAGTGCGCTGTGAAAGGTGTTGTTTATCAGAAGAGGGTCATAAGTAGTCATGCCTGTTTTAACACATTATTTTTTCAACTCAATTATCTTACCATATTCATGGAGTTTTTGTTTAGTAAAGAGTAATAAATCTTTAATATGGCAGGTACAAATTGAGCTTTGTTTTTGCTTTTGTCAACAGTTCCCAATTGGCTTCCGTTGGAAACCTTTTGTGTCAATGATCTAAATGTATCACCTCAAGAACATAATGGAGATGCAAAAGACCCTCAAAGGAGCTTGAAGTCTCTCCAAGACATACCTTACGCAAATAGAAAAGAAGGAAAAACAGGGTAGAAAAGAAAGACAGAAAAAGGATTGCACACAACAGCAGACATCGATATATACGAGTACACAAAATCAAAATTACCAGTGGTCAGTTTACAAAGATAATCCATAACTGCAGAGAGAAAAACACTGTTGTAGCTCTCTGTCATGCTAACAGATATCAAGTTGGAATTCCCAAGTTTGGTGAAGCGACCATAGGCCAGTGAAGAACTGGGTCATGGGCTGTTTTGATGCTCGATGTTTTCTGCCACTGCTCCCAGAGGCGAAAGAGCACTGTGCTGAATGCTGAATATTGATTGGCTTAGATAACTGACTTCCACTGACAAATGTCACCAAAGGCCACTGAGGCCATGCTGGCTTCTTCCCAAAGAACAAAGAAAAAAAAAGTGTTGCCTCTAAGGAATGAGGACAAAAGTTAGGTTGAATGAGTTCATATAATATGTTTAAAATTAAACTGAGTAAAAAAAAAAAAGATAAACTTATTATTACCATACTGAAGCTACTGTGTATGTTTTTCATTTACTATTGCCCAATTCATATCTATGGAAATACTACATATACAGCACATAAAAACAGATAAAAACAGTCCACACCGACTCACTTCACGCTGATTGAAGACCAGAATATCAGAGCTCACACAACCCCAGTGACCTCAGCGTACCATACATCGGTCTGTGTTTCAGTCTTGAGGAAACATATGGGCTTATAAGCAGCAGGTAACAACATCAGCCTGTCAGGTTGTTGAAACTGAAGTGATACATAGAATTAAAAAAAAAAAAAAGAAACTATAACACATATAAAAAGCACTTGTATTGTCTTCACATCACAACCCACAATAAGAACTCAGTAAAAATATACATAACTTATTAAGCCTCTAATATTACTCCTGGATGTGTACTTCCCATCGGCAATATGTATCTAATCACAAGCTTCCCTGTTGAGAAGGAAAACTATTATCATGTAACACAGTGTGTTAAAGACTGATACCAGAGTGGGAATGGCAGCAACAACACAGACTGGTACAAGATATTCCAATTATGTACAATGCAGCTCCAGCTGAGAGGCATCGAGGAAGCATGACACGCTGGTGGATGAACACTTTGGCAACATCTGTGCTTCACCGCTGCAAATGTGCCAGGTAAAAATAGCCTGTGTGTAAACGAATGGAAGATTGAAAAACAGAGCAGAGAGAGGATGATTTATAGTCCAGGCTGGTGCTGACTGGATGTCTTGTGACGTTGCAGAAACTGTCAGTTCTGAGTTACATAAAAGCAGCAAAAGGGAAGATGGCAGCAGAGAGGTTGAACTGCCTCCATACTATAGGTTGGCTGATAATGTTAGCTGGGGAGGATCCTGTGAAAGTTTTGGTTCTTTATATTTCTTATTACTGACAGTGGTGGAAAGTAACATTTACTCAAGTACTGTACTTACAAATTTGAGAATTACCTTTTGATGCTACTTTATACTTCCGCTCCACTACATTTCAGAGGGTAATATTGCACTTTCTACTCCAGCACATTTATTTCACAGCTTTAGTGTCAGATGAAGATGTGACACAATGGATAATGTAACAAGCTTTAAAATACAACAATACGCTTTTCAGTCATTTTTGGCTTTAAGACTCATATGATATTGGCTCAAATATAAATCAACCATGATTATAACACAATGGCCCCTTTTTTCAGTACGAACCCTAAGCCTTCATTTTCCCGGCAGATTGTACTCAGTGACAGACAGGATTGCTTAGTGAACCCGAAGTTTGTCGACAACCAATCTAAGTGCAGATGGTGTCATTATAGCCATTACACTGTGCAATCAACCTTTATTTCATAATGATAAGTTAAAGTTTAACTACATTAGCTGATAATATTTCTGTAGTTTTATTTTGACATTACTGTATTGAT
Organism: Pampus argenteus; assembly: GCA_036937835.1. Taxonomy (NCBI): domain Eukaryota; kingdom Metazoa; phylum Chordata; class Actinopteri; order Scombriformes; family Stromateidae; genus Pampus; species Pampus argenteus. The sequence continues at coordinate 5,332,552 of CM072864.1, read as the reverse complement.
ACTTTTATTTCAGTAATACTTCTTCCTGATGGAAATCAGTTTATCCAGTGTCATCCTAAAAATAAGGAAACACAAGGTTGAATGCACACTGTTTTTTTTTTTAATTTCCAATGTATGACAGGGAATGATTTTACTTCACTGAAATGAAGCCCCCACATCAAAAGTATCCCCTGTTGACAGTTGTGTCCACATACTTTTGGCTATGTTGTTGGAGGGCTAAACAGGCTTTTGGCAAAGACGATATAAGTGATACAAGAATGCCTCTCAGACATAGGAGCACATGTAACTGCTTCTACACTCATTGGCTGTGAAAGAATCACAAAACTTTCCAGCCCTACAGCAATCCATTGTCACGGACAGCCTGTTCTCTGACAATAGCAAATCAACAATTTGGCTTCCAGCCTGAGAGACAACCCGTGAACGGCCTCACATAACTGTTCAAGCGCCTCGTTTAACTCCTCAATATCTATTAGTCATATAGAGACTTAATTTATCATGTAATTTGTTTAAAAATAAGGTTAATGAATTAAATTTAGTTCTACGGTATATGAAACCAACACTAGTAGCATTTTATATTCTTTGTACATTACAACCACTGAACTGTGACTCATATTTGCTGATTCAGATCAGAGTTAATATAGTATGACAGTCACGTGTAAAATAAACGTTCTGTTTCCATTTTTCTTTTCTGGCCCAACTTTCACTCAGCCTTCAGTAGGAAAATTAAGTCATTTATGTAATGTTTAAATTGTACCGGGACAAGTATATAGCATGAACTTATGCCACATACCACAGCATGTATAGCCGTCCTTAAATAGTTTTTTTCCCTCTTATTTTCAGTTCATTGGAATTAAATGGTCTTACAAAGATCAGCTATGTATTGTTTAGGTAACGTGGTGGTGGTGGTGGTGGGGTGCTTAATATATAAAATAAGTGGAATGCCCCTTTACATTAGCCATCCCAAATGCCTCATTTCTAATGATATAGCGTGTTTGAATTTTAACAGTGTGTCTGCTCAATAAAAATATTAATAATACTAATAATGTGTACTGAGAGGACAGTGATTGTGTCAGAAGGGTTTTTTTAGTAGTTCAGTGGCAGCAACACATTCAGACACCTGGAGGGACTCTTTGACATTTTGCTTGTAATATGCATCACTGAAGCGTTTGTGCGTCTGCAACTGATATTTATATCAATACTTTACTTCAGTCACATTGTTTTTCGATGCTTGCTCTTTATTTGCAGAAAACATAACTGCAACTGATTTTTTTGTCCTACATGAGTTTAGTTGATATCAGTATCTTATCCTGAGGTTTACAGCATATTAGCCTGTTTCAGTCAGCCTGACTGGAGAAGTAATCATCTATGTAAAATTCCACTACATGCAATAAACTGTACTCTCTCTCTCATCCAATCACAGTTCATCAGTTTCTGTGCTACTTGGAGGCCCATATTGGTCCAAAAAAAAAAAAATAAACCAGAGCAGAGCTACACTTTATGTGCTGTTCTGGACATTTACTGGTAGCCTGCAGGCCTCCACATGATGCTCACACAAACACCTGCACTACTTCCAGACAGATCAGACCCAGCTCCAAGAGGACAAGAACCGCACAGGGATGTGAAATCCTGGGAGGATGAAGCATTTACCGAATATCCGGTCAAGCCAGACATCCAGGCCAGCCGAGACAACGCGACTCGACTGATGACTGTTACCGTCAGATAAACAGTAAATTCAGTCGTGACCTACTAACGTCAGCGTTTAACGTCAGTCTAACAGCACTTCAACCCCGGCTTTACAGTATTCACAGTCCCTGCTGTGCATTAGGATGGAGCTGCTGTCCGTTCACTGTTAAACAAGAGTAGTTCACCGGCTTACCTTCAGCAGCCCACACCGCTGGCATTATCCATAGCAAATATAAGATATCCATAGTCACCGTAAATCCCGGCAGTTGACTGTAAAAAGCCAATGCGTTCATCGCGCAGCAGCCGTCCCGCAGCGGGCTATTGACAGCGGATTCATTCAGAGGCGCGCATCATCATCATCATCATCATCATCTTTATCCTCATCCTCATCCTCATCCTCAGCAGCAGCAGCAGCGGCGGCGGCGGCGGCGGCAGAGGGATAAAGCCTGAGGAGCTGCAGCAGTTTGGGCGAAACCAAAAGGCAGGGGGCGGAAAAACACCGACATCCAATGAGTACTTTCAAATACAAGGTTTACTGTGGTCATACAGCACTACAGATCAATCTAGTGCAACACGTGACTGGACAAAGCTCGTCTTTAATGTCTTTAAATGGTACATATCATAACTGTTTTAATGGTCAGAGAGCAGTCCTTTTACTGTTATAAAAAAAGTATATTTACATGGAATACAGTGATAATGGTTAATTAAAATAAATTAATGACTATGAATGTAAATATTTATTACAAGATGGTGCATGAAAAGCTGTAGGCTATAAAACACAATCAAGGAAGTAACCAGAGTTGTGGTTACTCCTGGATTAAATTAAAATTAAAATAAATTAAAGGAAAAAACAAAACAAAGAACCAAATCCACAAAGAATGAATTGCTCACTAACAACACTGTGAATTAGGCAGTATCTGCCCTATTTTAAGGTCCCATCCTATTCACAAAACATTTTTACTAATGATATGCTGCCGCAAAAAACGCCAATAAAGTTTTGCAGCTGAGTGCAATTTGCTGTTGACTGAGTAAGCAGAGGTTTCCAGTGTTTCAGGCTTTTCTCCACATTTCAACACAGATTGTTCCATAATCAAATCATGTACGCACACACACAACTCTCCACAATCACATCACTAACTATCTAAATTTTACAATAACGTTTTGGTGTCACTTAATGTATCCAGGATTTCACAGAAACATCAGTACCAATGTTGTTTGTTGCCCACAGCTGGATGTGTGTCATGGCTGCCTGCAGCATCACACAGCAGCTGATATGATAAGTGTGTCTCCAAACTGAGAAAGTGGCTGTGTGTACATTTACACACGTGACACAGCAGCGGCTACTTCATTAACACCAGGTCAGTCAGGATATGATGGTAATTAATGTTCTGTGTTTTAAGTTTTACTGGTCATATATGAAGACGGAAGTTGAGGAAATGTCCCTGTGTAAAACTAATCAGCTCTGGATCTTGTCTGCATATATTATCTTCATCTCGAGCCCAGCTGCAGTAGATATGAATATATCCTGAGCATAGGGGACCATTTCACAAAGTTCGCTCAGATGTAACCAAAAAATACGCCAGCAGCCGAGCGCATATTTGCTGAATTCATCCAACACTTTGGATAGCCTGGTAAGTTGTGTCATGACCAGCCTGTAAGTGACTGACACACAGACAACCCTGCTGAGGTACAGCACAAAGAAAACAACAAAACTCACAAATCACAGACTTCACTGTGAGCATCAGAAGACTTTATGCTATGACTATGACTTAATATTAATCTGCACATGTATTCAAACCAGGACTCTTATCAAACATTTGGACGATGTACCTTTGAGATACGACTACTATTTCATGGAGAACGCATGGAGTTGAATGAAAACTCACAAGCTTCACAATGTAGCATCACGAAAGCTTTTTTTGACCAAATTTAAGGTGGATCTGGTCAATCTGCTTGGAGGACACCATCAAAGTACAAAACATTCATTAATTTCTTGTTGGGGGGGGGGGGGGGGGCAAGCAGAAGCCAACAATGAAGACTATGGAAGGATATAACCCTCGGGTTGATAAAAGCACCATAGAAGAAGGAAATTGACACGTATATATCTCCATTTTGCAGGCATCGTCCAGAATGACTTAATTGTGGAGAGAAGGGATGGCTGCCTTTAGTCAAAAGGTTGGACAGGAAGGATTTTGCTTGAGAATTGTGCAAATAGAATAAGGAGCGACAGGAGCTTTAGGATCATGGTCCCAACTGTTTAATTGACAATTCTGTGTCTAAATAAATCAATGTCTTAAAACAACTGTCATAACGCCTCTGTGCAGTAGCCATTTTGTCCATAAACTCTGAATAATTCCTAAAGTGAACTTGGAAACTTTCAAAAAGCAATGCACAAAACAAATTTGAATGAGTGAATGTGTGAGACAAATGTAGAGGAAGACAGCAGCGCATTCAAAAGTAAAAAAAAAAAAAAATCAGTGGAGCTCAATATCCTGTTTGAACACAGATTTACTGAAAGTGATGGAGAGGAATCATGTTGGGAAAATGCAATAAGGTTACTAATGAGTTTAGAAAGGCTAAATCTAACTTTTTATTGGTTTTATTTGTGAGGCTAAAGGCAACAGCAAACAAATTAAATACAGAAAGTTATTACCAAGTAAGCTGGTATCAAGTTGCATGCCATCATCATTGGGAGCGCTACTCCTGATTAGTGTGTAAAGGCCGAGGGAAACAAACAAAATAACCTCAGCAAAACAAAAACACAGCCAAGAATACACATTTAAAAATAACATACTTTTTCATTTAAGTGATACATACTGCATGCAAAACATGGCATGATTTTTGCACCAAATTGCATGAGATTAGCAAACACAAAAGTCTCTACTCTGATCCTCTGGAAACTCTGTAATAAAGAAAATGTTTTGTTAAGTTTAAAACAGATTTCTTAGATGATAGACAACCTTTAATATGATGTGATTTACGAACATGCAAGTTAATTACTTGGCAAATACTGCGAGATACATAGATAATCATTTAATTAAACCAAATACCACATTTATGGGACAATTACTTATATTCACAGTAATTATTTTCATTCTCATTCAACCCATGAACAAATAACAGTTCTGTTAGGGATATTTCAATTACAATACCAATTTTGATTTGATATGAAAGAAATTCTCTAATATGCTGTATATTGTACAAGGAACCCTCTAACCTTGTGCATTATTAAAATATTAATGTTTACATTAAGAATTGACCCCAAAGCAGTTACATTAGCCGTGTTGTGTTGTCCGCATGGCATAGTGATAGCATTTAACAGATAGCGTCAACATGCTAAATTAACATTAAATAGTCTTCCTTTTAATGCTTACTTTGTGTTCCTAACTGCATACAGTATATGTGTGAGCAGCAAGGAGCCGCTCCTTTGTATTTTTCTGGTCTTTTTTTTCCTGAGTTGCAAAACAAAATTCGTGATTGATCATTTGCAATGAACACGGCAAGATCAGATCATGTCATTAGTTATACCGAAAACACATTTGAAGCGGACCTTTTAATAGCCTGTAACAAGAGGAATGATAACAGCTGTTCATATGGGCACCTGTTGTATTATAACACACTTGAAAAATTGTGAACCTATCCTTTAACATGAGGCCAGGGACAGCAGATGAAATGGGTTATTTTGGCCCAAATTTGTCACTACGTGGTGACAATGTTTTTTTTCTCTTTTTATTAATCATTAGGCTATTAGTAATATTTGGCAATAGGCCTGACTTTCTGTCTGTCTCTCTCTGGCCTGCACAGAGCCCTGACCTCAACCCCATCCAACACCATTGGGATGAACTGTGAGCCAGACCTCATCACCCAACATCAGTGGTTGGTCTTCTTGTGATCTTTTTTATTGGTGCTTTCCTCAATAAGAGCAGGGCTTGGTACCTTAGCAGCACCGTTTTCATGTCCACAGAGATTCTACTGCTGTCTAAGCTATTTCATAACCTATGACTGGAGTGGATGAGAGATGAATGAGGGAGAGGGAAACAGAGAGAGGGATAGAGAGAGTGTGTGTGAGAGAGAGAGCTCAGTAAGGAAATAGAGCAGAAGAATATGGGCCTGACAAAAAGGAATCCAGCCTGTCTCCAGATGAGTGAGGGCTGCAAAACAACAGATTAGAGGGGCCCAGGGCTTGTTCCCATGGAAACCTTTGCCCAGGGAGACGGCAATGAGAATGCAGCAGATTGTAGGTCAGACGCGCCATCAGCGACCCAATCAGACCTAATCTGTCTTGACTTTTGGGTCATAGATTGAGCAGTAAAGCTGGTGCCTTTCTGTTGCTGCTCTCTCTGTCGGGGTTCCAGTACCAGCTAACAGAGTCTGTAATCACTGCTTAACTGGAGAATGGGCTGGATGTAAACACTGGATGGAGAGATATATTTTAAAAAAAAACAAGAGAAAACCACAGACTGGCTGTTTAAAAAGTAGTCACCCACTTCTCAAAATTTCATGTCTTTCTAACAAGACAGCTGATGAAATGAGTCTGATGAGCAGGCATAGAGCCAGTTGCATGCAGCTGTTCTTTTTACTGTGGCAGCTGTCACAAAGTCTGTTGTGTCAACAGATGATGCTAAACCAATATGTCACACATCCACCTTTCATGTTGGTTTCTGTTGCAGTCTGACAATGCAGAAGTTTGCTTTTTTAAGTAGAGAGGGTTGCCATGCACAGATACTGTAAAAAAGGAACTGATTTTAAGACTGGATTTGAAGGTTAAAAAATATCAACGTTCTTTTTAGCCAGAAGGCTGCAGTATTTGTCATCAAATTAGTTCAACCTTTGTGTAAAAATGAACAAGTTTTGTTCCCTGCAGAGAGATTTAAACACAATATTTATTGCAGCAGCAGCACACACTAGCGCTGTATAAAAAAGAATACATATATTCATAGGCATTAAAATAGACCAATGAACCACCTGAGATATAAACTTGTTTTCTCACTTCTATCGATGGAAGTAAGTGGATGCTAGTATTACAATAAAATTATTTAAAGAAAATTATCGTTTTCATGGTCGAAAATGCAGAATTACTGCACAATAATTCAATAATAATAATAATTAAAAATCTAAATAATGTATTTTAATAAAATATATTGTGTAATATATGCCACAAATGATAATGAAATTGAAATTAATTAAAATTAAAAAAATTAAATTAAATTACAAAGTTGAATTTTCAATATGAATTTGGAATATGTATTGACTTTAGTTTCATTATTCCAGATGGTAAATACTAAGTGGACCGCACTTAAACAGCGCCTCCCAAGTCTTCTGACTACTCAAAGCGCTTTACAATACATGTCAACATTCACACACACATTCATACACTGACGACACGGGCTGCTCATCAGGTTGGCACTTCACTCACACACTGATGGCACAGCGGTTGGGAATTCAGAGTTAAATATGCAGCCTAAGGACACTTCAACATGTGGACTAGATGTCGAATCTCCAATCTTCAGACCACTCTACCTCTGAGCCACAGCCGCCTCTCTATTCCTATTCCAGAGTGGACTGATTACACTCAAAAGCAACATAATATTAGCATGTATGTGGAATCTAGAAAGAGCCTAAAATCGATCCACCTAGATCACATTATGAATATATCTGAGGAGAGAAATAGGTACAAATACCTTTCATCCACCCCTAATGTTACAATAACACATGACATACATCATTCATTGACATACAGGCTACCTGTTATATTATTCAGATGATGGAAATAAGGTTTTTATTATGAGGGTAAGCAATCATGTCCTCTCAAAATGATGTTTACAGTTAATGTATTTTGAAAGAAACATATTGCCTGCAGACTAAAAATGTCATGGAAAATTAAAGGGTTCTAGGCCACACCTGACTAGCCATGAGTTACCTCTGTGACGTCTATAGAGTACAAGAATGAAAAAAAAATGCACATAATCCAGGTGACAATTATAATTTTCTTTAAAACATTTTTGACAATGTAGCGGCATACACACATATTTTTTAGAAGACAAGGTTGAGGTACATCTGAGGTCAATACATTGTTGGGTAATAATCCCAGTGACTACATCTTAACATGTACTTGATAGTGATGAGTGTTGAAGTCAGAAACCTCCTTTAGGGCCTTTGCACCAAATAGTAGTAAATAACTTTGTTTGGACGTGACATGGGTCTGCTCCAGGAAACAATTTCCACAGTTAAACATCAAACCCCAGGCCATGAACTAACACAAAATATTTAATGACTAATGTCATGCACAGACAGTCAAAGCTTTGCTAAAACGATGCAGTCAGTGTTCAGTCTGCACTAATTACTGTCTGTGGAAAACAGTCTTCTCTTCAGGATAGTGGGATTTCTTTTCAATAATGGCAAAAACAACACATCTATACTGACTAAATTGAACTTTTGTACTACTACACCGGATGATTAACCCATGCATCCTCAGGTGTTACAGATATATTGTAATAACTTATTCACCTCTATAATATTATTCAGAGTTAATACAAAGTGTCCTTCGTTAGTTCATATATACAATACATTTGAGGGGGAAAATAGTATGCCTGTAAGACTCCATCATAAAAAGGCCTGTGGATGCACAGGTTGCATGGTGTTACAGTGGAGCTGCATGACTGTTTTTTACATTCCCCTCTAATGTGAGATAACTGCAAACAAATACATCATTTGGAGACAACAAGTGACATTACAGCAGCTGGGGATAAAAGTTGCAGGCTGATAAATTTTTTTCCAACTCTCCACCCGTTGTCGCCCTCTAGAGTTTCCAAGTGGTATTTATTGTTTGAGCCGTATTGTCGCTTTACGTTTTGATCAAATGATGAAACAATCAAAACCACTCTGGAACTAAAAGAGTAAAAAATGTGTTAAGAAGAGTGAACTGGGTTGGCAGCATGTTTACATGTTCATAAAATGAAAGAAATTGCGATAACATATTTTCTGTCAACAAGTAAATCATACGATCAATATTGTATTGGCCTGAATATAAAGCGACACTGATTATAAGGTAATGTTGTGATATACAACCCCCACTTTTCCAAATGTAGCCTAATTTCCAGAGTAAAAATGTTGTCTAATATCTGGGCCAATTGAAGCACTTCCTTTGTGCCGTTTATTGAGCCTTGATCTTCCCAAGAGATCACACTGTAAAGTGAGGGTGCAGCAAAGTTGTCTTCACCATTTTTAAGATTTTAAAACTCAAGTTATAGTTTTCCTTCTCTGCACACTACCTTTAGATCTGTGCTTGATCATATCTAGTAAATCTTCATTCATGTCCACAAAATACTTAAAACCCTCCCCCGTCCTACTGACATGGTGATGAAGAGCAACCAGCACTGAATGAGTGACGCATGTATGGAATTAACCCTCAGATGATATGAGATGATTTGATTGCTGAGGATAAGTACTTAGCAGGTTTCCTTGCATTTGGCTCTGCGGCTGGATCTCCCTGCAGATTATGATGTCACGGCTGAGTGAGAATAGAATCAGCACTTCATCTGGAGCCTGGGATCGCAGTCAGGATTAAGTGCATGTAGGTAGTAGTCTGTGACAAGTGGAGCAGTAGAGCTGTTTTCCATGCAGTACTGCTGGCTTCTCCCTTTTGGACTTTCCAGGAAATTTTTATCATCTGAAGATCAGCAATAGGTGAGCTAAATGCAGCTGCTCTCTGTGAAAGTTATTGTCACGATAGTTGTTGCCATTTTGATGAACCAAACTTTTCACATGTCAACACAGACATTTTCAAAGGATTTTAAAGGGAAAATCCTGTAAAATAATGTGCTTTATTCTTTTTTACTAACCTTAACATTTCATTCTCGACTGGCCCAGCAGCCCATAGGAACCAGTAAACAAGATGAAGGTGAAATGGACCATGTTGGGCATGGTTGTCTTCTTCCTGCTCTCTGTGGTCATGACCTGCTGCTTCATATGGCAGTATAGGATGCCAAAGCTGAAGATAGGTAAAGTTTATCCTGCCAACACAGATTTACATCCTCATAGCATCACACTTGGACTTTTTTAATATATGACTTTCCAACCTGGAACTAGTTTCAGACCTGGGCCTTTCTAGCCTTTTTGGTATAATTGCTCATTTGCAGGCACTACAGCAGGATTACACAAAGCTGGAGCAGCGGGATTACCAGCCCTGTTAAAGCAGACTTTAACTCCTGCTGAGAGAGAAGAAGGCGGGAGGGTGGAGCTGAGCAGTGCTGCTATGTGTTCTTGGATAAAATGACAACAGTGTGACATGAATCTGAATTTGGCTCGGGGACAGCTTAATGTTCAGGGTGGACTGTCTTACTGTGTCAGACATGTTGTCTATAAAGGAATCAATAACACAATCACGATCTAATTTTATAACCTCATAGCCCCGTGAAAATTAAAGCAATAGCCAATGTGTCCATGCTTCTACTGTCTACTACTCTAAATCATAGAAAAGTCTTGTCTGAATGTTTCATACATGACAAAAAAAACCTGTTCATTTTTTTGTAGAAGTGGCTGTAAAAGAAGTATCTGAAGAAGAAATGTGCCCTCGCTTCCCTGAGCCTGTGCCCCTCAAGCATCCCATCATACCCCTGAGGGTGGCCTTGGAAAGGGTGAATCTGATCTCTTTTTTTTTTTTCCAATATATGAATTTTTACCATAGCGATTTCTGGATGTAGTTAGAGTTGGTCTTACTTAAATTTCTCCTAACAGATAGACCTCCTGCTGAGGTTGAGCGTTCACACCACCAAGCTGCCAGCAATATCAGCCATCGTGGTTTTAAATGACTCTGTTCTGTGGAATGGAAACTTTGGCAAGAGGAACATAAGCGATCCCTCTTCGTCTGCGCCCAATGAGTACACAGTGTACAGGTGAGCTGAGATTTATAGTCAAACACAGTTATTAATATTGGTTCTTAAAGCTGCTCATTCATATTCATATTAGTGCCTCCATGTGGAACCTGCAGTCTAATTTTTCGACTGAATATTACATTTGAGTTGAGCTTTAAAGTGAGAATTAGGGGTAGGGTTTAGGATTAGAGCTTCATTGTATTAAGCATGCTTCATAAAGAACTGTCATCAGTGAGACTGAACCACTCACTAAATTAAACGCTTAAACCTGTGCAGCAGCAGTTGGGCTGCTATACATTATTAAACCATGATACATTTATTTAATCAATGGAAATAAGCATGTGTGATGCTCATTTCAATTGCTGTGATTGCAGAATTGCGAGCCTCTCTAAGATCTTCCCTACCCTGATGCTGTATAAGCTATGGGAGGACGGCCTAGTGGACTCTCTGGATGACCCTTTGGAGAAGTACACAGACAACTTCACCATCAAGAACCCGCTGGGGAAAAGTGGAGGGCCAGCATCCTTATCAGCCAAGACGGTCAACAGCCACATGCCTGAACTGACATTGCGCAGGATGGCCAGCCAGCTCTCTGGTAACCACACTATTCATCAAAGGGCAGGATTTTGTAGTCGGGTTCCGGTCTCTGAATCAATGCACTCATCTCTGATCTGTTCAGTGATTTACAATAGGTCCGGTGTTGTGGTCACTAATGGATGAGATGGACACAGCTTTACAAATAAGTCGACTTACGGATAACTTACTGTTAACTGCTGCTAGCAACTGACAGAAAATGACGTTGGCGGGAAAGACATGTCAACGGCTACTGATTCATAGGGCAAAAGCAAATTTGCAATCTACTGACTGTGCATAAGTACCTCATACAACCCCACTTCAAAACAAATCAAAACTATCCCTTTAAGGACACATCTTTACCACCTACTACAGCACCTTAACTAACCTAAGCTCACATGAATAGAGTGAAGCTATAATTACACTGAGCTGTGTCCAGAAATAGAGCTAATCAGCTCTGTGCTCCCAGAAAAACATGGAGGGATTATCAGAGGGGGAAGCCCTGCTGAGAGAAGAAGTTGTCAATCTACACTTTGTTTAAGGACACAGACTCACACCATGTCACAATCTGATGGATACTAGAGGAAAGATTACTTGTCTTAACAATGCTATTGGAAATGCAATCAAAGTAGGTACTGGACAAATTAAAATCTTGAAATGGTGGTACAAGAAGAGAAGTCAGCAGATCACCAGTCATTTATCTTCAGGGGGAAGGAAATGTATGTGTCAAATTTGAATCCATTTAATAGTTGATGAGACATGTCACTGTATAAGTGAAAGGTTTGACCTCTAGTGTTCAGGTAGATGAAAGGTCAGAAGCTTGTCAAAGACCATGAAAGCGTGGGATGTTTTAGTCTGGACCTAACTGGTCAACCAAGTGACCAAACTTTGTTACACTTATACATCGCAGACTAATCAGCATTTACCAGGAGAAATCGACCTGGGGACACCAGGTTTCTCTAATTCCCTTACCGAAACATTACGGGTAAGAAATCAGCTGACTGGAAAAAGCTGACTATAACCTGTTACTTAAGTGCTTGTAAATATGTGCAGAGTGAACCATGTCAGTTCCATTAGCCACAGAGTGAGACTCTGAGGTTTATCCATAGTGCAGCTGGTGTTGTCTTAACCTGGCTATTAGCATAACCATCACCCTGTCTATTGAAAGCAAATGTTTCTGCTTGATTGAGCAGAATTTTAAGTGGTGGGTGGATTTCTTCTATAGATATCTGTAAAATGTTTTCATGTATGATTACTTAGCATGGCATTCATAAATTCATGGATCCAATATCCCACAGATGTACCCACTAATGTTATCTAATATTTTACAGGGTTACCCAGAAGATTAAGGTCAACTAATCTCCTTTGGAGTGGAGACACACAGGCAGCCCTTCATTTGTTACGGGATGATGTCCTCGTGGCAGATCCAGGCACGAGGTAAGACTCTGTTTCCTTCCTGTGTTGCTCTATTTTTGACTCCGATGATTTTAGACTGTCTATGCAATCCAAAGTAAGTAAAACGAGACTTGACGTCTATGTCTATGTATACAACAAATACTTTTTGTATTTTGCATCCAGAGGGTACTTGTAAACGTCTGACGTCTCTTTACCCACAGATGCCACTACAGCAATATTGCCTTTTCCTTGCTTGCCAACATCCTAGCCCAAAAGGTGACTGGCACTGACTTTGAGAGCTGGGTGTCAGACAACATTCTGCAGAAGCTCAGCATGGACAACACTGGTTTCAACTTAAGTCCAACTACTCAGAGGCAGATGGCTGTAGGCGTCTACAGCAATGGCCAGGTGGCTCCTCTCTACAACCTAGGCTGGTACCGACCTGCAGGTCAAATGTATTCCACAGCAGTTGACATGGCAAAGCTCATGATGGCTCTTCTGGGTGCGTACAGCAAGACGTTGCTACGCCAGGACACCCTGAACACCATGCTGACCCCGGTTTTCAGATGCCACAGAGGCTACTTTGCGAATTCCACGGGCACGCCGTGGGAAATCAATGAGCAGCTTGGTTACGATGTGGTGAGGAAGGATGGCGACCTGGATGGCTATGCGGCCACCCTCTCACTGGTTCCAAGGCTTAAGCTGGGGCTGGTGATCCTAATGGCCGGAGTTCGGCCAGCAGACCAGGATCTTGTGAGACAGGCCTACAGCTACCTCATCCCTGCAGTGGGGAACGCTTTCAAGGATGCTCAACAAAATCTCAGGCCACCGCCTGACCCAGCACCATACATGGGCTTTTTCACTTACAAGAATATGACTTTCTATGAGATTAAGGTAGGCTCTGATGGGGTGCTGATCATGCAGCAGTTTGGACCGCAGGTGGATACAACTGTGCCGTCCAAGTACCGAACTATCCGGCTGGACTACCTACAGGACAGGGTGTTCAGAGTGATGTTTGAGAGCCCATACCCTTGCAAGCTGAAGGTTAACAGCGCCTCAGTCTCCTTGGAGATACAGGACAGACAGCTCTTTAACTTTTATGCCTTCAACAAGAAAGGCGTTTCACCAGGGTTTGATTCCCCAGGACTTAACACTTACAAGGTGATGAGGATAGCTAGCAGACCATATTTTACGTCATAAAAAATGCAAATTTAGCTTAGAACAAGGACAAGTGCAGTGGGAAACATGACGCAAATGAATGGCCGTTTTTGACTATATGGTCAGTGTTATGGAAAGCTCTCTTGCTAAGGTTAATGATTCATTTATATATTATTTTATTATTATCTATTTAATATTTTACTGCTCATAATACCAATTGTATTATTTAGTCTAGTCCAAGAAATCTCTGAAAGTTACTACTCCACTAGATAACTAGCACAGGCAAAGCAAAACTGTTACACCACTGTATAAATAGTTTTGGTAAGATGGTTCAAGTGCCTACATTGTGATCAAGAACATTTGAAATGTCATGTGGTCAAGTTTTTTAGGATTCAAAACCATCAGGAAAGCATGTAAACATGTTGTCTATGAGCAATAATGTAACTCCTGCCAAATAAAACTCTTGTGCCCAAACAAAAGCTGAAGTTTTCTCTTTTATAGATAGCATACATTTTTTCCCCAGTAATATTTGTTGTTAAAAAGTATACTGAAACAGGCCAAGCATATCACATAACAGTTAACCTGCCTTTGCGTTAGAAAAGGGTTATAAATCCAGTTGCACAAACAATAGCCTACTTTTCACTCACATTATGGGATGTTTGATTTGAAAGAGGACTTTAATTATAACTATCTGTTAACTCCCATTGCTCTTTCATATATTTCTATCTGCAGATGCCACTCTGTATTGAGTGTCTTGTTGGAGTGATTATTATTTGGGGTGCTTTAATTGCACGCTCTCTCTCATGCCTCTATGCGCCTTTTATCTGCTTCTTTCCCAGTCGAAAATTATGAAGGCTGCTGTGGAAATTATAAATCAAAGTTTTGACTTGAGTATTTTGGGTGCAAATTCAGAAGTATCATCTTTGCCTGGTTAATGCAGTTACAGTAAAAGTAAATGCACCTACAGACCACTCCACACTAAACTGATATAACAGCCTAAATGAGTTGCCTGTTAGTCATTTGTGATGTGAAAACTTCTGACAGCGTTGTCAGCTGCTAAGATGATCACACTGGATGGTAGAGGAGGAGACAAGGAGACAAACGAGTCTGTTTAATGAGGAGTTTAGCTGACTTTGCTGCATTTAACACCAGAGCTAAGAGCGTCAGAGGAAACACTCTACACACTCTACTACTGTGCACATTGTAACTGAATAAGAATCACTTTGTTGACGAAGTCTATTTCAACACACACCTGGTTCTTTGCTTTCAGTACACAATGCAACAAATAAACAACAATGGATCATAAAGCTCTGGATACACAGACACAAATACATACATATCAATATCAACATTACCTTGGACATTAAAGCGAGGGTTGCTTGGTATCATAGTTCACTTGACATCAGGGGCTGTGACACAAGCCTGCAAAAAAAAACAAACTGAACTATAATATTCTGCACACAGAATAGCAATAAATTCATATTTGCTTTATTGGCATGAATATGACAATATTGCCAAAGCATCAAAAATCAATGAAATAAAACAAGATAAATACAAGACCATTATATATTTATCATGTTATAAAATAACATTTATTTTAGAATATACAGTAGCTTGTAACTTTACCTAAATAACACCAGGTTGAAACAGAGCATGATCCCAAAATAATAATACCAAACTGAACATAATATATTTACAGCATTTAAAGAACTTGAATACATAGGACCTCTGAATGTATGTTAAAGTAAATGTTGTCGCACTGTTTTGTTTTCTTTTGACTGAAGCTCATGTTAGTCACCGAGGCTAGTCAGTTAGCCAGGTGTATCATAGTTTCAGACAGCCGCAGCTTGTAGCATGCTAGGTAGCGGCGTTTGTGTGTGTGTGTGTGTGTGTGTGTTGATAAGCATGTCAACATTACATCTTCAGCTTACCTTACAACTTAATTTACCAGCGGTCTTCAGTTAACATCACTGCAAGCTGCTGACAAAAGCTAACAAATGAAGGTTTAAACGTCTGACCAGCTAGCTAATGTTTCCAATGTACTACGAGCCATGATAAATTGAAGTTAACGGTCACAGGTTAATGTTACGAGCCTGTTTAAAAGTGAGCGCGTTCACAGTTAGCTTAGCGTTAACTTAGCGGTAGCTTAGCGTTAGCTTAGCGGTAACTTAGCGTACTGTGGCTTAAAATACACGTAGATTCAAACTTCACAGTAATTTCCTGTGTACTGTCCAGCCTGCACTAATTGAATGAAAATTCAGAGTAAGTTATATTGTAGTGTGACATATTTATGTTAACGTTTGTTTTTGGGTAAGAAATATTACTCCCTTTTTTGAGTAGAATACAAAAAATATGCTGTGGGATATATATTATTATAAAATATATGGTGCAATATTTACAATAAATGTTGCTATTGATTTGTTATGGGTAAGATATTGATAGAGTACTGTATTCACAGGAAGTGCCAGAACTCATCTAACATTTTTGACTGAGATCTTATTTGTGTCATATGTCTGGATATGAACATATTCAGTATGTAAATATATTCAGGCACCTTATATGGTAGCCTCTGCCATCAGTGTATGTATGTGTGTGTGTGTGAAAGCGCTTTAAGTGCTTTAAGTGTGTAAACAGACTAGAACACCTCTATATAATTAACCATTTACCATTTACTATATATTTACACTACCTGACCAGCACTAAACAGTAAACACATAATTTTCTACCTATTCTTCAACAGTGTGAGGCGACCTTTGAGGCCTGTCCCATGGTCTATAAATACACTGGTGCAATGAGAGACACTCAGAGAGGAACAAGAAGAAATACATTACACAGAAAGCAGCAAGATGAAGACAGCCATCTGTGTGTTAGTCCTCCTCACAGCGTTGTGCCAGCTGTCCAGCACTGCGACTGTCACGTTAAGAACACAAAGCTCGAACTGAAACGTATCAGCATTCAAGCATTCGACCTCCTGCTAAAATCCTCAAAGTTTCTGTGATTTTAGATTTGAAAATATGCCAATGATGATGATGATGATCTATCACCATCATCTTTACATTTACTATCATGGAAAATATTTTGTGGTAACTTGTTATTGTTATTCTAACTGCTTTCTGTCTGGGTCTGTAAACTGTGAAAAGTCAGTTTTCTGTTTCATTTTCTCTTTCCAAATAAGTCTGACTAAGCTATCCTTCCAGCATGGAAGAAGAGGGGAGCAGCAAGCCGAGGCCTGTTCATGACCTTTGACCTATATACAACAAATATGCCTGAACATGGCCTCTTTCAATATACACAGATTAAAGAAAGCATCAAGGACAAAAAATTAAGAAAATAAATCACATAAGGAAGACATTACCCAAGGTTAAATGGACAGCAGCTCTTAACATACATGAATTCATGAGTACACTGGCACAACAATATGCAACTCCACATTTTCCATAATTTGCAATTCCAAAAGCCATTTAAATACATTACACACATGTTTATTTTAAGAGCAGTGACAGAGATTAAGAAAGTCATACCGCTTCGATTGGAAAGTCACCGCTACTGTACTCTAGAAAGACTCACAGGACAAAAACCACACAGTTTCAAGACACCTGGTACCCACTGCTGAGGCTGATTCATCACAACACCCCATCATCAGCTTTGAACTCAACATGTCTGGGTTGCCAACTGTCACACCACAAGGCTTTGTTTTTGTTTTTTTTTTGTTCTATAGGCTAATAAAAATAATAAAAATTGAATCCATAACAATATATATATATTTTTTTTCCATGTTCCCACTCTGATGCCTGCTCCATGTTTAGATTCATTATCATTCAACTCAGTGTTTTGTGACATTGCTGCTGATTGGATTGACTTGCCTGGGTCCAGACCTTTGAAATCTGTCCACTCCACCAAGTTGACAACTCTGTCTGATATTTGACTCTATTATGTTATCAGGCAGTTAACAAGAAGACTGGTACAGACTGTCCAGCAGGCAGAGCTTGGTGTCCGTGGGTTGAGTGAGATTACACAAAGAACAAACTATTTTTCTGATGTCAGACAGGCTATTCGGTGGTGACTTTCCTAAACATGCTGTATGTGTGATCAAAAAATATTCATAATTATAAACAATTTGTTCGGATATGATCAAGAAAACTAACCGTGATGCTCAAAAGGTCAACTCCATGAAAAAGAAATATTAAAACTGTAACACGAGCCAAGATGCAGACAATACATATATAAAGTACAATTAAAAAATACACCTGGATCTTCATGACCCTGTGTATTGTGTCCAGCAGAAGCAGACAGAGAGTGAGACAAGCAGATCTTAATATCACACTGGAATTTATTGCAACTGATTCAACCTGACACTCAGGTTCAAACAAATAAAAACAAACAACTTGTACATTTTAATGCTTCGGCACGATCGCTGCCCATCATCATCATCATTGCTACAGTCAGTGTCTTCACGCTGCGAGGAGTCTTTATTCATTCATACTCATCTGTTTATCTGATATCTTTTTGGGATGTCTTCGTCACCACACTCTCTTTTACTGTTTAAGAGGATAGGATCATATTTGTAAAAATCAATAAAATAAAATAAAAACCATAAACATAAAAAACATAAACATAAACAAGAACATAAACATATTAAAACATAAAGTAATTGTAAATTTCAAATAATCAGAGTTTAACTAGAACCACTGGGATAATATGTGATTTTTACGGATCACGGATCAATATTTTATTTATTTTATTATTGATTAACAGTTTATACTGTGTATAAGTTCAACAGGCACAAGTGACATCATGCAGTTTAACCTTTGTACCACTTTCATAATGACAATATCCATCATAAGTGTATTTAACAAGAAAGTCAAGAGTTCATATAACATTGGAAAGTGTTAGACCACGTGTTATAAAAATGACAGTGTGTCAGCAGGAAACACTCCTCTTACCAGAAAATGCTGCTGTGACGTACGTTTGAGGTATAAACATACTTTTGCCAATCCTCACTGTAATCCCCCAAGTGTAAAGATAATAAGACAGATGCTACTTCCCTTTAATGCAAAAAAAAAAAAAAAGATTAGGAGGATAAATGAAGGCAAAAGAGAATACAGAGTTAACGTAGCTTCTGCTGGAGTCACTGCATTTTCTGAATCATGACCTGGAATTTACCTGCAGAGATATAAAAGGACAGGAAGAGAAGAAAACATTTGTTAGCCTACTTATTCTTAATCAAGAGTTTAAAATGAAACCCTCATAACTTCTTCTACTTAAATGCGTCTCTAAAACGGAAGTGTCAAATGTCAATAAGAACTCCGGGTGACGTTCAACGTGTGCCTCTGTAAGCTATTTTTCACTGAGAGAAGTGAAGTGTGCGAGAAATATGTTTTTTGTTAAACTGGGGATCAAGAATAAACTTTCTGAGAACGTCTCTGATTGGATGATGAATGAGTGATGCGTGACTTACACGCAGGCATGACGGACACCTCAGCAGTCACAATACTCTTCACTCCCAGGTTGGACAGACCTCCTCTCACCAGACCGCAGGTGAACGCCAGATACTGGAGAGATATAAACAGTCATCCAGCAGTCAGCCACTTGTGTTTGAGTTTAAACACACACAGCAGTAAACAAACATTTAACTCGACTTGCGATCTGGAGTAGGAATACAAATCATAAAATGGTTTAATAAACATTTGTAAAAATCCTCTCTGTGATTATTACAAACTGTTGGTGCAGTTTTGGTGTCTGTGCAGCCTTTGAATTCATACATATTTCATGTTTCATTGAAACACGACCCCACCAACTGACCATCAGGAGCAACTTGCAAAATAGGAAGACGGGATCGAACTGTCAACGGTTACTGGACGACTCGATTTACCTCTGGAGTCACAGCTGTCTCATTTTAACATTTTGGGGCTTGTTGAGTGGATCTGTGCTTTGATATTTGGGTTTTTGATAGTCAGTGTTAATCAGAAACTAAACTTGGTGAAAACTGTCCTGTAATGTTTTCAGTTCTCGCCGTTTATGGTTGTGAAAATGTGATGAAAAGGTTAAAGGTTAAAATGAAGATTATTTAAAACAGGACAGATTTATAGACAAATGCTGCCCTCTGTTGGTGGGAAGCAGGAAGAAGACTCAAACGGAAACTATGGTAGAGTCACAGGTGCCAGTTTTTGGTGTCCTGACGCGCCTTTTAGGTTTTTTTCTTACAGTACGTCGATATAAAAGTGCACCAGTTTGCATCACCTTGTGAGATGCTGCCATCTCACCTGACTGATGGTACTTTGTTTATCGTTTAGAAATCTAACTTTCTTTCTGACTTTCTAAATGTTTTTTGAGAAAGAACTTTTTCTGCATTTAAAGGCTACGTAGTTTTAAACAAAGAGTGTGTGTTGCATGTCTTAAAGAGGCTTAGGAAATCAGGTCGTATTGGCGTTTGTTAGGACTTGTGTGCTTAGTTGCAGTGCTGTTATGCTTGAAGCAGGCGGCTTAACACAGTATCGACCTTTCAAAGCAAAAATAATGCAACAAAAATCCCATGAATCATTGTTACACCACATCCTTTCAGATGTCTCTGCTTTCACAAAGAAAACATATAAGGACAGATGTTCAAACTACATGAATACATACACAAATATATCAATCAGTCCTGCTGCGTCACATGTTCTTCAGCTGCTGAATCAGTTAAACTGTCTGACTACATTAGAGACAATAATGCTGCTATGGTTTAACATTTATATCAGTCACATATACAGGAGACACAGCAGTGAGTTAATTTGCCTTATTGAACAGATTGACACAAACAACCAAATAAAATCAAGGAAAAGCACCTTTGGGGCGTGTTCCAGATACTGGTTCCCAGCTGACAGCTGACTCAGTAACCGGAACTTGTTGTCCTGGAGAACATAGATGCCCTGAAACACACGACAAACCAGCACTGACACCATATACATAGCAGACAGCAGTGATATTATATAAGTGATATGTATATAGTGTAATCCGTTTAAAACAAAACGAATCATTTCAGTGTGTCAGGACTGAGCCTGTTGAGCCCTGCAGGCTAAGACTAGGGCTGTAATTACCAATTATTATTGCCAGATTAATCAGATTGATCATTTTGCCAATAAAATGTCAGAAAAACAATGTCATCATTTCATGGTGTCACATCTGTCACAGTCCAAAACATTTTACTGCCTTGTATGACAAAGGAAAGCTTGAAGAGAAGCTGTAACCAGCAGATGTTTGGCATTCATATTTAATGATATTAAGATATTAAATGACTAAAACAATATCAAAATAGTTGAGGATTCATTTTCTTGTCGATCGACAGTGTTACCTGGTGATTGGTTCGCAGGTTGTCAATCTGCTTCTTGAAAACACAGGTCCAAAAGTCTTTACAGATGAACTTCATGACGTCCAGCTCGTCTTTAAAGCGCGCTGTGTCTTTTGTCAGCCTGCATGGAAATAAAATTAAAAAAAAGTGATCACATGAAGGCCACATTTCTTCTTCCATATAGACACATAGATTGATCCAACTACACTGCTGGGATGTAGTCTCTGTATAGGCTGGTTTTTACACATATGTCAATATATACTTCAACTAAAGATGACAAGCAGATGAAGTCTTCAACATGCTGACATGAGCTATTTTAATTTATTTATGAATATGACTCAATGTATGTCCAGCATGTCACAGTTTCATTAGCAGCAGCTAGCTTGTTACCTCTCTATTAGCCCTTGTCCAACTCTGAAGCCCATGTTCTCCAGTTTGGTGATATTTCTTCCATTTTCCTGAATGAATGACGGAAGAGATGTGATGAACAAACACACACACACACATATATATATGTGTGTGTCGACCAGAGACTGTTGTGGTCTTTTAGTTTCAGGAGACAACACTCAGGCTAAGTGACAGTTTCTTACCGTCTCTCCGTTTTCTGCTGACTTGTAAATGTATTGTATCACTTCATTATGTAAAAACTGGAAAGGAGCTTCGTCTGCCATTCTTCTTCTTCTTCTTCTTCTTGTTGTTATAAAGCTTGAGGTCTATTAGCAGCTGTTACATCACTACACACACTACACAGCTACAACACAAACACACAACACGGACTGTACACAATCCTTAATAGACTCAGAAACCAAAAACAAACGCTGCTGCAGCCGCTTCTCCTACTTCCGTGTTGTTCTTCTTTACTGGAAGGTAAACGTGTATTACTGCGCCGCCAGCGCCACCAACAGGCCACCTCTTTGTCTTCTTCAAAACAAAAGTTTAACCAATCACACTTCATATATATAAATTTTCATATATATGTCATATATTTTTATATAGCCCTAAATCGTGCAGGAACTGAAGAACTCAAGAAGTAAAATAAATAATAATGAAATATTAAAATATTCAATATGCATACTTTCAGGTCCACAGCCCCCTACTGCCCCATACCATAGCCAAATACTGATTATTTAAAATAAATAAAAACTAAATATAAATACATGAAATCTGATTTTTATAGGAATTGTCTAAAACATGTTTATTAATTGTTTTTTCCATATTATGTTATTTCCTTAAGTGACGACAAACAAAAAAAAAATAAAAAATTTGAATAATAGAAAAAGATTTGTTACAGATTTTTGAGGCCCTACATAGGCTCAGACTCAGGCCTACTGGGGCCTAAGTGAAATAATCAGCAGTTGTTTTTCTGTAAGGTTTGACAGAAGATCTTAATTCAAGGTCCACTTATCAGCTTTTTCCAGATCTATGGACAGTAAGTATTGTGTGTATCCAAGCCTGATATATCTTATTCCTCTGTGCTGCAGAGCTCCGTTGTTCTCCAAAAACTAAAACTGTAAAAAAAACACATCAATGAGTCACACTGTTGACATGTTCCTTCATTACGGTACACAATTAGGTATGTTCTCTGCTCAGTGCACAGCAGGATTATGTGGGATTATGTTCATGGATGATCTAAACAAGGTGGGCAGGAGACGTGTGACCTACTGCCTGAAGGGACAAAACACCCACAAATGTTGTCTTAATTTATTTTGCATCAAAATTGAGAGAGAACAAAAACTGCTGCCAGGTACAAAATATCTTCACGTTACAAACAGTGCAAAACACAAAATATCGCCACAGACATCTCAACATATTCTTCAATCCATCATGCAGTTGTGTATACAGCGAAGCAGAACATGTGGACGTGACTCCAGACTCCAGCGCTGTCGCTTGCTGGTGCTCATGAGGGTCAGTAAGGAGAGTAGGACGTGAGCCACTTTACAGGACAGTCCCTGAAAACACAACGCACACACACGCACGCACACACACACACACACGCACACACACACACACACACACACATATAATATTTATATTTTTACTGTCTTATTAATATAAGAAGATATTTGCTGTTGAATTTCAGTCTGCTTAATATGCAACAATTGAATTTCTAAATCCTCTATAGTAATCAGCTGCTGACACATGCAGTGCCTTTACTTGTCCCTTTCACCTCCTACCTCCTACCTCCTACCTCCTACCTCATCTGCCTTTCCTTCTTTAACTCTGCCTTCTCTTTTCCTTTCCTACCTCCTCTGCCTGTTCCTTTCCTTTCTCCTTTTTCCTTCTCTACCTAGTTCTTACTTTCTATTTCTCCACATTTTCACTTCTATCTCCTGCATTACTACCATATTATACAGTACCCCCTCCTTTACCTCCTTGGGTCTTCCTTTCCTCCCCTACCCCTTTCCATACCTTTTTCCCCCTACTTCTTTTTTTCTTTCACTTCTCTTAGTGCGCTCCTATTACCTGCAGTGCCAACACTGAAACAGCTTAGAAACTTCTTTTGACAAAGAAACAGGAGTGAACCAAACCCAAATTCAGCACATTATCTGCCCATAACCAACATTTCAGTCCACAGTGTAACCTGTAGGTTTGTACCTGTGATACTTCTGTCCCTTCCTCCTCTGGTACTCTGTTTCATCCACTGTCCACACTGCTCCTTTCCCTCCCTCCACCCGCACAAAACATTTGTGCAGGCTGAGGTTGTGACGCACGGCATTCTGGGTAGAATGGGAACATAAGATAGTTAAAATATGTTGTTATATAGAAAATACAGGTATTGTTCAACCAGAACATGGCTTTTACATAGTTAATCATGGGAGTTTCTTGGTGTCAGGGGCCCCTAGTTGCTTCATTAGTACTCCAGCATTGGTACTATTTTTGAGCTGTGTTAACTTGAATGTGATGCATTTAAAGTTGTTGAATACAAATGAACTTAGTCTAGAAAGAGACAGCCCCTTTCAAAAAAAATAAAAATACTTGGCAGGTGATTGGCTGAACCATCTGTCTATCACGTCTATCAACGTCTTCAGAGGCAGATTCGCAAGATCACGCGAGAGTCCTCATAGGATGCTGACAAGTGCGTAACTTAAAGCCTGACAAGACGAATTCTCACGTGATCTCGCAAATCCAGCTGCCTCATAAGGTAAGACTGTTGGCAGACAGAATTGCATTACAGCTTACAGGCAACAGTGTTATAATGCATGTCATTTAAGAGTGAATGTTTTAAATTTAAAGCAGTTCAAACCTTCCAGGTGGCATTGTTATATCTGAAGTAGAAGAACATGGTGGTGAACCAGTTGTAAATCTCATTCAGAGTGCGCTGATGGTCTGGAGACTCCAGGATAGACTGCACATAGTCAGACGACACAGTGATAAATCAGTGATAAATATGATAAATAAAGCGACTTCACACATTAAATAAAAGTCATTTATTTCAGCCTCCTTTGAAAACTTACCCATCTTATCAGGCAGGCATAGGTGTACGGAGGCCTGATGTTATTGTATTTGTAACACTCCATACTGGGGACCAAATCTGTACAACAACAACAACAATGATAGGTCCTCAGATCAGCAACAACATGGTATGGAGAGTGTCATCAGATTAAAATGAACAGCAGGCGACTCAAAATCTGCATTAAAAAATGACTCTACGGAAACGTCTAAACAAAAGTGTATGTGTGATCTCGTATTCAAAATTTTAAATGGTTTGCTGCTGGTTGATATGAAATGAAAGTTCAATCCCATGTCATGCAGATCAAGTAAGATTATTATGATTATGATATATTTGCATAGCCGGATATGGCTGAGCTGTAAGGTTTTCCCTCTCAGGAAGTAACAGAAACATTGTGAGACTGAGTGCGTGAATTTATATCGAGGTGATATGAGAATATGAGATTTTGCTCTCAAAATGTCTTACAGCTCTGTCCCTGTTTCTCTCTAATATTCACTCACAGATTGATTGCTGCTGGTAAAACTGTTACCTGGCAGTAGGTGGGATGAACCAGCAGCTCTGAAGCCATGCTGGGCCAACTCCTCCAGATGTTTAACGCTCCACTGTTGCACTCTGTCTCCCTCTGCTACCTGAGCCTGGGGCAGGAACAGACGAAGGCTGTACGGCCAATCAGATAACTCCTTCTGCATGGAGTGATGGAGGTAGACACGAAGTTTCATCACAGTTTTCTCAAAATTCTTGAATAGCTAAATGAAGCAAATCTTTAAAAAAATAAATCGAATTAACTTGCACACAAAAAGCCAAGAGGGATCAGATCAGAGCCATCATACCAAATCAGTGTATTTGTGTTCAGAGAAGTGCAGATGGAGTTGCATCGCTGTGAGTTTCTGTTTTTCCAGGATGAGCTAAAAAAATAAAAAATAAAAATATAAAAATAAGAGGATAGCCAATGTTTGATTTACACCAAATTCTTTAAATTTAACACATGCCTTTGTTAACTCACGGGCTGCCATAAATACCCTGAACACACAGTAGTAGAAGCTCTCTCAGTGTCTGTTGATACTGCCATTTCTCTCTTTATTTATTTGCTTTTTATACCAACGGTTTCTTGCCCACATGTAACCCAGGTTACCAGGCTCGCTGAGGTGGGTTACACACACACGTTATATATATATATAAAGTAACAGGAGCCATTATCTGCAGTCTGCACATCCTTGTTTTGACCAATCACCAGAGCATTCATGTGTACGTGGGAGTTGAAGTTTTTAGACCTCACCTGACTCTCCAGACACTGAACAATATCCTGCTGGATCCTCCACTGAGCAATGCTTCTTTCATCATGACTGTGTTCAGACTGGAGATGCCTAGAAGACAATATAGATCAAAGTTAAAGGAACAATCCAACATTTTATGGGAAAAAAAAACACTTAATAATAAATAATGTTTAATAAGTAGCACAATACTTGAAATCCTGATTTTCAGGCCAAATATTCATACCTGATGTAAATAAGCAATAAAAACATTTGATGCATTATTGTTTTGTATATTTTACATTGTCTTTTTTTTATAATATATATTTTTAATATTTATGTTTGAAAATAACCCTTCCTGAGAAACTAAGGGGACTAATTCAATCAATGCAGTATTCAGCGTTCTACTTACTTTAAGAAACTTGGGAAGTCTTCAGACACTGCATCACAGCCAGGCCAGCGGCAGAGGCCACTCGCAAACAGAGCACTGGTGCCCTCTGGGATGCTGGAGGGAACAGAAATATCTCAGTGATGTCATGAACCACTGGAACTACTTTCAAAACTGTTGTACAAGCGAGGGCTATGGGGGGAAAAACTGACCTATCAGTTAAAATCCACAACCGACAGAGAATATGTTGTCATTTAACCTTAATTCCAGTATGCAAACATATTTCAGTTTTTAACTCCAATATATTTTCAGTCAACCCAAATAATTAAAATGTTACAAATCCTTGCAGTCCTATGATGCATTTAGTTATTATCATTAATGTTAATTGGAGACAGTCACCTATCATGAAGCCTGGCCTCTATGGAGCTCTGCTTTGGACCGTCTCTCCTCGAAGGCAGCAAGTGATGACTTTGGCTGGGAGAGGAGCCCATGTGCGGTGAAGAGGATCGGGTTGCATCTGCCTTTTCCTTGCAAATGGAGGTGACTTCAGATATGCTATTTTCTTCAAAGTGCAAGGAAAGAGCATAGATTTAAGCTTTTGCTCTGTTTTTAAATACATACCATAAGAATTACTAAACAAGTCGAGATGGTCTTAAATTAGGGTATTAGGGTACAGAAAACACTTTGCATCACTGAAAAGACAACCTTGGATCAAATGTATGTCTCTTGTCCAAAATGTGCTCTCTATTGTTCAGCATTATAAAAAGTCTTCACCAATGTATACGCAGAAGTGAAATGGTGACATGGTGCTGCTATGTCGTTGTGTTTGTTGCAGTTGAGTTACGATGACACATCATATGCAAAAGCCTCATGAGCATCCCATAGTCAACATATGACGATGGCTATAAATTCAATTACAGGTTGTTAAGTCCCAAAAAAATTTTTAAAAAATAAAACACACCATGTTGTCAGCTACACTGCAGGTCCTCAGTTTTTGAGTAGCAATGGCTGTGTCTATAAAGCCCAGTTGCAATATATATATACATATATAACACTAATTATGTTTGTGCACACTGGAAAAAAAATACAAAATGCAGCAAAACCTAAAAATGCCAGCACACGTAAAATTACTTTCATGCAGAATGATGATGTTGCTGATATGCCTGCATACCGCGTTGTTGTCTGGAGGTTGTTTGGGAAACCTGACGCAGCACTGACGGTCTCTGCTGCTTCTGCTTCATGCTGTCCATACTGCTCCGACACTGGGAAGAACAAAAACACCAAATCCTACAGTTTTCACTCCAGCAGTTTGAGCATACGACACTACAGGTGCTACAAAGGACATGCAGTGTGTTTTATACTGCAAACATCTGTCATACAATAATCAAATCAAAGTGCTTTACAACTTTTCTGCATGACAACACAAAAGAGCCAAAACCAAAAAAAGGTCCACAATGTCGAAAACCTGGTTTCGTCGGTTTTGAGTTGTGATAGAGGGTCAGTAAACCCTAGTCAGTGCAGCTTTGAGTCTTGTCAATACATTATATACAAGGTCTCACTTTGCTTCAAAGGAAGTGCTTATCTAAACTGAAACTTAGATAAAACTTGAAACTAAACTAAACTTCTCCAGCACTTCTTGTTCACTTTTCATGCCTTTGAGGAGGGACTGTCTGTATGAAAGTATGTACTGTTGTCTCCACGCACAAGACACTGGTTACTTTGAGATCAGGAAAGTAGTGTGATACATCCAGCGGGAGAATATGATGTATGATGCGAGGCATTTTTTTCCCCATCAGTCTCCCATCATTGTAGACACTGTGCTTAAGAGACTAGTTACTGCTCAGTGTCAGTGTACATCGTACATGCAGGACTGCAGCTGCTGTGCTGCTCTGGGTGCTGCCTTTGCTACTCGGCCAGAGTGGACAAGGTGTCAGCAGTAAGAGTTTGCATTGCAAGCAGCAGCTTGACTGGCAGAGACATATACAGTGTTGGCATCACAGGGCCAAAGAGATCCAGGCCCCTCCAGGTAAACATCCCATCCCTTGGAGACAGGTTGTCCTGACAATCGAGAGGTAAAAAATGGATATATATGTGTGTGCTTGTACAATATGTGATTGGCCAGTACAGCGCCTTTCAAGATCATGTCCTGTTCAAATGAATAAGAGGAATATGTGTATTTTTACACTGGGCTAATGTTGATCTGAGCACAGCCTAACTTTAGGCACTTCCTAAAACCACTCCCTTCTTCATTCATTCACTCTGTCAGCTGTGGAGTCGCACAACAGTTACTTTTGTCTATAAAATTCAACACATTGCATTGTTTGATTGCTAACTTTAACTTTGTTAATGAAGATTGATATTATTTTGAGATCACAAATCAAAGATTTGAAATGAGGAAATAAGTTAGAACGATGTTTCAGAGCTGTGTTGTTATTGGAAAATAGTACTCACTATCCAGCCAATCAGTATCCAGCATATACTGCAGCCATGTACACATTAAGTGTTAAGTTCAGTGGGTGAAGCATTTACATGTGAAGGCTTTTCTGCACCAGAGCAAGCAGTGCACCTGTGAACAACCACAGCTTGTCTGTCAGACACACACACTAAGACACACACACAGACACACACATACACTGATAGCATCACCGCAGCAGTCTACACAATGAGTGGGAGATGAAGCTGCTCCACTTTTGAGCAGCACGGGGCTATGTCACCTGCAACCACTGGGAATGTTCGTCGAAGATGCCTGGATGGCATTTTCCGAATTTGATAATATGGTCCCTGAAGTATTTCAGTATGGGATAGACAGTTTTATCAGTTCTTTTCGTGATCCTTTTTTTTTAATTATTGTTTTGTGTCTTAAAACATGATGGAACAGGACTAATACTCCTACTTGGCATTGTTGATATTCTATATCATTTTCATGGGCTGTGTAAGGTTTAAGAAAACAAACAAGCCCCAAATATCTAAAACGTTCACTAACTTCAGGTTCAGATCCTTAAAGAGTGTAAGCTCCTGAATATTGAATGATATCAATCTGGATTTTAGTCAGTTAATTTTAAATCCACACATAAGATGAATTTCATATAATATGTGTGGCATGCTGAATTTGGCAACATCTTGCAAACATGAGAGTGTGCTTATGGCCTGTAGGTTGGCGGACAGCCGGAGCCAAAGGATCCAGAGCAACAGCAAACAGGAGTGCAAGTGCTTACAGTCCAAACAGAAGCAGTGGGATTGGTATAGAGGATCCCAACCATATAAATGAATCAACAAGTCTTCCAAATGAAATGACCTAATATGTTTAACCATGTGACTCCAGATGATCTTTCATGATGTGATATTGTGGTTAAGGTCTAGTTATGTTTAGGCCCCCAAACCACTTGGTTTACTTTGTATCACCCATGCATGACAGCTACTTTTTCTACCTTTTCAGCATGCAATAGCAATTGTTTTTTTACAAAATCTATAATATGCAATAGCCTACACATACTATCTGAAGCTAAATGGGATTTCATGAATCCAATTTGATCTTCCTGTATTTAACTAGTCTCCAGTCTGGTGGGGGGGGGGGTACATTAGCATATTAGCATCAAGTCTTGGTATCTGCATCAGAAAGAATGGTCTATATAGTGTGAACAGTTTAAAGGACCTTTTTTTTTCTTTAACAATATGGAAATAATAGCAAGAATTGAGTGGGAAGATAGTGATCTCTTTGAAATGAGTTGATTATCACTAACACTGGTGCTCCTAGTAACAACCAAAACAAATAAAACTCTGGTCTGGTACCATCTATAGCAGGGGATCCTTACAGTATTATTCATATTCATATCATTCTGCATTTATTGTGAAGTTTTAATATGATTTCATTAAATTAAGGTGACATTTCGACGTTATTGTTATGTCTTTAAATATATTGAAACAGAAGACGTAAGGAATATTAAAACGACGTTAAATATGCTGATGACAACTCACGGTTGTCATAGAAACACAACACAATTTGTTATTTCACAGTTTCTCAGGTGCTAAGCAGTAAGGAGGAGTTTCATGACAAAATATTTCTGATGAAGGGGAGCTGTACCCTGCAAGTTTTTGAAGCACGGCGTTAGAAAACATAGATCATGTTAATCAGCGAGCTTTAGAAACGCGGTGGCAGGTGTATTTTATATCTTTAGACTTAATTAATAATTAAAGAGTCTTTTTTAACGCCTTATCATTTTCACTTTCTAGTGAGAATGTCAGCCTCTGCAACCACCCCCTGTATACTTTTAAAAAATTTCCAATGCATGATATTTACTCCCATGTCTTTGGGTTCATATCTCCCAGCAATTTTTAAAAAAGCGTGCATCTATGTTGTCTTATTTAGTCACAATGGCTCTAATGGAACATGACGTATCCTCTCCAAGCAAGTAATAAAGAGAGCCTTTATGTAAAAGAAAACAAAAAAACAAAAAAACAAAAAAAGATTATGTATTATGTAACAGCAGTGTCATTTCTTTCAGCTATCTCAGTGTCACATCAGACATTTCTTTTTCAGTCGTAGGGACGCGTGTCTCTGCACAATAAACCAAAGAGCCGACACCATACATATTATGCAAATGCACACCCAGAAACAGGAATTCAGTAGAAAGTGAGAGCGCTAGTCGACTAGTTTGTGGCTTTTCTCTGTCATCTCTCATTTTGGTTTTCCTACTCAACTTTATCTCCCCCATAAGTAGAGAGAAGATCTTTGGTCATGACACTAACTACACACTAGAAATAATCTGATGCGATGGTTGATATTTGGTATTTCTGTGAGTCAACATCTGTCAGCCACAAATAGGTTAGAAGAAGTATTTCCTGTTTGGATATTGTAATCAGCCACATTACAGTGTGGAAAGTTGCAGATGCCTCATACTGGTACTATCAATGTGTGGGTTCATTACTCATATACTTCCATATCTCACATGACACATCCACAGATCGAAATGAGTGTGTAGGATTATTGTTTTCTGATTTTTTGATCTAAAAATTACTCAACCAAGTGTTTAATGCTAATAAAAATATATATATTTTTTATCATGTCATATTTGCTGTCATTTAACTGTATTTAAAAAAAATTAAAAAAAAAGTTTTTTTCAAGACAATAGAATATGAACAGTTTTATTATCATAGTCAGGGAAGCGGGGCTGGAGGATGATAAAGATTTGGTTTGTCTGTGTTAAATCTGTGGGCAGATGCGCGTGCCAAGTACCCATTTAAATTTTGGTTAATCTGATCTTCTGCTTGTGATTATAAAATCAGAATATATACACAACTTTATATGAAAATTTTAAATATATTTTGATTAGATTGAGTACGTATATAAATATATAAATGCAGTACATGTACCATTTAACACTTTGGTTGAGGTATTATCAGAATTTAAATCCATTTTTTTTTAAAAAGTCTTATGTTATCGGCAGTATTTTATCAGGCTCTTTATCTTATAATTAATTTTTTTTTTTAATATAATATATTCCTAAAAGTCATGCCTGTCAATACCTCTCAGCATTCAGACCAAGAGGCATCCCTGCAGAGAACAGACTTCAAATAAATGGAGGAAAAGGAAGTGGGCCTACACAGAATATTATTGTCACGACACCTTCAGTTATCTTCTAAAGAGATCACAAGCTAGAACATGATATCTCCATGAGATCGGTAGATTATTACTTAGGGACAGTCTCACACTATTTATGCAGTGTGAAGAAGCTTTAAGATCTAAAATTAATAAAAAGTAGCAGTATCAGTTAAAGTCCTGCATTTAAAATCTTACTTAAGGTGAAGTACAGAAGTAAGCAAAATACACTGAAATACTTAGCAAAAGTAAAAGTACCTGTTATGCAAAATGGTCCAGTTTGTTCTATTTATCATAAATAGTATACAGTGGTCTCTCACTATAATGTCGTTCACCTTGCGTCCTTGCAGTGCAATTTTGCATTTTTTTATTTATTTATTTTTTGTGTCCTGATTGGCTGTAGACCACTGTCAATCAGAGTACGGAATGCGTTCAGTTTACCAAATTATCATAAATCTTGGATCGCTAGTAGTATGAGTCTGAAGTGCTGAACTGTACGTCTGCAAGTTTCAACAGATTTTGATTTTTGGTTTCATTATATAATACTGGACTTTTTTTTTTTTTTTTTTAAAGAAGGTTTGAACTTTGAGAGCGTTTAAACAAAAAAGAAGTGCTAAAATTTTATTTTATGCCTATTCTGGGTTATTTTCAACTACTACGAGTTAACGAGGGACCACTGTATATGGATATGTTAACACTCATTCACTGACATGATAAATGTTAACAACTTATACTGTTGAGTCATCACATTTGCAGATGCATATTTGCATATCAACAGTGTATAACATTGTGCTGCTGTTTTCATTGACTTGTCAAAAGCATTTGATACAGTTGATCATTCTCTGCTTATTTCGAGACTACGTAATACTGTGTTTGATTCAATTGCTTGCAGATTTCAGTGTGTGAAAACTGGAAATATTTAGTTTTTACCAGTAAATGTGTTCCGCAAGGATCATTCCTGGGCTCTGTATTGTTTACAGTTTATATTATTGTATTGTTTTGCTGACACTGTACAACTTGTCAGTGAGAACCTACAATTTTTACTGCTCATCAAGATGCACTTGGTAATCCTAAACTAGTAAAAACAAAGTTCATGCTTTTAACAGTCTATACCTAATCCACCATGGATGGAAGCAACATTGAAAGAGTCAGTAGAGAGAGAGTATACATATCTGGATATTTGGCTTTATGAAACATTTACATTTATATCATATCTCATAATGAAACTCTTGTCATCATACTACGGCAAAACTAGACTTTTGTACAAAAACAGATCCTGCTTTCCTTTGAATTGTATAAAGAGTATAGTTGAAGCAGTTTTTCTATCAGTTCTAGATGATAGTGATCTACAGACATGCTGCTGCTTCCACTCTCAAGTGTCCCAGACTCAGTTTATCATTCTGCATCATTCTGAATCCTATGACTCACCATTGAACTTGCATCTTTTCATCTATAAAGTCCTTATTGGACATTTAGCACTCTACATGACATCTTTGCTGGATTGGACCGTGGGACTCTACCAAACTGAACTAACTGTACTTGTTTTGCAGAAACTGGGGTTGTGACCATATTAAATATGTTAAATTACAAAGTACATTATCAATACTGATGAAACAGTGCATACGCATTGTGATTTTATCGTTTTGATATTTCATAAGAGTCACAAGATAAAGCTGAGAGACTGTGAGATGATCATTTGAGTAGGAAAGAAAAAATAAAGTTCTGATACATTTGAATTAATTTTCGAGAACTTTTCTCTCATCTTTACATTGTGATGTGAAGTTTGGGAACTGCTGGTTTAAATCGCATTGAGACATATCTGCATATTTGAGTTTCCTGTGTGGTTTGTGCAGGGCCAGTTTTTGCTTTGGACAATGTTGGCGACCGCCCAGGGGTGCAATCTATGTGAGGGCATCACATCGGTTGATTGATGGGTGAACTAATGCCAACACTAAACAGGGTGAAAACCCCAGTTTGAAAAATAGTTTACTGCAAGAATCTCTTTTTTTATGCTCCATAGTGTTGCCTTTTCTGTTTTCTTCAGGGATGTGCAATTTATATGCTTTATTTTATTTATATGATATTGTTCTAGTTACGCTTCTGTTTCTGGGCCTTTTCTTTGTGGAGGAAAGGGGATGGTTTGCCCATCAAATCTATCCAGGACCGCCTCTGGTTCTGCTTCTACCTTTTTCCTTAAAATTTTGTGTACACATAAACAGTGTATACAGACGACACTAACTCCCCCCCCTACAATCCTTTTATATTTGCCACTTTATCTTTCCCTTTCATCTAATTGATTACACAACTTGTGGTTTCAAACAGAAAGGGGTGAATAATACTGTCACTAGTAATATGACACAATAAGAAAGGAGAGCGAAAAGTCACATGTTCAGTAGTTACTTTGGAAATCTATAAGCGTCTGGAAATTTTTAGCAGAGTATTAAAACTACAAAGGTGAATGTCTCTTCTATAGTAGTGGTGTGTTGTTTACCTCTGCAGCCCCATTTCCTGATTTCTGCTGAGAAAATGACTGCAGCTTTTACAAAAAAGCTTCCTGAGATGTTACACTAGTCTGCACAGGAATACTCACATCTGTGTCCGGATGTTCTTATGAGTACCTTTAACAATAACACATCTCACACAGACAGATCAAGGTGTATACTAGTAAGTGATTAGATATTTAGCTATACAAATAATATGCTTTTTTTTTTTGCCATATTCAAATTGATTTTCAATTGACAAAGAGAAACATTATAATGGAGGTGTGCATGTTGAATGTAGAGAACCAGAGACGAAAGGGAAACAAAACCGCTCCAACTGATAGATCTGTCTTTTTGTGATAGTTAACCAAGACGGATCTGTCTTTTGTTGTTTTATTTCACTTTCAGTTTTCCACTTTTGAAAGGTAGCATTTCATTTTTGTTCCTTGCATCGAGCAGCTCGGTTACATACATGCTGCACATAGAGATGAAAATTAATATCAGTTTTCAGTACTTCCCAGTAGTTGAGGCTTGTGACCCTTTAAAACAAAGCGACCCCCTCATCACCAGCTGAGTGTTTGTTTTTTTTCTTGTTTCATTTGAATAATTATATAATTATCCAGTAATTAACAAGAAAAAAAAGTCAGTCAGAACCTAATTTTGTTTCTATATGTTTTATACTTTTCTGTCCTCCTAACCGTGTTGTGACGCTTCATATTTATCTTGTGACACCTTCTGAAGACACCGAGATTAGGAACCGCTGTCATATTCATTATCAATATCGTTGATTATGTCTTTCAAACCTGACAAATCAGAGATAAAGTGGACTGCCAGCCAGATGTAATATTGTAAAAATATATTCAATATATTTGCATGTATTATTTGTATGTACATGTATTTCTCGTCCTTTAACTGTTTCCTATATTGACTACAGTTTGATATACAGCTGAAGCAACACTATGAAATATGACCTTTACATATATATATCAGCCTTTATAAAGATATGTGTTGCAGATGAATAAACATAAAAAGAAAACAGTTTTATTTTCACTGTTTCTAAGCATATAGATCAACTTAATAACTGTCAGTTTATGTAAATAGTGCTTTGCATGATCATATTGGGGTGAATATGTGAAAGAAATCTATCTCTGCTGCTAAAATTTAACCCAAACGTCTTAAAAAACCCCAGAAAAAAACAGCATTTGCTAACATGTACGTGAAACAAGTTGAATCTATAATTATTTTTTCATGAAGCACAATCATATGTTCATAATCTTAAATATCATCAAAAACATATTTATGGTTCCCCCAGCCAAACAAGGCCTGATGGTTTTGTGCATTTTCTTAATAAATGCATGATTTGAAATAGCTGGATGCATCAACATACGCCAACACTGACCTTGTTCTGCTCTCAGCCAACGCTGTGATTCTACACATATTCTCTCTTTAAGTCTTCCCCCCTTCAGAGCAACTCATTCTGTAATTATCCCAGTTATTTAAATATATGAAAGTAAGACGTGCGCTTACCTTGCTGCCTCTCTGCAGAACCTGCTCGTCTCTGTCTTCCTTTCTCAGGTTTTTCGAGGGAAATACTTTGAAATGATTTAAGAGGTGGGAGTTTTTCCACAGGAAATAATGTTTACGGCAACTAAACGTATGACAGACAGACATCAGTCTCAAGGAGACAACATGAGATGTGAGATTTAAGGCTAAAAAACACAAGAAAAATGTCACAAATCGCCAATAAATTACAAAAAAAAAAAGAACAGAGTTTTATATTTTTAGTTCAGTTGTTTATAAGACATATATAATAAAAAAATATATATAAATTAAATGTTAAATCAAAATGTCTATATATTTGATCATCTCAAAAAGTGTTTGTGGCACTGTTAGTATTGACAGTAGAATGAAGGTATACGCTCAGCACTCACCTGGCGACAGCAGAACGTCTCAGAGGAAGAGGGTACATTAAAAGCTTAAAAGTTATACACTCAGCATTTATACCTACAGCACAAGGCGGAGCACAGCTAAAGCCCAAGTCATCAGCAAATCAACACACAACAAGAGAGTGCAACAAACACTTTCCAAATGCTGCGCTGACAACCTGAAAAAAAATATGTTTGTAGGAAAGTAAATGTTTTGTACCGGAGCAAAAAGAACAATCAGGTCGTCTTTAAGCGCAGAAAATAACCGCTTTTTCCACCTTCGTACGTGTTTGGCCTGCTTTGGTCCACATGTTCTTTCATAATAACAACAATGTGCCACTTTATCTTACTGTAAACATTATTTGATACAGGTTATTCTATTATTTTTATTATTATTATTACCGTTTCTCATCAAATGAGATGAAATATGTACATTTCTGAATGAATTTTCTTCATTTTAATTACCTTTTTTTTCTGCCTTCCAGACATCCGCTGTTCATCCACTTATTTCTGTATTCAAATCAATTTACAGGGACTTGAAACTTGCCGGTGGGGGTGAGAAGACTGTTCAAACATCTGAACCACTTGTGAACATTTTCAGCAGTCAAATCCATGTTCTCTGGGACCATAAATTCACATAAATAACAAACCCTTTTTTTTCTGAACGTACTCCTAGTAGTAACTAATCCATTTCAAGTCATTTAGATTTTTCAACAGAGACTTTCAGCACAACTACAGTATAACAGAGGTATGCATAACTTCCGGTTACTTAATCACCAGACCTCACTGTGTCTGTTTTCCATAGGAACCTTTGTATTGGGCTTGTATTGTATCTAAGTCTCAGCAAGATTGTATCTAAAATGAAAAAAATTGAAATAAAAATGACTGTATGCATGTATGTATGGGTGTGTGTGTGTGTGTGTGTGTGCATGTGTGATTTCAGTTGACTCTTTTCCATTCTGAGTAAAGGTCTCTTGTAGCTGTTCAACGATGTGCTTTGGTTTTATACCATTGAATGACATTAAGGCTGACACAGCCATGTCTGCGTATTTAATGGTTTCGTCCAGTTCATTTTGGCGGAAATGTAATTGCTGGCTGGATCAGGAGGAGGTGGTTATCCATGTCTTGTTTCCTGTGTGTAGCTATAGGCTACAAAACCATCAAATTAATGTTGGTTTTGTAGCCAATGTCAGGTCCTCCATGACATTTAAAACCAGTATCACCATGTTTTCGTAAAGTTAACTGCATGCTTTGAGTTGCCTAAACAGAAACCAGAAAACGGTTAAAATACAGGTTTTAAATTTAGCTAAAAAAAACACAAACTGATGACTTATTATTCCAATCCGTGTCAAAACGTCTCCCGCTGTGTTTTCGCACGTTAAACCTTTTTTAAGCAGACGTAACGTAAGCGCTCGTTAATAAAGCCGATTTTTGTGTGGCTTCCGGGTTCACAAGTTGTCAAACATAACTGATTTCGGATGTGTGCTGGAAACGGTGCATCATTTTCGCACATGCGACTGGCGTTACATAAGCTTTCCCGTGTAGGGCAATATCTCTTATTGTGTGAACCTTGTTCTCGTGTGAATATTGACGGTGCGACATTCTTGCTGACACAGTTCTGGGAGACTTGCATGTGTACTGTAAACGATGTGTGCCCTCTCACGTTGCATGATTCAGAGTGAAAAATCATATTGTCGATGTGCCAGTGATTCACTCCTTCCCTCATAAAAAAAAAAAAAAAAAAAGGTGTTGGATGTGAGAGCTTACTCGGCTGATTCCGCCATTAGACGTCAAATTCTACCGGCCAATGACGTTCTTTATAGCGAAATTTTTTTAAAAAAGAGTCTTTTTCAGCCTCTTCTATGTCAGCTTTCTTTATATTAATTCCATTTGTGGTTGAATATGGTAAAAAGGTGTACTGTTTCATTGTCTATGAATACAATTTCTTCTCTCAGTAGTGATTTGAGTATGCTTTTTCCGAAACCTTATTAACCAATAAACCGATCATCTTGTTTTAGACTTTGTGGGGTTTTTATGTTTAAAGTACCAGTGAAATGTACATGCGGCGAGTATTCTGCGCTGCTGGATCTGTACCCACAGTACGTTAGTAATGGGGCTTTCCCAATGAAATTGCTTTTCTCGGTTTTTTTTGCACATGCAATGGGCCGTGAAGGGTCCTAAGGTTGTGAAGCCTGGACACCCCGGTAGGTCTGTAAGAACAGTCAGATGATCAGACAAACAAGCCAACAGTTTATCCAGAAGATCTAAACCGAAAATAGGGGGTAAAACTGAAAGTGAAGCAATCTGTATGAAGAGACACTGTGTGCATGGAGTAATGTGGTGGTGATTTAAAGAGCTGCCAGTAAGTAGTTTGCAGGAGCTTCAGGAAAACGAGGATGTCTAGTGGGGATTTCCACAGCGTTTCTTTCATTCTGCAATATTTATCAACCAATACAGCCCCACGGCAAATCAACAGTACAGCATAGTTACCAACACACTGAAGACTTCATGCTCGAAGACCTCCGTACCGAACTATACCAACAAAGCACAGCTGGAGTTAGCTACACTTTCTCTTCCTAGTTCCCTTTAACTGTTTCCAACCTGTCTGATGGAATAATTAGTTACTGTGTTCCCAGAGATCAGCTGCTAAAGGATGACGTTACACTCACCAAAGTCATTTCTCTGAGATCTGGCAACACTTCTTGAAATAGACAGATGATGTCCCGTCTGACCTATTTCTGGTGATGTCGGCGCATTAGGAGATTTACAGCACTCACTTTGGTGACTACGACGTTATATAAAAAAAATCCTTATTTTTTTTTACATTTTTATGCCAGTGACACAATTGCAATACAATCTTCCTGCTGCCATTCGCACAATGGTATCTTATAAAAAATTAGTTTCTTATAATCAGAATAAAGTATGTTTTTTTTTTACTTGAGGACAGATAAATCGCATCACGTCTGTGCGTAAGTATGTAGATCGTAAAATTGCTCTCACGCTACTCGTTTCGCCTTGAAAAAAAAAAAAAAACCTGATGCAGTTTACCACTGTGCCCTGCGATTCATTACAGGAGAGAAGTATCTCACTCATCACTGTTCACTGTGATACACTTACACTAAGTTGTCTGTGCATCACTATCTGTGTGCTGTGTACTTTTAATACACACGAGTCTACAAATTCGCTCAAAAAACAGTGTTTTTAAGCTTTCTGGGTTTTTTTTTTTTTTTTTTTTTTTTGAAACGCCTCAAATATTATTTCCTGGTGAATGATTGTTCTGTGTAAAAATTCATTGTGTCAGTAATTTTCAGTCATCAACAACCTCTGATCTGATGGTACACCAATACGTTTTGAAGAGGAAGCATTAACAGCAGTATGCGGGGGGGGAAGCCCAGTAACATGCTGTATGACATTCAACGGTGTAAACAGCTCGTTCTGAGGTTATTTTTTCTGTTGTCAAAGGTCATTGGTGACAGAATGCCACTGAGGCACAGCGGAAGTCTGAGTCCTTTTTCAAAGCTCAATTTCCTTTACAACGTTTTGCCATTATTATTATTAACCTCATCGGGTAACCTGTGTTTACCAGACTTTATCAGATTTCAGTTCATTTTTTTTTTTCTGTACGCGAGATGCCGTTTTACGTTATAACAGTAACTGAGTCTGTGTAATTAATGTATAGGAACATGTCAGTTAATGTCAGTAACTTCTTAGTTTCTGCTCAGTAACAATCTGGTTATTGCTCTACAATCGTTTTGGAGTGATTAAAAAAGGTGAATGTGAACGCACATCTATTTAGCTTTAAGCAGATTTTGCGGTTCATCACACCGTGCATAGGTTTGGACCAGGTTATGGTTATTATTATAATTATGCTGAGGTCATGTTCTTAATATGTTGGAGGATGTGGAGGTTTTTTTGCAACCCGTTACTAGGTACAACTTTCAATTTCTGAGGAAATCGAGCGTGTAAAAAAAAGAAAAAGAAAAAAAAAAGTCTGCCAGAACAATTACCAGTGACTAATTGATGAAAAAAACTTTGTTTTATGCATCCTTTTCCCATGCACACTTTTAGTAACATTTACATAAGAAATACGGTAACACAATTATACACAGATAGGTCTGTGAATGTAATGTAAATGTTTCTAACCTCGGTAAGAAGAAAAACTCCTTATCGAAAGAAGCTGCTTGATATATTATAATCTTGGCCCTGATTTTGGCTGTTGTCTGCAGTGTGAAACAGGGTTGGCTAAAACCTCCTTTCTGATTGGTCCACTGCTAAAACTAAAATGATTTAGAGGTCGGCAGCCTTGTGCGTTGTTGTACGTCTGAACACAGCCGGAGTCGACCTGAGAGTCCAGTCCAACACAAACTCTGTGTGATTGTGCTCGTTGTCCTTTTCTTGTAACACATCCTCGAGTAAAAAGTCACATGATACTGTCAACAACAACAACATGCTCTGTTGGTCAGACTAAATGTTAGTTATAGATCAGGAACAGTTGCAGTTCTTAATGGTGTCAACACACATATGACATTTTTGAAAAAATTTTATATATATATATATATATATATATTTCTTGATGCGCTCTGTTTCTGTAGAATCTGTATTTAGTCCCAAACACTAGCACGTTAAATAAAAATTGCATTAAATTAATACATTTAATTAATTCATATACATTTCTTTAATTTTAGATACAATGCAACTAAATTATATTAAATGAATGTATGTTTTTTTTCACATCATATCAATATATATAAAGGTATTATACTATAATACATTTAATTAGATTAAAATGAAATGAAATTACTGACATTTCAAATGTAGGGGCAAATGTGATTTATTAATTATTATTATGTAGGTCTTCTATGGCTTGAATGAAACTCTCCTGGTTGAATCGGTACAAAAGATGAAAAATATCTGGTTCTTTAATAAAAAGAGAGATTTCTCAGAAAGTTAATAATCCCATCTGGTGATCAGAAGATGCACATCATCCTCCTGTGTTTCCATGTTGAGACGTGTTCATATGTTTGACAGCATAAAATACGTTCAGAATTTAGAAAATTGAGCCTAAAGCAGTTGTAAAATACTGTTATAGCCAGTGGTATTATATTATTTAATATTTTTAGTTTCTGTTTTTCCTAGCGACTCACTTTTGACGTATATGACGTATACGATGATTAAACAGACGCATGTGATGATTAAACAGATATATAGATATGACAATTATCAACTTATCAGATGTCAGCAGGATGTTAGCACTTTGCGTGTACGGTATTTTTACGGCAAAAACATTTTTTTGTTGTTTTTGTGCACTCATTACTAATCAGTTTCACTTTTTTTTTTTCTTCCTCTGTGTTGTTTTTCTGCATTTTATGTTTTTTTTAAAACTCACATGAGACATGTTATTGTGTTTAAATGTATGTGGTACATAAGAACTGTTATGCTGTAGTATATTAAGTGTTCCAAGCTTTAACTGCTACATCAGATTCGGTGGTTTTTTTAAATGGTCTCATTTGAATGAATGAATGAATCATGGAAAGATGAGATAAAAATCAGGTTAATCACTGTTAATCATCATTGAAACTTAGTTACACCTATAGTGGTCACGAGGCTTATGTTAAATTGAGTTTTTGAAAATAAATAACATGAGTTTATTTTTCAGATTATTTCTAAATATTTTTTTTCCCATTGCAAATCATATTGTATACCATGAGCTATGCACAATAAGTACAATCCAATACAACAGCATCATAGCAAATCTTATATTTGTGCTTCTAATTTTCAGTTTGCACCCCACTGTAAAACCCCATTATTAATTATAATGTATTAGTATTACATATGTAAGTTTTTAAACTTAATTCATAACTATTTCAACACTTGTAATCACGAGTTCAGTCTTGTAATTTAAAATGAGCCTCATTCTTACATAACAACTTACATAATTAAAGCTGGTGCGTGTCTCTATGTGTCCCAGAGGATTTACATTGCCTTCTGCTCAAAATTTAAAAAAAATAAAGGTTATCCACTTCAACCGCTCCTGGGCTTTTTACAGCTTATATGAAGGTAGACATTGATATCTATCGGTACTGATGACATAACAGACATAACACTGTCTTATTAGTGTCAAAAATAAATAAAGAGATAAATGATGCACTGATGAGGGTTACTTCAACCTGGAGCAAATTAGCACAAGTTAAAAAAATTCTACGTTTCGACAAAAGCAAAATGTGAGACATTTTTCAGCACGAAACCCAAAACATGGTGCATGTGTGTTAATATTTACTCCATGGTTCATTTATTCCTCGATTATAGCAAATTAATAGTGTGGCTAAAAACAATAATTTTTATATATTGATATTTTATGAGTCCTGAAATCTTATCTACTGACAGCGACGTGTGTTGTCTTGCACATCTAAAAAAAAGCGAGCACACGACTGTTCACCAGGGAAAAGTGCACTTCCTGATCTCATTTAGCTAATTAGTTAACACTGTGTGTGTGTGTGTGTGTGTGTATTAAGTACAAAGGAAAACCAAAAAACCCAAAAAAACAGATAATTTATCATTACATTGATCCTTTGAAACAGCCACGCCACATTCGCTCTCCCACACAGTCTACGTACTCTGTCGCCGAGTGAGAAAGAGAGCAAGTTATTTCAATTTTCTGAATTTTCTGGGTCAAATTTTGGCCTGTGGGCGCCGTGATAACAAAAACAATTAGGTGAGTCACACTTTAAAAAATTCCCTTCTCACAATCAAACAACCCGATATGAAAGCGAAACTAGCATGTTGTTGTTTGCGACCTTAGATTTTGGAGCTCTTTGGAAACAACAAGGTCACTTCCAGGCCAGCGCTGTTAGCCACATGTCCAGTGTGACGGACCCGGATACGTGAGAATGACCTTTCATTACATACCTTGTGAATAGTAGCTTGACAAGATAATCCTAACAAAGACTTTTTCTTTCGTCCACATCTTCATCGGTAAGTATGGAACGTCCGTCACATGACAACAGGTGGTCGTAGATGGTCTCTGCTGAGTCCTCCTTGACCTTCCTGCAGTTGTCCACTGAAGCCTTTGACCTCTTCTCATTGGATGCTATGAGTGGTTTCTGATGTCTGTTTTCCAGCGTGTCCAGTGTGCTTCCTGTGCACGTTTTTTTTTTAAAGTCAGAATCAAGGATCAACACTTTTCTATCGTTATCCTAAAGCTCTCTTACGTTCTGCGAGGTTCTCATACAATTGTTCCAAATTTGGATTGAAAGAACTCAGGTTCTCACACTAGGTGCGTGTGTGGCAGAGTTGATCATTAGCATAATCATCATCCCTAAATTGTTACATGCTGCTGTGTTTCAGTTTCATACACAGTCATCCAAGAGTCAGAGAGAATTTCACACACAGTGGGAAATCAACACGCTCACGTAACACCTTCAAGCGGTGTCAGTAGTTAACACTGGGACTAGAAAACATTAGTAGTATCGGTGCAATTGTAGTGTCAGAAATAACGGTTTGACATAAAGATCGACAGGTTCACAGAGGATAACCCTGGATCGACACCTACGCAAAAAAGAGCACAAAGAGCTGCTTATATGAGATCATTTCCGAACAAGTAACTGTTACCGAACTGTAACCTGCAGTAAAATCAGAAACTTCAGAAACTTCGAACCTCTCAGTAAATTGGTAGCCATGATAACGATGATGATATG
This sequence comes from Pampus argenteus, assembly GCA_036937835.1. Lineage (NCBI taxonomy): Eukaryota > Metazoa > Chordata > Actinopteri > Scombriformes > Stromateidae > Pampus > Pampus argenteus. Next base: position 5,288,759 of record CM072864.1, on the reverse strand, counting down.
GTGAACAAAGTATGAATTGACACATTGTATATAAGCCATTGCAACCAAGACATTATGTGGAACCGCCATGTAATGTGGTTTTAAGTGGTCATGGTTCATGTATTTCTGTAAGATTCGGCTCAACTGAACAACAAGTATATGTGACCAAAATGTTACAATTAACTTTTATGAACTGAAAACACACTGTAATTATGTAAAAACGCCTATACAACTTGTCAATCACAAAGGCCACACCCTTAATTATGCATAACTTTAACAGTTTAACAGTACAGTTGTCACAAATTAAAATTAGCTATAAAGACTAAATGTTTTTCGTACCAGACTGTCTCTCTTCCAAACAGACAGTAATACCTTCTGGTATTTACTGTGAGCTAATTTGTTTGCACATTCAGGAGAAATGCTGTGGTACTCTGCAGTGTTTTGCTGTGTCGAACTTCCAGCAGAGCAGACAGCTGTTGAAGCATAGAGCCCCATCACACAACAACGCAACTGACTGGCCATGAGGAGGGCAGTGATCCAGGCCATACTGTGAAGCTTTTCATGCCACATGTTCTAGTGACCTCTGCTAACTCCAACCCAGTGGGCTACAGATGCAGCTCTCACTGCTCTGACATGACAGCCATTAGGATATACAGAGGAGCACTGCAGCTGTCTTGTTAGTGAAGCTGCATCATATGCAGCTTGTTGACGAATTGTTTCTTTAAATGTCTTTTTTTTTCTTCTTTTACTTTCTTTCTGAGAGTAAGATAAGAAGATCAATCTCATGTTTTTGTGTAAAGTACCTTGCTGAAGGATGTGGTAAGCAGTCAGTGCCTCCATCTGGCAAGATCCCTTTCAAATGTGCTTACAGTGTAACTAATGGGGGACAAAACACACTGAGTCTTTGTTCAAATACAACTGTGGATCTATCCTTTAAACATTGTGTAAACATATTTGCAAACTTCTGAATGATTAGATGCTTGTTTCGGTTCTTGCTTCATAAAACCTTTTAGCGACACACACACATGACTGAGTGTAACACTTGTAGCCTGCCTGCTGCTGTCAATCAAACACAGACACCGACACGCCTCTTCAGCTGCTGTCAATCAAACACAGACACCGACACGCCTCTTCAGCTGCTGTCAATCAAACACAGACACCGACACGCCTCTTCAGCTGCTGTCAATCAAACACAGACACAGACACGCCTCTTCAGCTGCTGTCAATCAAACACAGACACCGACACGCCTCTCCAGATGCTGTCAATCAAACACAGACACCGACACGCCTCTCCAGCTACTGTCAATCAAACACAGACACCGACACGCCTCTTCAGCTGCTGTCAAACAATGGTCTGTTTTTTATTTTATGCATCATTTGAGGTAAAAAAAATAAAATAAAATAGAAGTACAACTTGAAACAATGAAATGAAAACTCTTCCATCAGAAATATGTGCTTGCATGTATGTGATGCCGCCAGTGCAGCTTCACTGCATCATTACACTGCCCTCATTCAGAAAATATCGAAAATTCATGCAAAACGTGGCTTGAGCTGCTAGAAGCGATAGAGGAAGAGTCAGAGGTCATCATCTGGCCATCATGCACCAAAATTCATGGCAATCCACCAAAAAAAATTGTCAATATTTCACTCAAAATGAAAAATAAAAACCTAACGTTGACTGACATTGCCATCCATAGTGCCACGTCGCCAGTTACATTTTATTACATCATATTTAGTGTCACTACAATTTAATATATTATGCATTATGGAATTATATTAATATATATCAAGCTGTGGTATACTGACAAAAATGTGTTATAGAAATCACTAAATTCACGTACTTCTCAAATAATTCGGCATCATAATCCCTGCTGGTTTTAATAGTATTCATACTTCATTCATTCATTCATTATTTATTTATTTTATTCTTACATTTTGAAATAAAGACAGATCAGTTTCCTGTTTAAAAAGATTAAATTATGTACACAAGCTCTCTGTGGTGGGGGCAATGGGGAGGTTCTTCCCACATCCCCCCAAAAAGCTTCGTGCCGCCCCTGCGTGTCCATGGACCATTGAGACGTGATTAAAAACACCACCGGTACCGGCAGGAGGAGTTTGGATCCTGCGTTTTATCCCGAATCATACCGAAGCTTATCTGCACATTTCAGCTGCGCTTCCATCATCAGACACCGGCGGAGCATTTCGGATATTTCCATCCAGAAAGCTGTCCCTCTCTCCCGCATGTCTGCGATGCCTGAGCCGCTGACGGGCTGCGGGAAATAATGAGGATTTGGCCTCGGTTTGATCCCGCAGAGCCGGGACCTGCCTGTTCGGGGGCTTCCTGGTCCTGGTAGTTAACAGACGCCACTGACATGTTTCGCCATGCTAAAGGATTTAATGAAGAGCAAACGTGAGCTTTCCTTTGGCTTGACGGGAATAATGCGAAAGGAAGTGCGGCGGCGGATCGACGAGGAGCAGGAGATGCTCCACAGGGCGTCTGCTGCTGCTGTCTGCCACCTCCAGCAAGACATGCATTTACAAATGCTACTATACGATTCAGTTTAACAAGGCTGGAGTTTGATACCAGACACACTAATAATAATAATAATAATTTAAATAAAAAAGCCTACATGAATGGTGATGAAGCCACAGCCTGCTGTTACTCGGACTGGGCATTTAGCCTGCTGGCGACCGGCTGGAGCTTCTGTGGGAAACACGGAGACATGACATGCACAAGAAAGAAGAGGAAACGCGGCTTTGTCTTCTTTAAACATTTTGTTTTTTAAAAAGGAGAAAAAAAGAGGGAGAGAGTGTGCGCAACAGGCATCACTAAACAGATCTGGAGCATTGACACACACACACACACACACACACACCGTGGGCTGCTGCTGCTGCTGTCTTTCTTTATTTACTTATCGTTTTCGAGCTCTTCGTGTTTGTGGTGTTTGGAAACAACCAGGTGGATCCTCATAGACTGCAACAGACCGCCTGCCTGCCACAACAACAACAGGTAAGACACACACCATGACTACCATTTTGTATTGCCTACAGGTCCCCTGCATTCCTGCATGTCATTTATTTGAGTGGAATAAGCCCTCTCTCTCTCGCAGCCTCCTGTAGGCCCCTCTCTATGGGACTGGCCACCCTTTTGTCTGCCTCAGTCTCTATACACCGGGGGATCATCTGATGAGGGGGTCATGTTATGCAGAGCCAATGTATTCAAATATTTGATGCATGCATCACAGCAGCATAAACTGGTCAGTGTTGTGTTGGTGATAAATAATCTCCAGCAGCTGTAGGGCCTCGCTCAGCATAGGGAAGTGATTTAATATCATTTGCTGTAATGTGGTTCCCCCCCCCCTCCTGAAGCAATACAAGGTGCGAGCCGAGTGATTTGAAGCCATAAAAGTCTCCTTTATGCTGGACTGCAGCAGCTGCACAGTGGTTCCAGTCCTCATAAGACCTGTAGGCTCCATGTGAGGAGGCCTGACGGGCCCTGCTGTCAGAGACCAACTCTGTCTACATCTCATCCAGTGAGCGTTGTCGCCTCCTCCCACAGACATAAAGCCAGAGGTATTGGGCTGCTGTTGCTACCCAGTTCCTGACAGTGACTCTGCCCTCCGCCGCCAACCAACTTCCAGCTTCGCAAAGCCCCTCCTTCAAGACACACACAGCATCTCTCACACACTCCCCCACAGCTCCCAGCCTGTGGAGCTATGGGGGACTGAAACTACAAAAAAAAAAGACTTAAAACGGTGTAATTGATGCATTCGATCATGATTTGATAAACAGCTTTGTTTTTTCCGTTCATTATTCGGCGTTTGTATCTGCATGATTTGTCCCTTTTTTAAAACACCTGTAAATTTCTTCAGGTTTATTCTTTTTTTTCCACATTAAATAGCGGCTCTTCCTGATCCTTACAAGCAGCTGATATGACAGTATTCACTGACACAGTCCAGTGATTAAATTAGATTCATTCAGACGTTCTTCGGAGGTTTCTGTCTTAAAAAAAAGGGCAACACCAGCATACTGCCACAATCACAAAGACGAGGCTAACATGTTACTACGTGTAACACCTTAATGCGCAACTATAACATCATTTAAGTGGTTGACTTGGAAAATATATGTAAGGTTAAAGGACAAGTTCGTAATTTTTCAAGGCATTCTGAAAACAGTCTGGAGCCTACGGAAGCGTATTGCATTCACTTGAAATTTAAAAAAAAAACTCCTGTTTTTCTGAGTAATTTTTTTTCCTCCTGTTTTTCTGAGTAATTTTTTTTAACCTGTTTTTCGAGGTAATTTGTTTTCTATTGAGATACTTAGAACGGAAGCAAACATGGCCGGCTTGTTTAGTTTAATTAGGTTTTACTTTGATCTGGGTTTAAGACACTGGGAGATAGTCCTGTCTTTAAGTCATATATGGTATTAGTTTGTCGACTTTACGCAGGCACCTGAAGACTTTGCGGTTGTTCAGAAGGAAAGCCCATTCAGATCTCATAGACATAGCAATGTTTCTCCAGGATCAGCTGGATATATATGGCATGCTCCATGGATACAAGATGATGTATCCATGGGCATGTACGTGCGGGACAGGAGTCACCATGGATGGACGGGAGTCACTTGCAGGTTGTATTTTCTCGCGGGATTTAAAAAGTATCGCGATAATTTACAAAAAAAAAAATTGCACGAAAAACGGTGGAAAAAATAACTCGGAAAAACAGGGGGAAAATTACATCGAAAAACAGGATGGGTGTTCTCGCGGGATTGCGAAGTATCGCGATAATTTAGGACACAATTTGCACGAAAAACAAGGTGGAAAAAAATAACTCGGAAAAACAGGAAAAAAATTACTCAGTAAAACAGGAGAAAAAAAATTACTCAGAAAAACAGGAGGTTTTTTTTTTTTTTCAAGTGAATGCAATACGCTTCCGTAGGAGCCTAAATGAATAATGAATTCTTTTTTTTTAAACACACTTGAAGAACACTGCATCCATCCTTTAAATTCCCCATCTGTAGCATAGCATGCAGCTACTTCCCGTAACCTCACAATGAAAAGCACTCATCACAGTTCCCCATACAATCATTGAGAGAGTCCCAAACGGTGCTAAGGTTTAAGGGTCTGCATGCTTTAGATGAACTATGGTCAAACAGCACCTTAACTTTCACACAGTGATTGTCCAGGTGTGCCTGCAAGCAGAGGCTGTTCCCATTTCAGTGATTATTGCTAGGGATGTCCTTACAAGGTGTTTCAAACCCTGATGCATGTCCGTTATTATGAATATATTAGGAACCGGCCAATGCAGAGTCTGATCCAATACTTAATTATATAAGTATAGCAGCAGAAGATACAGTGTTACTTGGCAGCTGTAGCCTACTAGCCTACTTTGATTTCATATCTTTCACTACTTCATCCAAACACGGACGGTCCTGGTTCAAAAACTGATAAAAGTGAGCAGCTTAAATAATTGATGTGAATGAAAGTTTAACTGGAGAGTGACGTGTGGCGATCTTCTTGAGAGAAGACGTATCACTCTGTTGGAAACACAACACAATGTCCACAGCATCCAGCTGCATGTTGGACTACCTACTGCTAATCTAGCTGGTGCGTGAGTGGATTTAAAATTAAGTTTTAATTATGCACCAAGTTTGCTACTAATGTCTTAATACAAATACATCAAAACTATTTTATAGGAAAAAAAAGTGTGAAATAGGAAGAGTTGGTCCTCTCTCTGTGAGATCTGATATATGGATTTTTTATGGAGTGACCACAGAGAAAGTTCGAGGCAGTGACTAACTATGAACTGAACTGGGCAACAGGGCTAATAACTCACTGGATAAATGTCATTAAATATCATAAACTGCATCCTTAATCTATATTCGCTAATGATCATTTTTTCCAAAAACGTATTTTACTGGTGAAAGATGTTATATTCATATTCTAGTGTTCTGTTATTGGTTCCCTACAGTGTTTTAATGTCTAGAGCAGGATTATTGAGGGATTGTGGTGGTCTCTTTATCCACAGGCATCGACAAAATATTTAATACAAAATATTTCCTATCAAATATTAATATTGCATATTTTAAGTCACAGATTTTGTGTGTTAAGTTTTCTTGTAAATAAACAGTGTAGTTAACTAGTCGTCTGTATCCTTGAGGTCTACCTAAAGCATTTCCCTCTTCATAAAACATTGACAGTGTTTAAATATTTTGAATCCTGCATTGTTTACATCCATGTTTACCAGCTTGCAGTCTTCTTCCTGCCTTTTGCTGGCACAGTGCTGCATTTCATAGCCCATTACTGCCACCAATAGATCAGTGGCATAGTGTGAGCTCACTGGCAGGAACGTGTCTCACAATCAGAACCAGCTTTATTTGCCAAGTAGGTTTCCACATTCAAGGAATTTGTATTTGGCCATTTGGAGTTTGGAGTAATTTGAGTGGGTTTTCATACTTAGGATAAAATTTGATGATTTGGAAAAGTTGCATCGGGCTTAACTGGAAATGATTTCATTAATAGTCAAATAACACAAAAACCATTAAAAATATTGTGTGAGTTTTCATTAAACCCTGCACCTCATAACCACCTGCATATGTTGTTTTCACCAAAACATTTGAGATTTTTTTTTTTTTTTTTTGTACTCTATATTAATAAAATCAGGAGCATGAGCACAGCCGGCGATCAGAGCTGTACAGCGAGTCAGAGAAAAGACTTTTCACATGGTGTGCTCTAAAAATAGAAAAGTAGACACTAGTGAAAACACTTTTAAAAAACTTCCCACAGGCAGTTCAAAGCCAGTATGTTTCATATAAGCACAAATCTTTTGAGCATGTATACCCACTTAAATGATCTGAACTGTAGCTACAGAAAATAAATGATCTAAGAGTCCAATATGATCAATCTAATTTATTTTATATTTAAATGCAGCTCTCTGAAAAGACTGACTATTACACTACTTAACATATGTGCAGAAATGAATGTTAGTTTATGGTAGTTTCTTTAATGTTTGATGTTGGTGTTTATACTCATTCACATCAATACTTTATTTTTCTATGTGTTGAAGCAGCAATACTGGAGGTCAACCAATCAGCTTGTTACAAACAGGCATAGTTTGAACAACACTGAACTAGTAATATTAAAAAAAAGAAAAAAAAAAGAAAATGAAAGAAAAGAAAAGAAATGTCCATGGGTGGGATAGAGCCTGTGTCAGTGGGGGTCCTGGGTTGATGAGGTCGACTACAGACGGAAAAAACTGTTCTTGTGGCTTGAGTTGAGTTGGTCTTGATAGATGTCTGGTGTGGGAGGGGTCGGCCATACCAGATGGTGATGGAGGAGGTGAGGATGGACTCAACAATAGCGGTGTAGAAGCGCGCCATCATTGGCAGGTTGAACTACTGTAGGCGGTCCCATCCCCACCATGGATGAGCCCAACGAGGGTGGTGTTGTTGGTGACAGGAGCTTGACTGACGGATGACTGGAGGTGCAGCTGTTGGTGTACAGGGAGAAGGGAAGTGGAAAAAGGATGTAGCCTTAAGGGGAATCCTTGCTGATGGTGATGGAGATGTTCTCCCCCAGCTTCACATGCTGCTTCCTGTCAGACAGGAAGTCTGTGAGACAGAACAAGGCATCCAAAGGACACAGCTGCTGTGGTCATGAAGCTGCTTTTCCTTCACTCTGCGGCCCAAATCATCCCAAACCATCAGGTCACCTGATGCAGTGCTCCATCACTCTCATTCAAGGTCTGCTTTGGGTCATTGTCCTGTTGAAAAACAAATGATGGTCCCACCACCAGTGCAACCAGATGGGATGGCGTGGTGCTTCAGAGTGTTGTGGTAGCCATGCTGGTTAAGTGTGCCTTGAATTCTGAATAAATCTCCAACAGTAACCAGGAAAAGGCCCCCACACTGTCACACATCCTTCTTCATGCTTCACGGTGGGAATCACACATGCAGACTTCATGCTTCACGATGGGAATCACACATCCTTCTTCATGCTTCACGATGGGAATCACACATGCAGACTTCATGCTTCACGATGGGAATCACACATGCAGACTTCATGCTTCACGATGGGAATCACACATGCAGACTTCATGCTTCACGATGGGATTGACACATGCAGATGCCATCCGGTCAACTTCTTTGCGTCTCACTAAGACACAGCGGTTGGAACAAATAAAACCAAAGTACAGATTTCCACTGACCTAATGCCCAAAGAAATTATCTTGATGTTGGGATGTGTCTGCTACTCGAACTCTGGGCTCTAATCTAAGGTGCCGTTAATTGGCAATTCCTGAGGCTGGTAACTAATGAACTTTCAGCAGGGATAACACTCTATATGTCTTCCTTTCTGGGAGTATTCCTCACGAGAGCCAGTTTCATTATAGTATTTGAAGGTATTTGCAGCTGTGCATGATGAAAAATTCATACTTTTTTTTAAAGTTTTGATTTCTTCAATATACTTCTACAATGTAGTAAATAATAAAGATAAACTCTTGAATGAGTAGGTGTGCCCAAACTTTTGACTGGTAGTGTATAAACAATGGATGAAATGATTGAATGAAAAGGGTCACTTAAGCTGATGCAACTAATTATCATCGTCACTACGGTTCCCATCAGCTCTACAGAGCTTTTTAATCCGTGTAGCTCATTGCTTTACAGCCCACAAACTCCACTCATTAACCTGGTTCCCAGCAGAAGCTGTTTTCAGTGAAAAAGATCTGATGAACCCACTGTTCACTACCTCCATTCAGTAACCTGGTTCCCAGCAGCAGCTGTTTTCAGTGAAAAAGATCTGTGTTGATCACAGCACTTTAAATGAGTACTTGAAGGACTTGGTGCTATTGCTTGGGATAAAAACACTCCTGTCTGGGCCTTCCAGGCCTTGGGCACCTCTGCATATATGATTCCCAGAGATGAACTTTCAGCTGCCAGGCTAAACGTTTGGTATATGGGCTTACCTGTTGCCTCACTTCCCCGGCACCGATCCAATGCCCGTCATTAGCTTTGGTGCTCCATTGACAGTTTAATTTATAGACATGTAACACACACACACAGTAACTTGAAAACAAAACTATGTTAGGAGAGGGGAAAACCCCACGGACCTTCTCGGTCACTGTTGCAGCACTCAGGTGTGGTGACTGGGTTCTGGGAAAAACCCACCTGTTTTGAATCATCACATAATCACTTCGGCCCCCTTTCAAACTACTGGCTATGTGATTAGGTAAGCCCAATCCCCTCACCTGACAACCATGCTAATATGATATGAATACCTCAGCCATCCAAATCAGTCAAATCAAGTATATATCTTCAAAAGTTAGTTTTTTCTACACAAATCTCTTTGTATTTCCTCATTTTTTAGACATTTTTGCAAACACTGATATCCACTGTATAAGATGACTGAAATATGTTTAATGATTAACTTGGAAACTTGGTGCTTTTGAGCAGTTTAAGTTGATGGACCCAATTTTTCTCTTTATTGTTAAACCTTTTTTTTTTTTTTAAATCACCTATTATCATGTTTTATAGTTTGTTTTCTTTTTCTTTTTTATAAACTTGTGTCTTCTTCTTGCTCCAGTAACAGAGTATTAATGGTTTATGTAAACAGATTAGCCTTAAAACCTTAAAGACCTTTAGCAGATGATGATCAACAGCTGGGTTACTCTGCTCGGGCAAGTAACATGTTTCAAATGATTACTAGCCTTTATTTCAAAATATTTCCTCTGTATAATGTACATTACTATTTCAATGTTGGGTATATATTTGGCCTACATCAGTGTAATGAATCAAGATAGTTATTACAGTTATAACAGTTCTTGAATGCTTTTATACTGACTTCTTGCAGACACAGAGGGTGAAAATGTCATTTTAATGTAATATTGTATGTTACATTTTGTTCAAAGTTTTAACTACTTTTCACTTTCCTTCGTGTCAGAAAAACTCCCTGCACTCACATATGCCCATAGGCGTTACCGTGGTTACCAGATATTCTTACATAATTCTAAACATGAGTAATGCAGAGTGCTTAGAAGATGGCCTTCATGATTAGCAGATGGATTTAATAGAAGTTTAACTTTTGAATTTAATGTAAAATCACACATTTACTATGTGCGAATTGCTTTGGTTTTTGATCTGATATGGTATACCATATACCATAGTGGACTGGACAGGCTCTCACAGACACATCTTAACACAGACCTGTCCAAACTCCTAATTCTCTTGTCTTTTGTAGTTTTTTTTCAGACGCCTGGAGAGGACCTGGAGGTGAGCTGACATACAATGGGGCCATGTGGATTGAGGTGTTCCTGTTCCTTGTGAACTGCTGGTGGGAAGCAACCACGAGGACGAAGGAACGACTAGCAGACGGAGGAGGTGGTGGAGGAGTGGCGGCTTTGGTGTTTGAAGGAAAGGTGCTATATGGGCGGGAGGGCATTCGGGATGGCGAATGGAAACGAGAGCAGCGAGGGGCCTGCAGGACCCATGGCAGCAGTGGTCGCTACCACAGGAGGTATGGTAGCAGAGAGCCCCTCCTCTACTGTCTCTACCTATATCAAACTGGTGCTACTGGGGCTGATCATCTGCATCAGTCTGGTAGGCAACCTGGTAGTGTCTCTGCTGGTACTGCGGGACCGGGCCCTGCACAAGGCACCTTATTACTTCCTGTTGGACCTGTGCCTGGCGGACACCATTCGCTCAGCTATCTGCTTCCCCTTTGTGCTAGTGTCTATAAAGAACGGCTCAGCCTGGACCTACAGTGTGCTGAGCTGCAAGGTGGTGGCCTTCATGGCAGTGCTTTTCTGCTTCCATGCCGCCTTCATGCTTTTCTGCATCAGTGTGACACGCTACATGGCCATTGCACATCACCGCTTTTACTCGAAGCGCATGACATTCTGGACCTGCGTGGCTGTGGTGTGCATGGTGTGGACACTGTCTGTGGCGATGGCTTTCCCGCCTGTTTTTGACGTGGGCACTTATAAATTCATTCGCGAGGAGGACCAGTGTATCTTTGAGCATCGCTACTTCAAGGCTAACGATACGCTAGGCTTCATGCTAATGCTGGCTGTGCTCATTCTAGCCACACATGTTGTCTACATGAAGCTACTCCTCTTTGAGTACAAGCACCGCAAGATGAAGCCGGTCCAGATGGTGCCAGCCATCAGTCAGAACTGGACCTTCCACGGCCCGGGGGCTACTGGCCAAGCGGCAGCCAACTGGATCGCAGGCTTCGGCAGGGGTCCGATGCCACCCACTCTGCTGGGAATCCGGCAGAACTTGCACAACCAGAACCGGCGACTGTTGGGCATGGAGGAATTCAAAATGGAGAAGCAGCTTGGCAGGATGTTCTATGTGATCACCCTGCTGTTCCTGGTGCTCTGGTCTCCCTACATAGTGGCTTGCTATTGGAGGGTGTTTGTCAAGGCTTGCACAATACCACACCGGTACCTCTCCACCACCGTGTGGATGAGTTTCGCCCAAGCCGGTGTCAACCCTATTGTCTGTTTCTTCCTTAACAAAGACTTGAAGAAAGGGCTTCTTTCCCACCTACCAGCCTGCTGCAGGACTAAACCTGATCTGCCACGAGAGCCTTATTGTGTCATGTAAGCAGACATGATGATCTAAACATGAGAGAAACCAAGAGGGCAGCCAACAGACGTGTTGTGGGAGTGAATGCTTGAGTTATTGTGGCATTTGATTCAATACAATCTACTTTGAAGCAGTGGGTGTAAAACTAGCGAGTGTCATGGAAGGGTAAGCATGCATTTCCATCTACGAACCCTTTTTTTCCACTCAAAACAACAGCATACATAGACCTTGACTTTTGATAACAAGGGGAAATATATTTTAATAGCAAAACATGCAGGTAATAATGCAGTCATTGTGGAAACCAAGCCAGACAAATAGCCACCAATAAATGACATAAGCAGCTTCATAAAGAAAGGTCAAAACGGCCAATTAGAAAAGCCCCGGGTTGACGCAAATGCTGTTGAATGAGAGAACGATAAGGAGGACAAAGAAGCAACTCCTCTAGACTAATCTGATCTAATATCACGCTGGGTTAGTTTGCAAAGCCAGGCGATGTTAGTATTGTATTAGTCTCTATAGATGTTTTCAGTTATTTCCTACATTATGTTCATATACTAGAGTGATGCAAGAAACGAGAGACGAGGGTGCGATATGCAACATTTCCGTTTCAACAAAAATACTTTCCGGTAGTCCACGAGCTCATCATTTAGCTATCTAAGTCTAAAGACTTTTGTTCAGCTGTTTAACCATGTAGAGACAAAAAGAACCAGTCAGATTGTCAGAGATTTAAAGTTTGCATTGTAATCTACAAGTGCTCTTGTAAACGTCATCCACACATATCATTACTGCTTCTCGTGTATGAAGCAAACACGTCAGCGACAGGCGCCACAAGAAATGATCTTTGATTCTTTTGCACTCTAGTTATCCATGTCTACGTTTTCATATCCCGTTCCTCTTTGTGAAGATACTGTACTGCTGATACACACACATCTGCTTTTAATGTGCATCACTTGAAAGCAAAAAAAAATAAAATATGTGACCTGATCAGCTCAGTTGATATTTGATAGTTGTCTCCCCTATAACAGCAGCTGGTTATTGCCCAGTATTTGAGTCTGAACCCAGTCATACAGTGTCAGAAATCACTTCCCATTGGCTACCGAGTGCACTTTATTTTCTTTACACCATCTTGAGTGTCTGAATGCTAAGTTTAAAAAAAAAAAAATACGTGCCCTCGAATTTGTCATATCCATAGCGGGCACATTATGTTTGTGTAACATCAACTATTGTCTAATAGCTATGTGTAAACCACGTCTCTGTAGTGGAGCAGTTTATATTCCAGCAGGGGAGGATTATGTAAAGCTGGATGGTGACACACAGCTGACAGACAGTGATAGTGTCCTGTATTTTGGACTATCTGGTTCTCTGTTCCCTCAAAGTCCAGCAGATGACAAGACGATTTTGTGCAAATTTGCATTTTACTGTACTGTAACCCCCCCACATAGAGATCTGTTGATTGCATCAAATCCATTGCAATGACTAGATTTTCTCCTTAAATGTTGCTGTTTCAAATGCTGGTGTTTCTGGGCCTTTAGAGAGTTAAAAAAAAAAAAAAAAAAAGCTACACTGGAGAAATGTCATTCTATATTAATAAGCCAAAGTAAAACAGACACTTCTAAGTAAATATCATCCAGTCTGCAAAAAACTATATGGCGGTGACGTCTCCACAGGATTTTCTGTCTCCAAACACTCTTTTTTTTCTTTCTTTTCTTTTGTCAATGAAAAGCAAAACTTCCTTCGGAGCCAGTGATGGTACCCTAAAGCGTTTCACTTTCATCTCTCACTCATTAAAAACACAAAAAACGCACAATGAGGAATCCTTTTCAGTCTCAGAATGAAATGCTGTTTGTTTAGAGTGTTTTTTTTCCTGAAGACGAATCAAATGTTACATCTGATAACTACTTCAAACTCTCCAATAACTTGTTGACAGGCAGTTTCCTTTGAAGCCATTTTTGTTGCATGTGAAAGAGGGTAGATAGTAAGTGAAATCTGAATATATATATATATATATATATTTGTTGGTGGGTTTGTTTTTGCAGCACCGCATGTGCTTGATCGTACACCTTGGTGTATGACTGGGCGATGTGGCCAAAAAAGCTCGGGGTCAATTCAGGATTTTAATTGATTTTTTTTTTGTTTGACTGCAAAATGCAGGGTTTAAAAAAAGACCTGCACCACCTACAAGGCTTTCATTACACACAGATATTGATTGTCAGTAGATCATGGGCATCCATTTTAATAATCAACAGAAAGTGATAGATGTGCTGCTGATATCTGCAGGCTGCTGCTTGCTAGAGTTAGAGGCTCAGAGTCATTTTTCGGCTCCGTCTTTCTCATAGACGCAGCCGTCAGTGACAACTAGTCACCACAGTCCTGTAAACTGCAGCAGGTGCTCATCATAGATACAGTATATACATGTAGATACCATATTGTATCGATGCATGGCCGACCATATTGAAATGGGGTGATGCATACAAGTGTAATTATGGGACGAGATCCATCTGCTCCTACAGCTGTCACTGAATTGTCAATCAATCAATCGATTTTCCAGCAGTTTGTCACAAAATATTAGTCTTTTATGCATAATACAACAATCATTTGTTGATTAAAAATAAAGGATAAAGGATGTGTACAGTATCATCCTGCGCCATCAGTTTTCTAAAAACTGTGGGCTGCATGTTTGTGTATGAGAGGCATGATCAATATAAATCTAGATTAATCAACTTGAAACCATACTCTGTGGGAGATCATCATATTTTGGACACTGGTCGGCTCCATGTGTGCATGTGGCTATTATCCATGTTTGCTGTCAATACATGGAGTAATAATGATGATAATAATAATACTAATAATAATAATAATAAATGGAAGCTCCGTTCATTTATAAATTTCCAATGGAAAGTCCTACTGCAGGATGAATAGCCACTTAACATCGGTTGTGGTGAGAGTAGTATATTAACTATATATATATATATAACTATATCAACATGTTGGTGGTAGAATGCTGTGAAATAACTACTCGACGATGAAATTATTCCTTGTGACCTGGTTTTGGCATTTTCTTTGGTTAGAAACCACCAACATGTGGTATTCTCTACTGTAGAGCACAGTCAGAACATCGTTCCAATATGGTGGCGGCTGATTACCGGATGTGGTATCTACGTGTATGTATCGGTATGTATGTATTGGTGACCACGTAATCTGAACTATTCACATTTGTGACAGTTTGCAGGACTGTTGCAACTCAAAACAGCAGCCGTCATATGTTACTTTTTGACCAAAAATAAGGTTTGTGCACGTTGGCCGACCCTACCGTGGTGTTATTGATGGAAAATGAGCTGTACAATGACCGGTTGGTTTGATGGTATGGAAGCCCACTTTTTGCCCATTTTTGTCAGGAAAATGAAATACATGAAATGGTAAATGTAATGACAAAAACAGAAAAAAATTCTCAAAATTTCCAAATTATTTTAATTTTGATGCTGTAAAAATAAGGTTAAAAAGTAGCCAAATTTATGACAAATGAAAACTCTTATTTATAATTATGGAGGACACAAGTAAAATGGAGAATTAAACTGGCCTTTAAAGCAGTTTATAATATCACAAGGTCAATCTGGAGTCAGTCTGTGTTAATGGCTGACTGGACAGTAGAGACGCAGTGAAATCACCATCATTACTGTAGTTGACACAGAGTGTTATGAGGGCTGCTTTAATTTAGATGAACTGTGTTTCTTTCTTATTTCTCTCTAAAAAAAAAAATCAAATCTATCTTGAAGTGGAGTTCAGGTGGAAGTATAGGACAGAAGACAGGGCACAGAGATCGCAGGTTGTCAGTGAATATCTGAAAACAAATTTAAGATCGAGGACAAGCATAGTGTTTTGGAGTTGGATTGCTGTGCTGACACGCCCAACAACAGCATGCCACAGAGAACCGCTAATCTCGTTTTTACTTTTCAGAATTATGGCCTTACTCCATAAAAAAAAAAAAAAAGTCAAACCAATGCAACAAAGAGGAGACACACTTGTCTCTCGTGTATGCACTGATTCAAAAAGGAGGAAAACAGAACACTGTGTACACTAGTGACATTTAGATGACATGTTGCTCTTCCCATCAAAACCTGGAGGAACTGTGCTCATGGACAGACGATGGGGACTGAAGGGGGGGAAAAAGGAGCGTTCAAAGAAGAAGAAGAAGAAGAAGAAGTGACTTTTCTATTGCAGACTGACAGAACAGAAATCCAGCCTCAAAGATGTGACTGAACCCCGCTCTGGATTTTGTGGGATTGTTTTTTTTTTTTGTTCTCAGCTGTTTTCCTCTCAAATATCAATCAGAGGAATAAAAGAAAAACAAAAACAACAACAACAACAACTGGGCTTTCAATTTTTCATTTGTGAGACAAAGCCAGAAAACACAGGATTCACAGTCCATGCTGGAAAAGGTCTGACAATGCTTTTTTTTAGTTGCCTCAGGCAGATTATCTTTTGTAAATTTACTGTGACCTCTGTACTATTTAGTGTGTATTATTATATTGACAGCAAACTAACTTTGAAATGCAACGGAAGAGTTCCTGATCATCGTATTTTTACTGTGTGTGTGTGTGTGTGTGTGTTTCTATTGGCAGGTATGAATGTATGTATGTGTAAGAAGATGGTTACATGAATGACAAAAGAGCGTGACCAGATAACATATTGCATTTTGTGGATATCACTCCTACAAATGCTTCCTCAGTGTTTCTCATGTTGACCCTGTTTCTGACACGAAGATCTGAATGTGTTTTAAAACCAACTTAAGTTAACTGCAAGTCCCTTTTTTTTAAAAACATGAAAAGCTTTTAATTAATTGGACTCTTTTTTTTGTACATATATTTAATGAAGGTAAAAAGAAAAAGAAAAAGTTGAGATAAAGTATCTGCCAGGTCAAATATGATTGCATTCACTGGCCTCTTTATGAATGTTTCATTGAAGAATCCATACATTAAAAAATGAACTGTACATACAACACAATACTTTCACTTTGACATCAGATCAACACTATAATTGTCTGACACTTTAAAGGACAACTCTGAATTATTCAGCTTGGGTCCTATTCGTCTACTGTTGTAGTTTTTTTTCTTAACATTTCTATCGGTAATAAAGTAAAATTGTAGTCACCAA
Source organism: Pampus argenteus (assembly GCA_036937835.1). Taxonomy (NCBI): domain Eukaryota; kingdom Metazoa; phylum Chordata; class Actinopteri; order Scombriformes; family Stromateidae; genus Pampus; species Pampus argenteus. The sequence goes on along the minus strand of CM072864.1, from coordinate 5,272,049 downwards.
GTTAATCGATAATTAAAAAGGACTCCAAATGATTGAAAAATTATATGAGGTTAGTCAAACTAACCAAATAGCCAATGGAAATGTTCACTTAAACTACAATATACTACAAAAACAACCCCAAAACCCAAGGAATGATCCTTTAATATTTGCCTTTTCTCTCAAAGATTGACACTATAAGGGCCCAGTGACACCAGGAATTAGCATAAATGTGACGCTTTCACAATAACAGCATACAGGTAAATAATGTGTTTTATAACACTACGTCACAGAATAGTTTTATAATAATATAATAATAGTTTTATCATGTAGAAAACTGAACGACCAAGCTTTAATTCCCTTAAAATCTGGATATTTTCTCATCTCATGCACATAAACGTTAATATGAGCATGATATTATTGTGTAAGACGACATCTTTTGGAGCTTTGTAGGTTATCTTTCTTCATTTTGGATTCTACAGTACAACAACAAAGGTGACCGTTAATGAAAATCTAGTGATTGTAATAATTAATAATTAATAATGCATTTAGTATATTACAAATGCTGGTGTGACTGGGCCCCAGCAGCTGGAAATGAGCCACATACACACATTTGACAAGTGAATGTCAGTAGAACATTAAATGTTGGAAAATCTGATCTGAATGCATCCTGGAGTCAAATATCATGCATCAAATACCACGAAAGGTTTAAAGGTTGCGAAAGGAATTTCTTCTTATGATGGAGTCAGATGCTGCGGTTTCCTTTTGTTCTGTATTATTAAAAAAAAAAAAAAAAAAAAAAAAAAAAGTGGTTGAGCTATTACGCATGTCTCTGGCAATTTATGATTTCTGTTGTCAGTTTTTTTTGTAATGAAAATAAATTTCGTTTGAAATGATCACGATATTATTATGATTACCTTATGGCAGGGTCTCCCCACAATCCCACGATGGTACATCGAAAATATGAAACCGTGTTTCAGAATATGTATATGAAGCTGAATGATGACGGTATGGTGAAGTGGTAAACGATGACGTGTCTGCACATATAAATATATATGGTTTTACAACATCTCCTTTCCTGTTGCCCTGGGTAACCGCATAGTTTTCACAGGGACTATTTTCTCTGGTAGAAAGTAGTTCCAACATGATGTCAATGCTTTTACTGACACTTCAAGTATTTACAGCTGTCTTAAAATGACATTTCAGTTGCTTTCATTTAGTTCAGTGGTGGAATGTAACAAAGTACATTTATTCAAGTACTTACTCACTTGAGTATTTTCCATTTGATGCTACTTTATACTCCCATATTGACCTTTTGACCCCACAACCTACAGGTGCTGGTCATAAAATTAGAAGATCATGAAAAAGTTGATTTATTTCAGTAATTCCATTCAAAAAGTGAAACTTGTATAACGTATACATTCATTTCACATAGACTGAGATGTTTCAAGTGTTTATTTAATTTTTATTTAATTTAAATTTAAATTTGGCTTTACTTTTATATTTTATGTTCTATATATACAGATGTATATATATATTTTATTTTTTATTCTATATTTTATTCTATATTTGATATTGGGCTGCTCCAGGACCAGGGAAACCAATTTCGTTGCATCCCATGTTTACATGTGTTGCAATGACAAATAAAAATCCTTGAATCCTTGAAATTTATTTTAATATTGGCGATTATAAAGAGACACAGTAATGCTACCGCTGAAACTCATGTCCTGCTTACGTCCGTGCAGGACATAAGTTAATTGGCTGATTAGAGTGTGGTACCAGGTGTCTTCAATATTCAACCTTTCCACAATATTCAAATTTTCTGAGATACTGAATTTAATAAATCAACTTTTTCATGATATTCTAATTTTATGACCAGCACCTGTATATTTATTAGACAGCTTTAGTCACTTTTAGTTACTTTTCAAATTAAATTTTACATAAAAACACACGATAACCTTATTAAAATACAACACATTGTTTAAGATTACACTTTTTTGTCTTGTGAGTATAGTTGTGTCTCCTGATGTCTATGAGTTGATAACAGCTCCACCAAATCACTTCTCACATGGTTTCATTTCAATAAATGTTCTAATGATCCAATATTTCATCAAAAAATCAAAGAATAGAGAGAAAGTCCAAAAATTGAAAACCGATTTGAATCTGAATTTTGTTTCTTCTTCTTTCTTCTCCCATTAATCATCTCATGACCCCTCAGATTTATCTGTTGACCCTTTGGAGGGGCCCGACCCCTAGGTTGGGAACCACTGGACTAAACAAGCTAACTGTATAAAAAGTAGTTCAACCTAATGTTTATAATATTTTTATGTAATATATCAGTCATATAGCCCAATATTCTGCTAAATCGACTATAATACTTGAATTTAGCTGATAAATGTAGCTTTACTTAAGTAAAAACTTAAGTAAAAGTAAAGAAGTAATTCAGGACAAACATTCTTACAATCCAGCGATTAGATTATTTTTTTAAAGGCCGATATCAGTGGCGTTGTCTTTCCTATTATAGCAAACTTCAACTCTGCATTAATTATCATTATGAGGTAATACAGTGCAGATATTTGAAATCAATCTTCAGTTGCGATGCTGCAACACTCATGTAACATTGACACAAATGAAAGTAGCTGCAAATAAATACATAACTCACATGAAGGTCAGTTATGCTTGAGATGAACTAGTTTGTGTAGCTGCTCTGAATGTCCCCACACACACACACACACACACACACACGTAGGTGGGACTCAGACAGCACATCAACTAGTGAGGGGAACGCTTCCTGACCCGCACTGTGGTCTCATTTAACCCTGACACTTGCCATCTGGCTAATATGGCTTTTTTCACCTGTTAATGACATCAACCACCTGTGTCTCTCCACTCGGAGCTCCAGACATCCTGATCCTTCACAAATCCTATAAGACGTGGACACACACTCATTATCTTGATGGTTGGCTCTTACTGAGGGCGGACTGAACCACCACTCTGGCCTACATCCTCGTTAAAGGAGTCTTATAAAGAGCACCACTGACAGGACCAATCACAACCTGATTCACTGAATCAGGTTTGACTGGGCTCCTTTCAAGCTAACCAACCTTAATGTTAGCTCATGTCCATTCATGTTTACTCTTGCAGTCTTGTTCCTTCGATTAATGACAAAATTATAAGCAATAGTCTAAGGTTTCTCATATTATAGTATGAAGTTTAAAGCGATGAATAGAGGTAAGAACAGTGTTAGTGGCTGCACAGGACTCGAGTTGCTCTTTGTCCAAAAATGTGTTTTCTTGTTCCGCCAGTGACATGTTTGTTTGTTTGTTTTCACATTCATCTACTGAAGGAGGAAAGTTTCTCTGTGCTCACCTTAAATCTTTAAAAGTTTAACACCTGTATGTACAAACATGATGATTTGTGGCATTGTGACATAGGAGGAACTCGTATGACTGACATAGAAAGATATGAATGTTACAAAAGGATGAAGTGAAATTCAAACACTGTTAAACTATATCTGGGCTAAAGTGCCATCTAGTGGTGAAGTGTGTTTCATACATTGAGGGTGAGTATTATTACAAGTAAAATTTATCAAAACAAAACTACGACAATGAAAAAAAAAAGGCCATTTGTAACCATTTATTTTACATTGTTTTTGTTCTCCGTCTATAAGAAAGTCACACTGATAAAAAACAAGCATCAATAACTAAAACATTTAAATATACACACTGTAAAATAATCAACTATTTGACGACAAAATACATCGGTATACAATCACGAGAGTGAAAGTAAAGTTTATAGAAACTGTAATTATAATTCCCCCCTTCACTTCACCATTAAAGGACGAGTTCACCATAATCACACACAAAAAAAAAAAAATCCCTCATGATGTTGGGTCATGCAGTTTGAGTTTTATCAGATGATGTCTTTGGTAGAAATTAAGTAAAAAAATAGATTTCTGTTGTAATCTGGGTAAACTGAGCTTAAATCATTGAGAGTTTTCCCCACAATAACACTGAAGTAGGTGTAAAACATGTCCAGGCTGTCACAGCTCAAAACTGACAAGTGCTGCTGGTGCTGGTGGAGGCGCTGTATCCAACAACTTTAATAACTTTTTTGATACGAAGCAACAATCCTGTCCATGTGATCGAGTGAATATGACACATGACGGCCTTCAAGGAGAGAGTCTGAAAGTGTCGACTGAAAGGAAGAAAAGTTGACTGAGAGAGAGATCAGGGAGGGGATGCAGTCCGCAAGGTATGAATAAATGTAAAAATAAATGTTGGACAACACATCATAAAAACTAGTTCAACTGCACAGCTATTACTACTAAGATAAAAGAAGCAAAAGGCACTAGGAATTTCACAACTACAAAATCTCCATTCATTCATTCATATTTTTTTTTTTACTTTCTTTTTAGTGTTTTATAATTCAAGTACAAAGAAATACAAGCAACACACAGAACATACTAAATCTCATTTTAGAGAAAAATGGAATCACATTTCGTCTTGGACAGTTCGGGTCGACTTGTGGTTGGCTCAGGACTAGTTGTAAAGATGTGTTGTCTGTTAAAGGCGAAGTGAAAAGCTGGCTGTCATAGAGACGAGATAACAGCAGCCAATAGTTGTGCACTCAGGCTGTTCGCGTGAAAAGTGAGTTGTGGAGAGACCTCAGCACAGACGGCTGATCGCTGCGTCAAGTGGGGGTGAACCTCAGAGAAATGGCCGCGTGCAGTTCCCCTTTATCTGACGTCGGAAAGGTGTGTGTGGGGGGGGGATGCTGAATAAACGCACTGGCGCCATTCAAAAACCAATGTCTGTCTGTCTTTCTTATGTCCTGCCCAGAGAACAAACTAACATACATGTGGAGGACAACAGGCGCCATTATTCGCATGACTGTGGTAGCCATGACAGCTATATGATCATTTGATATGATGTCGGACACCTAGTGTAATGCTTCAAGCTCAGTGTCCGTGATCTGTAAACTCAGGTGTCAACAGTGCTGGGTGGATACTGTCTTTTTTTTCCTTGTTTGTTAACTGCATGTTTTAACAAGCCGTTCTCTGTTCACACTGAAAGTAGACACGGAAACAATCAATTCACAAATTGTCCGGTAACAATTTCAATTTGCAGTCTGTGCGATGGGCTAATATATAGACGCTAGAATCGATCCTGAAATTTTAAAAGGGGGACGGAGAATTATATTTTAAATCATTAAAAAAAAAAAATTAAGGACAGAAATAATCCACCGATGCAATGATAATAGAAGGATAACGGTTCCAATAACAGAGAATCAAGAGGTTATTTCAAGAAGTAAAGAAAAAAGAAAAATATGTATAAAAATATGTACAATTTTTCACATCTTTCCCTAGAAGACAGTGTTCTGTTACCAGCGGTACCGTGTCAGAACAGGTATTTTCTACACGAGTCTGATCCACACCGACACTCCACTCGAATCCTCTTCTTCGGAGAGCTGGGGAGTCCCACTAAACTGAAACTGGAGTCCATTTTGGTGCTTTCTGTGTCGACTGGATCAACTGGAAACAAACAAAAGGTCGGTTTATTTTTCATCTCGTATTGCATCATCTCATAAAGTGGTCATAAAGTGATGCTGAGAGGACCTAAATAATCCCACAAGCTGCCGACCACTCGGTCCTCCATCAGGAGAGATTCTTATGAACAAAGAGCATTATATACATATAATAAATACTATTAAAAATGTGTATAAGTAAGTTGTTTTTTTTTTCTCAAAGCAAAACAAAAGTTACACAAAAGTGTGATTACAAATGATACAAGTGATTACATGGTGGCTGGTAGAGTTTAAAATCCAGCAGCAAGTTAATTTCTAACACTTCGTAACATACAGCAGCATTACGCTCGTTTATATACAGCAGGTCCAAAAGTCTGACACTCAGACTTTTGGACCTGCTGTATATAAACGAGCGTAATCATAATTCATTTAATCATTAAGCAGTTTGATGCAACTTGAAAGATCAACTTTTCCATTATTGTCGGCTGCATGTGACAGTTGGCTTCTTCTTCTTCTAGGATTTTTCCCATTGAGCTTTTTTTGCAGGACCAAATAACTTCTAAAAACTTTTTTTCAAACATTTTATGGCACAAAATTTTTTAAAATCTAGTTTGAAGCATTGGAAGAATCTTTAAAGATCTGTGGATGTTCGGTTTAAATCTTCTGAATCAGACAGTCACTTACTTTGCATCTTGTAGTCAAAGGTGAGCTCCTCTCCCGCGTGAATAGGCCGCGTTGAAAACAAAGCAATTCTTGGGAGCCTCTCATCAATGTTGTCGATGAACACATTAAATACCTGCAGGTTTGGGTTACACTGCAAAAGAGAGAAACCACGTGTCAGGAACGTTTGGGGGAGAGAGACATTGTTCTGCATTGTTCTTTTATTTAAATAAACCTCTTTTTTGAAGCATATCACAAGGTGAGGCACACATCATGCTGAGTAAGAAGCATGATGTGTTTCACGTATGTACCAACATACGAGGGCTGCACGCCGCCGCGACCCTTCAACCAAGCCTGCTGTATTACATATCTACAGTTTTACGACACTCACGCTGTGGTTGACGAAGTGAGAGATGTTGCCTTGGTGCGCCGCATCCACCGTGTACACGTCCTCCACATAGTCCAGATCGAATAGGTACGTGGAGCCTTGGCGGTCATATATGTGGCCCCTCCTCTCCGCTTCATCTGTTGTGATGATCTGAAGGAAAAACAGGTTCAGACAGGAAATTACTGAAAATGTTGTTACTATATTTTCATTTTTTGTCATAAAAATGTAAATTAAAAAAAAAAACCAACAACAGCCGTTTCACATATTTATTAGCAGCATCTTTCTATATACTGCCGTCCAATACAACCCTGACACTAACTATGAGACTCCCACTGTGTCCTGACTCCATGCTGAACCAGGACAGTTATGACAAATGAAGTCTTCATGTTTGTTAGATTATCCATAAAACAGGGAATTTATCAGACAACAAAACCCACATTGTGAAACAGTTGAGGAGTTGCATTGCACACAATGAGACACGTCCGATACTATTCTTGTTTTTTTTTGTGTTTACTTTGACATATTGTTTCATCAAAATTAGTAAATTCATCTTTCGCTCAAGGACATAGTGTGTAGTCACAGTAAAGTCCAATTCAAAGTCCATTCGCAGATTACATTACAAACCGCTGTTTCACACTTTTAACACAATAATCTGTTACTTTAATCAGACTGCTGGATCATATTTAATTGTCTCAGCACACGGGATTGTTTTAATCTGCACGCAGCCGAGGAGTTAATGACAACAGGAACCCAGCAACTTAGATGCACACATGGCGTGTTGTGTAGGTGTCCGTGGTCTTTCAGGTTGATGCTGTGCTGCATTGATGTTAAATGTTTGGTCACATTTGATGTGCAACCTGATTTGCTGCTAATTTGCTTCTCGTACGCATTGCACTTTGCCTTGTTGTTGTTTCCTTCTGTAAAGTGAAGCCACACTTTTTGGGGGGTATCGTGGTCCATCTTTCACTCCTGATGTAATGTTAGCTCACAGCTTTAGCAACACGCATGTTTGCATGTAAACAAATCAACACGCTGTAATGTTGCATTGATGTATAACGTAGATATATAGTCCCTGAAGACATGTAGCCATTGTTTGTAGTATTAAAGTTCAGAAGAAAATTAACCTTAATGATTCCTTTTGAATCACATTTTTTTTCCCATATTAGAACCAGTTCTCCAATTTACCATTCTGTAATAACCTTTGATTGGTCGGGAAAGTAGATATACAACACTGTGCCTGTGCTGTAACAAGTTTACTTACTCTGCATGTTAAGCATTTATTTTTCATATTAATATATAATCACTCACCTATTCCAACACTATTGTTTATAATATCTTGATAAATAGACATTTTTATTTTCATTCTTTATTCTCATTTCATTCTTTTCTTTATTCATGGGGGAGTTTCACTGAAACCAACACTCTGTTGTTCAGGAACTTAGTGCATTAGTTGTTTTGCATTCGTCATGATTATTATGTACAATGTGAAATTTGTAGTTGTATTAACTGAAGCAGCTGACTGCTGTTATGTGTCAGTTCTGCTGTTCACTCACTGATGATGATGATGATGATGGAGAGTGATGGGGATTGTTTTGATTGGCCAGCAGCAAACAAAAACAGGATCGGAAATGGATCGAGCTATTCAGCCAATAGCAATCTATTGATGAACGAGCACCTCAAATCAATATCACTTAAGATCAATGAAAACACCATTAAATTAAATTGACCTAAACACGTGATTCTCTGTCCTTCCAGTGGACCTCTGAGTAATTGTTTGTATTGAACAATACAGTGACAATACAGATTCATTGTATGTATATAGACTAATTGTTTTCAGATCTACAACAAAATAAGTATTAAAATCCATCAGTAATGCAGCCCTTGTTATAATAACATTTTTTACTTACCGCTCACTCCCCCCTTCTTTTACACTTTATGAATCTGACTTTATCAAACACAGTTTTGATATCTTTTTAATAATAATTTATAGAGCAATAGAGTCCTACCTCGCCCACGTACTCCATGACGAATGTGTTCTTCTTGATATGCTGCAGCGTGCGGACGCCCCATCCGCGGCCGTTCTCTGTCTTAAAGATGCACAGGTCGAACTGGATGCCCTTCTGCACCACTCTGTTGGGACAGTCGGCGTCACAGCTGCACTGGGAGTTACACTCGTATATGGGCTGCCCCGGTCGGATCCGAACCTGGCCCCGGTCGTTGTAGGCCATGCGGTGCAGAGAGGCTCCGGGGCAGCAGCCGTTCACTGGCTCCTCCAAACAGTTCTTGCACTCACAACCCACAGCCATCTCATCTAATACAATGCCCTGTCCTACTTTGTAATTGTTGATATAGGTGAAGTTTTTCGGCGGGCCTTCAAGGTCCACTTCATTCACGACAAAGATGCGTCCAGGGTGGTTGCAAGTATAATTTAAATGGGTCTCCCAGCGCTGCAGACGCCGACGGAGTTTGGCTTTCTGAATGAGGAAGGATGAGACTTCCTTATCCAGCTTTTTAGGTATGCAGCGTCTGTTGTGGCGGCTCAGCTCCTTTTCCAGGTCCATGTGGAACTGCTTCATCACTTTGGGGCATTTGAGGTTCCTCTTGGGTTCCCAGGTGTTGTCTGACTCTGGGAAGCCCCTCCATTTGACCAGGTAGAATTCCTCCTCCTGAAATACACAACAACTTTAATTTGGAGCCAAAGGTTGGAGTTTTTTCTAATATTTTACCATGTACTAAAATATTGTTTGTGGTTCGACTATAAACTAACCTGCACAACAGCCTTAATAACTACCGTATTTTTCAGACTATAAGGTGCATCTAAAATCATAAAATTTTCTCAAAAATCAACAGTGCCTTATAATCCGATGCGCTTCATTGCCCGAAAAATACGGTACATAGATATCAGGGAAAATATGTTTAAAATGTTCGGTTTTCTTCATCTTAAGCCGTTACTATGTAGTAGTAGTATGACTTTTGTTTACTCCAAACTGTTCTTGTTCTGCCTGACAAATATCAGTTAGGGTGAAGCCTCACCCACTCAACTTGTAGAATACACTTATCTCTGTTCCTGCTTAGCGTGTACACGTAGATCAGTTGAGTTTCCTTTAGAAAAACCTCAAGATACAGCACATATTGACCCACACTGTGTGACAGGAACTACGGGAGTTCCTGTCACACAGGTCTCCAACTGTTGGAGGTTGAGTTATGGGTAATGAAAAGAATAAAAAAACAAAAACAAAAACAAAAACATCTGCTAGTTCTGCTACATACATTTTGGTAACTTCCTTGTGTCATGATTCTGACAATGTTATAGAGCTGCGAGTTGAGTGTATGTAAACTAAACAGGTTCAAAGGTATTGTAGCTGTGTTTCACCATATCTGTATGTTTAAAACAGTTTGATAAAATTAACTCAAATGTCTGAAATGAAAAAAAGTAGCTCAAGAAATAGATTAAATTTTATGTAGAGTTATGTAGCTGTGCATGACATTTTGTGAACAAATGAAAAAGATTTGCAGAAATAATTTGTGAGTGCACGAAGAAGATTTTTGCACAAATGTTTGCTGTTACACATCAGAGATCTGCAGTAACAAATCTACCGGCTCCGTGATTGGATAATGAAATGATATGTTAATCTCAGCATCCCTATTGGCTATTTGGGAGAAAGTAAATGTGGGACAAAAGTACTTGTAGGTTTGATTTATTTTTTTTTAATTATTAATTTAGAAAAACACTTCTTTAATGTTTCAGGAATCTAATATAAACAACCTTCTGCTGTTCAATTTGTAATCAGATATTTTTTCAACTCATTTATGACAGTTTATTTTGCTTCTTCAAAAATACTTGCTGTAATAACACAAACTATTGCATTTTTTATTGCATTATTTCTGTGTGATCCATATACAGTGTAATGTCTATGCAATGCATACTTTCTAAACGTGAACAGACATGTTAAGACTACCTTACCTTAGTCTTCTTGTAGTCACAGAGATACTCCACCTCGTACTCGTTGATGTTGGCTCTGCTCACCCCCAGCTGTTTACAGTGGAGCCTCTCTCTGCGACACAGGGCTTCAAGCTCATCCCAGGACAGCTTACAGGGGACACTGCAATCTGACACAGAATATCCCTTTAATTACCGGGTTTGGATTCACTGACGCAACACCAAACCCCATTCAAAAGTCACTCTATGTAAGCTGCCTATAGCTCATTGCACCTTTATTTTAAATATATGCTGACATTGTTTGGATGCATGGGTGAGTCCGGCATACATATACTTCCTGTGTGGAGCATTTTATCTGTATAATTAGCCGCCAAACACTGCAGCAAAGGAGGAGGATGATGGAGACAGCATGTTAACGTTACTTTGGGGGTGTATGTTTTAAACGTACAGTTATACGGATTTACATACATATTCCTCATTTAAAAACACGTACATACATGTAATGCCCTATAGGGACGTTTGTGTGGTGAAATCTCGCTAAGCAAGTTTTGCCCGCTAAACAACAGCGGACCGCCAATACAACACAACACAAACATTGCACACAAACATTACAAATTTAACGGTTTCTTAAATAAAACAAACATATTTCTGTTAACGTAAACCACGTTAACGTTGAGTTTACACGCTGAAACAAGAGGCCGCGTTAATAAACTGCTCGACCACTGTGAACAAACTAACTTCCCAGAGTCGACGTGATATAACGTTAGCTTAACGCACAACGTTACGTCAATTCAATGAGAGTAAAAAAAAAAGAGTGCACAATTCAATGTCTTTAAATGGTTTACGATTAGACGAAGGCAAATAGCAGGAGTAGATAAGCGTACAATGGAATATAAAGTTAATTAACGTCTTTTCATGTGTTACCTTTTAAAATTTCCGCCATGTTTTTCGCACAGCCGCCAAAATAGGAGAAATTACATTGGTGGAGAGGATCCCGCAGCAGATTACACTTACGACGCTGCTGATTGGTTGAGCGTCATCTGTAAGGCGTTTCATTGGTGGAGATGTAAGTGAGGGCGGGTTTAAAGCCGGAAGACCATAGTTGTCGTACGGAGCATTTGAATTCACAGAGAAGTTACGGAGTCTGTACGTAGAATAGCCCGACTGCTGTTTTATGAGGAACATTTTAGAAACAAAACGTTCAAAAAGAAATTATGTACGGAACAAAAAAAAAAGTTTATTTGGAAACTTTTTGTCATGACATATTCGTAATCTTTAAGGGTACTGAGCTTCAAATAAAACAATTCAATTATCTCCTTGTTACTTTCACAATCGGGTCTATTGCTCTGAAATTATTCACTTTTTTGAAATCTTTGGATCATTTTAAAAAGGTGAAAAAAAAAGCTTAAAACTGACTTTTCAGTGCAGACAGATATTTCTGTACTCAAAAGGATCTGCAATAAAAGCTCTGATTTTGTGCGCCACCTACTGGTGACTACTGGTACACAGACATGTATTGAGGAAGCATCACTATCACTGAACAGGCCATATCAAAGCTTTCTAATGCATTAAAAAATATTCCTTAAAATTAAATTGGTTCATATTACAGAAAGATGAATTGATAATAAATCTTTATAAGAGTGATATTGAAAGAGGAAATAGTGTAAAAGACACATCGGTATAGGCCTACAATTGTGACTACGTCCCATCAAAACAAACACTGAGTCCAGATTGGAAATTATAAATGCAGGTCTTGCATACAATGTAACACAACTAGACAAACGTCCACATAAAGGGTAAAACGTGAGCTCATGTAACACAAATGTTTAATTAGGATTTAAATGCAGGACTTTTACTTCTAATGGATTATTTTTATATTGTCGTATTACTCGTTTCACTTGAAGGCCCCCTCAATTCAAAAGTTCAGTTTTTTTTTTGTTTGTTTGTCTTTTATATGTTCTTAAACATGTCTTTTAAACATGATCTTCACATAAACTTCATAAACTTCATAAACATAAACTCATCCTGATATATGCAAATATACTTAAATATAGTACACACACTCTGCTGCAGTAGATGGCAGTATGCACCTAACTGATGAACACATAGAAGAGTACAAATCCAAATAGTAGTCCATTTCCATGTTTTTTGTACAGTAGTCTTTACACCTGATGTGATCTCAAGACCACCTTTCCAAGTGGACCCAAAACACAGTGTTCAAACTAATCAAACAAGCCTGGTCAAACCACAGTAACATCCTTACACTCCTGAGAGTTAATATCAGCACTGACTATTACACGGGTCAGATTAAGCCCAGTTTCCTCCGTATGCCTCGGCTCAACCGGCTGCTGACCTGCAGCCGAGGGGAAGGGGAAGCCATCCAGAGGAGCGTGCTCTATCCTGCATAGGCTGTCCTCGCTGTCGCTGTTGTATCCGGGATTGGAGGAGCTGAAACGGCAGCGGCCGGGCCAGGCCTCATCTGATAACAGGCTGGGCTTGTGATGTGCCACCTGAACATCCTCTGTTTGAACAGCTTTCTCTAGCTGCCAGCCACTGACCGGGCCCTCCACATCCTCCAACATGTTTGGTTCCACCTTACGGAAGGTGTGGCGGGCGTACATGCCGATGCAGAACATCTCCACAATCACACAGTAGTGGTAGATCACTAAGGTTAGGCAGACAGCACAAGACATAGAAGGGTTTTATACAATCAGTATGTGTACAAAGATAGTAAATGAAATGTTTCCCATAATGCCTTTTGAGAATGAGGCACGAGCCACTTATGAATGGTGGAGTGGTAAACATGACCAGACATTGTTTCTGGAAGAGTGTATTATGTACAGTGACTTACGCTGGGACCTTGCCAGGACAGAGAAGGGCGGTGTACATGGGATAACCTCCAGAGCACCCATAGTCTCCAAGATGCCACTCTGCAGGCCACACAACACCAGCACCAGGATCACGGAGATGAACTTGGCTCTCAGTCCATAGCCGTGTAAAGCACTCTTGGTGGTTTTGTAAAACAGAAGATGGCCATAGAAGGACACAAAGGTCGACACGCATATGATGCCATTCACATACAGGTTGGGGTTGACCGAATCCACCTGCAGAACAAGATGGTGTTTGTCACTGATTTTATCCTTCAACTGCACAGGAGTCTACAGTCAGCCAGAGCATTTGTTTTTTTGTTTTGTTTTTTTGCATATAGTCTGCTTCTCCATGCTCCCAATAAACCAACATTTTAACCTCTTTTACCTTTGCCAATCTCCCAATACACTGATCGACCCACAGGATGTTGTCTTTTGGATGATCCCTTTTAATGAAGACTCATGTTTCAAAGCATAATTACAGCATAAGCACAGACTGGGGTCTGAGTGAATGACTCACGTCTCCGTAGTCGTACTGTTCGTCCGTCCACAGGACCAGTGTGACAAAGAACAGGATGCTGCGGACAACGGAGAGCTGCAGCACAGCAACCATCATCCAACCGAGGCTGCTGCTGCACACAAAAAGACGAGGAGAAGCTTTAACATATGAGGAGCATGTTACATTTAAATTCCCAAATGCAGTGAAGGTGTAGTTTGGTATAAATGTGTACCTGTTGACAGCCACCATAGGGAGGCAGCAGCAGCAGCAACAGGGGAAAGGATCTGGAGATACCTGCTGCCCAGACAGAGCAGCCAGCATACGTTTTTTTCCCCCAAAGAAGTTTGTGATCAGGCCCATGAATTTCAGCAAGGTGATGGAGTGATATCTGCCCAGATATACACATTCAGACAGCGGCAGCTATGTACAACACACTCTAATTACTGTCTCACATTAGTCTTTTATTATGTCATTTATGTTAAGACTCACAGTGAAGCAATGAAATTACACAGCGAGGAGGAGCGTGGCACCCACAGCGCTATAAGGGAGGTCAAGGCAAACACCTGAGATAGAAGGAACATTGAAAGAGTGAACAAATAACATACTATAAGATACTTCATGCAGCTGTGGGTGGGAATGAGAGAAAGTTTGAATTTACCGGATACATTCCTAATATCCACAGGTAGAGACGTTTCCGTCTGGAGGAGGGAACGTGGCGCAGGAAGAAGCCCACTTCCTCCAGAAACACCCCCAGTGAGATGACAGCCAGGCCGGCCGGGATGAGGAAGAGCCACAACTCATCTTTAATGGCTGAGAAAAGACACAAGTCCCACAGATCAAAAAGCACACACACACACACACACACACACACACACACACACACACACACACACACACACACACACACTTCTCAGTTGCAGATATCTAAAAATCAATTGTTAAAAATGTGAAATGACATTGACTTAAACGAGGATTTGACCCAAAATATTGTTTTGTCTGTACGAAATCTATCACATAAAGATCTAATTACATAGCATATATTGTCAAAATATTTAAGGAAATTGTTATTCAACCATTATTACTCAATGTACTTGTTAAAATAAGATTTAAGATGATGTTTGCTTCTTGTCACAGACATCATTGTTCTATATTGATATCAGCTCCTCTTAGAGAACTTTACTTACCACTGAAGATTTCTGATGACAGCGGGATCTCAGGCCCAATCCAGCTACAGTTGCCTCCTCTTCCCATTCTGTATATAAACGCTCCTCTGCACTCTGTCCACGACAAAGCAGTTCAACTTCAGCAGACAGCAACAAATCAAGCTTGTAGTGAGATGAGAGGCCGCAGTGTTTGCAAAGTCTCCACAGCCGTTTGTCGTGCTGTTTCCGCGTTGGCCTGAGCCATTCCTGTCTGACTGTCAGCATTAATGATTGACTAGACGCAGGTAAAAGAGGACAGGTGGAGGATCCAAGTCCGTCCTGCAACATGCTAGCTGAGAGAAACCATTCAAAAAAACATACACGGTTAGTTTTCAATTCAATGAATGATGTTCTATGGAGTGTGATCAACCCAGCATCAATCAGCAGACACACACGAGAGAAGCACCGGCTCTGCAATCTGTTAAGTAACTGGCGATTCTCAATATCAATTTGTCAAATAGTCAACTTTTTTAAATGTTGTGTGGCAGAAGAACAAAGTAGCATAAAAAAAAAAGATAACCTCAAACCTCAAAAATTCAAAAACCTTTGAAAATAATGATGTACATCAAATATAACAATGCAATTATAACACAGATAATTTACAATTTTGAGATGCTATAGTTTAAAATGTTAATCTATGACTAATCACATAGAAGTTATTAAGCTGTGTGTAAGTTTTGCAGCAATTAAATAACTAAATGAAGCCTTTATAGCATAAACTCTAATGCTTTCAGCCACTGAAACCAATTTTGGTGCCCGTTCGCAACCGAGATAAGAGATTCTGAAAGTGAAAACAGCCTTCTAGTGTCAAACTCCTCACATACAGCAGCAGCCAAAGGTTTGGACACACCTTTCACATCCCCTTGATTGAGAAAGTGTGTCATCAATCTACACAGTAAGCTTAAACATTTAAGTAAAGTAACAATAAGTACATTTTTGAGTGGAAGGGACCTTTAATGATATTATAATTGTATCTTTATTGCATCATTCTGTGAATTGTACTGTTTAGTTGTGTTTATTTATATAAAGGGCTTTCTAGACGCTCAAAGTCATAAATGTAGTAGTATGTAGCACCTGTCCACATATTTATTCATATGCCAATGAACATGAAGCACATGTTATGATTATAATTAACAAGGGATAAAATATATATATATATATATATATATCATTCACATCCTGAATGACATTATGCTGGTTGAAGATAATCACAACTCAGAAGCTTGTTTACAGTTACAGGAACTTTTATTAGAAAAAAATACAAAAAACGTAATAGCAGCAATAATAAAAAAAACTAAAAAGTGGAATAAGTACAGTACCTTTTTAATTCTAAATCTATATAGAGATATATCTATATATAATATAAAGAGAGACATAGAGTAAGATAGACATCTATAGATAGACATAGATATAAAGACACCTGAAACAGCTCAAATGTTGTTCTGACTGTCTCCAGACAAACAGCTGTCTACAGGAGCTCATACATGTAGTGTCCTTTCTTTGTTCAAATGCAATGAAATCAGAGGACTTGATCACTTTCTGTTGTTCATTTATGTCCTGAAGTGATCATATATGTACCAGGTTCATACACTGGAAGTATTTGCCACGTTCCCTTCGGCATCTGTTCACCTCTCCAGAAGATATTAGATACAGTTCCAAACAGCCCTGCAGAGGTTTGTTTATCCACTCCAGTTGACACAGGCCCTTTCCATCAGACCACATCACCTTGATATTTGCTGACACCAACCCATTGGATGAAAAAAAAGCATTTAATGTCTGCCAGCACTTTCCTTTTTTTGCTCTGCTGACATCACTGGATTAAGCGGTAGAAGACCCAGCAGGCGAACACGAGCCAGTGGCTGGCCCAGTTCAGTTCAGACCACCTCTGGATGGTGTGGATGGCAGCGTAACCCTGCAAACAGGATGGAAATGTAACCCGACATTCGGTGCACGTCTCATCATTGTGTGCCTCCCTGCTTGCTGATGTGCTCCGTCTTGATAAATTTAAATATAATGTCCATTTTCACAACAGTCATGTTATACCATCCAAAGTGTTTGATATTAAATAAATAGATAGTTAGGAAACAACGCACCTCATTATTACCAAATATTATATTTATTATTTCTTAGTTCATTTTTATTTCAAAATGCCTTTTTTCAAGTTTGTTTTTGTGTCATAATGGAAATTTGAACTTTGCACAACTGCTACCAAAATGTATTATGTGTTACTGGGAAAATGCTGTTATGAAATAAACACAGACTTTTAAAAAAGGGATTTTGAAAATAATATCTAGAATCAAAATAAAAATGATGTCCAATAAAATCCTCTAATCCTTATAATATCTCATAAATCTCGTCTACATAATCTCTTCAAACATTTCAACTGTTGCCGATTTATATACTTTTATTTATTTATTTCATATTTATGCTGGCAGGGGTGTTATGTTACATTTTGAATGGAGCCACCATGTCCTACATTATATAATATATAATAAATATAATATATTATATTTATATTGTATAAATATTGTATAAATATATTGAGCTTGACCCTCAGGGTGTTTCTTACCTCTTCCACTTCCTGTTCATCAACTCCAGGATCGAACATGGAGCCCAGGTAGGTGAGGTGGAAGATGGTCATGAGGCTGAACAGTAAGTTCAGCAGCATCACCCAATATTCCTACAGACCAAAGCAAAAAAAAAAAAAACAGTTGTAAGAACATCTTATATGTGAATATAAATATAAATATAAATGTACAGGACATTTCATCTACACACGTTTCTTTCCATATCTAAATATTAATCTTGACAAATCATCAGCATCAAAAACACCATTTACAATTTTCTCTGATAAGTACAAACACAGACAGGTTGGTTATGTTGCTCTGACTGTAATATTTAGCTGCGCCGCAGCTGATTAGAGTTGAAGCTGTACCTTCTTGTGCTGATGGCTGCAGTCAGAGGCGCACGGCCTGGACAGGATGCAGGCACTGAAGATGGCTGCAAGCTTCTTTCTCAGAGCTGAGGGCAGGAAAAAAAAACACAAAAAAACAACAACCTTATACTAGGATAAAGTAAAAAGTTCTGCATTTTGCACTTACAGTCCAGACAGTTGGTATTTGGACAGCTATAATTTGTGTTTATAATTTAGTATGTGAATCTGCCAGCTAAAGTTGTGAAAGACAAAGATTACGCTGCAGTGTGTAGGGGTGGCTGTGTAGCCCAAGGACAGATAAGATGGGAGCTGTGGGGCTTATAACTGAGACAGGCTCTTTTTCAGTACTCAGTAGAGTCCTCTGATCAAAGCTCAATAAATGACATATTCTTGCTACTGAGTTTGAGTTCTGTCTGGTATGTATACAGAAACTGCCTCCATGAATATCATAATATAATAATAATAATATCAGAGCTGAATACAATCTGTATTAACTACAGAGTTAGCTTTGTATCATATCGTAACTGTATTGAATCGTGGAATATGTATCTAGATAATCCAAAGCTATTGGCTGACCTGTGGTGCATCACTTTCACATTTACAGTCTAACTGTTTAGATTTAATCTTTTTAACCCTCTTTGTAGTCAAACATGCTGTGTTTTAAATATTTTGGTAATAGTTTTGTATTTTTGATAAAAGGTATTTGGGGAAATGCTCCTTTTTGATTGCAAGATTTGATTTGCTGTATAGATATATGAACTCCAGCTACGTAGGTACAGAGAAAAACAACTATTTTAATCAGTTATATTTAAAATACTCTTTCATACAAATAGAAATGTTCTTCATACCATGTTCAACGTATGTGATAAAGCCCAAAGAGAGCAGAACAGCTCCTAGATGGAAACTCAAACCCTGCAGAAAACAAACAAACAGACAATTATTCAGTATCTCACTCAAGGTTCAGACTTCATACATACTGTGTATTTCTAACCAAATCATATGTTCCCATGCTAACTTGAAACTAGATGGACCATAGCATAATATGATTTAGCATGCTGCTACATAGCATACAGCTAATACAGTAAATGCTCTGAATAGAAGTGTTTATAATCGTACTCACATGCAGTAAGGCACTGGCTGAATATGTCAAAAGGATTGCTGCAAAAGTCCCCAGTTTCATGGCATTTTTGAAGACATCTGAGGAATAGTAAGCATACAACAAAATGGCACCGACAGTAAGCCCAACGATTAGCAGGGTGAAATATCGTGGGTTGGTGTCTCAGGCAGACAGAGCGGAGGATCCTACTTACAAGTTTTAAGCCACCGGGACATGGGGACGTTCCAGGACGTCACCACCAACACCATGGACCGAGGCATTTCCACACTGAGAGGTTTCACCACACTCATATCCCTGCACAACACACAAATATAGAAATACATATTATTTGTGGTTTCACAGGGATCACTCATTCAGCCATCCATCTAGTGTGTATTTTCAGCTGTCCTGAGAAATGGGATGATTTCCTTTACTGTAAAGGTGATTCATCTGCTAGAAGACGTGGTTGTGAAAGTGATGAAAAGAGGGAAATGCATCAAATTTAGGCCACATTAGAAAATATTTACATTAGAAAGGTTTAGTGCTAATGGCAACTCATTCAGTACTTTTTTTGCCAAAAAAACAAGAAGACTTGTGCGAACTAGAGGAGCCAGGAATCGAACCACCAGTCTTCTGTCAAAACGTACCACTTGATGTTGTCTTTTTCTTCAGTAAATCCGGCTCCAGCCAGCATGCTGGTGCCTTCACTGAGGTGGCCCACAAAGTAGTTACTGAAGTGGAAGGACACTGCATTCTCATAGGCACGCAGCCACCTGTGCAGCACATACATGTAAATCAAACACATCATTAGAGTCACAATCGTTTCTTTTTCCCTACACTCCATTACTTCCAGTAGAATCTGATTATTTCCATCATAGAAAGTGGAGCATAGAACTTCAGTAACAGGTCAGAACATCTTATTAAAGTACCTGATAATGTATTATTGTGCCTTTATACTACTAGTAATGCTATAATTGAGTATTTCAGAGGGATGGCCATGTGCTCTCTATAAGTATGAACACAGTAATAAATCTTTTCTCATCTTTTCTTCCCAGGATTTATTCAAAACATTGTAGTAAGCTGCCCACCTAGAGGCCAGTTCTGCTCCAGGTTTCTTCCTGTTAAAGGAAATGTCATCAAGTACTTGCTAAAAGGGGAATTGTTGGCTAAATTAAATAAAATTGATTTGACTAGTCCTGTGGCATCCTGCAGGGAGAAAAGCAGTACATTCTAACCCTGAAAACAAGCCTTACCTTAGTCAAATGTATACTGGAAGCAGGGGAAGAAAAGCAGACAGGGCATTTTCAAACCAGTGCACCACAGAAACAGTTTGCCTGAATTGCAGGAGAACAAAGATTTGCATGAACATTTGCCTTACTTGTATGTGACACTGTTTCCGTGGATGGGGATGAACAAAGGGAAGAGGTACGGGGCGATGCAGGTGGAGACCAGCAGGCAAATCTGACTCTTCAGGAGGCTGAGGGAGGAACTCTGCAGCCACGACCAGCTCTAAGGAACAAACTGCTTTATCACCTCCACAGATGCATACATGACGATTAGCATGCAGACACAAGCAGCTGGAAACAGAAACTGCAACTCACCAGTTTTCTGCCTTCAACAGCATTTTTGTAAGTGGGGAAGCTGATCCAGGGCCCGAAGACAACAGTGCCCACAAAGAGAATATAACCAAAGAACTCAGCTGGGGAGGGCAGGCTGCTGATTGCTCCTCTGTCCAGGTCGAACGCCAGGGAGATGGCCTTCATGGCCACCACCATCTGAGATCCTGACGTACACACACACACACAGAGAAACTTTTAGGTAACAGAGCCAGTATTTAGTGTTCATAATCATAAAGACTGTTAACAAATGGCTTATAACACACTATAAAGTATTTGTTTGCAGATATAAGTGTATTTTTTAACAACTATAACTCCTCCTATGGGAACCCATTCCTGGATGTTGGCATATAAATAGATAAATAGCTACAGCTAATTAGTTTCTGATTACTAACTGTCTAATTACTAAAACATCACTGCTAATGAATACAATGCTATGTAGCAGCTGAAAGGGAATAACTCAGCGTCAGACCTTCAGTTCAGCACATGAATGCACAGATTATAACAGTAATCTCAAACCAAAGATGGAATATTTACCTCTAATTTTGTGCCAGGTCACCATGTCAATTAAATGCAACTCTCTGAAGTGAAGAGGCAGAAAAATAAGGTTACAAGACTTGAATTCAACACCACAGTAGAGGGTTTGCAAAACTACTCATGAAAATAATTAACTAATCAGAAATGTGCACACTTTTACACCACAATCACTTAACAAGCAACACCATGGTACAATACCAGAATATAACTGTTACTACTGCCAGGCACACACACACACAAAATATTGGAGATGGGAACAGAAATGCATAAAAATGCACTTTATATATTTATATGTGTAGTCTTATTAAACACCCTGCTGAAAGAAGAAACTGTGCTGACCTCTGATAGTAATGTGCAACAGTACATATCTCTACCTCTATGTTTTGCACAGTGTTTTCTCACCCAGTGAGGAGGTAGATGAGGATGACGACAGAGAGGAAGAGGCCTCTGCTGCTGGAGTATCGGCTGAGCAGCAGAACAAGGTAACAGAGGGCGCTGAGCAACAGCACCCACATCATGTGCAGCTCGAAGAAGAGGAAGAGGCTGTACATCCCAGCCAACGCTGACACTACATGCTTCACAGTGGAAACACCTCCTAAAGAAAACACACACACACACACACACACACACACACAGGAGAAGAAAAACCCTTGGATTAAAATCACAGGTCCAGTGGGCTCACTTTTCTCTGATGAGGCATATTTGTCATCACATCAGAGCTGGTTAAATTAGTGGTATACTAAATATAGCCAGGTGTAATAAATGTGTATGTGTATGTATGTATGCTCACCCAGTCTGAAGCAGAGTCTGCAGATGAGACAGAGCAGCAGCAGCCTCCAGACCTGCTGCAGGCCCTGCTGGAGCGTACTGAGGCCACAGCTCTCAGCCAGCTGCTGCCAGACCTCCAGCCTGCTGGACATGTCCATCCTGCAGCTACACACACAACATATATATATATAAAACTTGTAATCATGTATGCATTTACTGTTGTGATCAAATATACAGAAGAATAGAGGGGGAAAGAAGAAGAATAGAGGCAAGTCGTGATATTTGAGAAGCTGCTTTGCTGAAGAGCTTTTCATTGATAAATGATTTACTTACTTACTTGAACTTAACCCACGTAATGCTATTACCACCTAATATATATCATTGCAGAGTAAATACTCGAAACAGCAACACAAACTTCAGCCTCCAAAATGGCCATAACATTGAAAAAAAGCCTCTAAAATGTCAAAGTTAAAATAACATTACAACATCGCAGGGTTGTTGTATTTAACTGTATTAGCTTTAGTTATAAAAAGGTAACTTAACGTAGCATTTTTTTCCCATAACTTATAGCTCACCTCTAGAGACCCAAAACATAAAACACCTTTAAGTTTCCCTGCTAAGCTACCTAGCTACATTTTACTCAGCGATAAGAAGCACATAACTAACTTTAAGTAAATTAACTTCAACTTCTGTTTGTGGGACTGCAGCGAGATGATTTTTAGTTAAATGTTAGCTACAAAGCTAATGCTAACCTGAGGTGAACACAGCCTGAGTGATGGAATGAAGCTAACAAGAAAATGATAACCTCTTTCTTCTTCTTCTTTTTCTTCTTCTTCTTCTTCTTCTTCTGCGTTTTCCTTCTTTTTTTTTCTTCTTCTTCTTCTCTGGGTTAACTAGCCGGTCGGGAAATAGATTTTAAGGTGTATACTGCCACCTACTGTACAGAAGTGTGTAACATCATGGCATTTAGCCTATTTCTTAAATTCTGCCCACCAAAGTTGTACAGAACTAGGAGGCTGTCCTCTAAAGAAAAAAACAACACTATAGGTCATAAATTCAGTAGCCAAAAAAAAAAAGACCTATAATTACATTTGTGATCTGGGGGAAGTGACGTAGTTCAGATGATATAGACATCGATATATGGTCACTTCCTTATCAGGAGGTGGGTAATGGGGGTAAATAGATAGTTAGATGACAGAGAGTGAGAAAAAGCACAAGCAGCAAGAGCACAAGAGCATTGTTTGAGACTACCAACTGGACATTTTAGTGCATGGTCGTGATTCGAACCTGGGACCTGTGTGTGAGGCAACAGTGCTAACCACCGAGATAGGTTTACTGCTGGGACTCCTTCTACTACAACTGTTTCAACCAAAACACCTACTGCATCAATTATTAATAGTACTACTATTAGTATTGCTATACTGCAGCTAGTTCTGCTACCATTACTACGGCTACAAAACTACTCATATAGCTTAAATTGTAGACAACTACAAGGTCACATGTGTTGACACTATTCCACTAGTACTATGTAGTGCAGCCTAGTAGGCCTGCACCAGTCAGCTGGTTTCAAGAGTGTTTTAAAAGCTTGAGGGAGTGTGTTTGATGAGATCCACCTCCATCCTCCAGCTGCTGGGCTCCTCTTTAAATATTAACACCGTGTACGCCTCCAGCGGCCCACGCAGCGCGTCAGGCGGCAGATCCAGGCAGGTGAGGCGGCCTCTCTGTGAGCGGCGGCCGGCTGCAGCTCTCCGCGGCTCCTGCAGGAGGCAGTGCAGAGACGCTTCTGTCCATGGTGCTGAAGATTGGACTTGCTCTGTCCGGGGTGCTGAACAGCTCGGGAGTGCTGGGTGGTTCAGTGTGTCTCCAGCGTGTGTTGTGTCGGTGTTGTAGAGGTGTGTGTGCTGCTTGTAGGAGCACACAGTGTCAGTGTTAGTGAACGTCCGCCTGCCAGGCCGAACATGTCGGAGCGGAGGGGGAGGGGAGGGCAGTAGTCTGAGCGTAAGGTAAGGCTTTATATCTCTCTGACAAAGACGGAGCATGAAGCGCACGTATTCGTCGGTATTTTTTTGAAAGCTTTTCGGCTGCAGCAGGCCTGACGGCTTGTTTTACACCGAGCGTGGAGGCCGTGATGAAGCGATATGTTGCCTCCCGTGAACGTCGCACACTGAAAAAAATAATAATAATTGAAACTCGGTCTGAATGTGCGGACGCCGAGGCTGTTTTAACGGATTATTAATGGCGGCCCGGTGTAGATACAGTCATTTTAGTATAAAGTATAAAGCCGCTGTGGTCTTTGTATGCTTGGTGTATTTTGACAGGAGAAGAGACAAGGCCTCGTCCTGGTTTAGGAGGCTGGCCTACATCCCTGCTGTCTTTTGTGAAAAAGGCTGAAAATGAAGCAGTGGATGTATTATTATTAATATTATTATTATGTCTCTGCTGTCCTGTGACCCAGCTCCAACATCCCCAAACTGTCAAACTGGCCTGTGACATACCTTTCTTTGTGTTCGAGCTCACAGGAATCTCCTGATGGAATATATTAACATAGTATATGTCGAAGTTATTTATTGTGTTAAATGTCGTTTTCATAAACATTTAACTAAACGTGTATTATCCTTTATTTTATTGTAATATGTAATTGTGTGTTTTAATGGTCATAGCCTCTCGATTAGACCCTTAAATTACATCATATTTCCTCTGTGCGCGTGTGTGTGTGCGTGTGTGTGTGTGTGTACAAATATATATATACACACACATTTCCTTGTCAGTGGTGGAATTGTGCTACTCCACTACATTCTAGACTAGAGAGACATATTCTGCTTTTACTCATTATTTTTCATAATAAACATATATGATAAAATTATAGAATTTTGTAAAAGATTAAACAAGATGTCACCAACCTTTTTAGCTCTTGTATGAATTCAGATCAGTGTGTAGTTGCGTCTCTTGAACAGTTGAACAGCTCATAGAGACAAATTATTTCCTGCTGTTAAAATTAAAGCAACAAGGCTGAGATATCTTGACTTTTAGTCCCAACTATGGGTCAAGCTCCAAAAATGCTCATTCCTACATTTCCCATAATGCAACGTATAGCAACTTCCTGTTATTATCAGACAATGTCTCCAGGTTATATACCTAATAGAGTTTTAACCACGAGTTACCATTATGCATAAAATCAGTGTCGTTTCTCTTAAACCATTTCTAATGAGTAAAATAAATAAATTTCATCACAGGCTGACAGTAAATGTGTGTGTGTGTTTTATCCAGCAGAAAATGAATTCAAGGGTCAGACACTGAGCCAGCAGTGGACCAGGGAAGAGCCAATCAACCAGAGAGAAAGAGCCTCAGCATCAAAGTAACTATTTATATATATATTTATATGTATATGTATATGTATCTATTGATCATCAGTGCTGCACTTATGAATTCCCATCATGCCCCTCTGTTATTCAGATGAGCCAAGACACTACAGAGACACGAACACGGACACGCTCCAAAGGCATCCGGGGTCAGTATAGACACACACACACACACACACTGAATACTACCTGGCTTTATTTAGGTATAACGTGAGCACAATATCCACGGGAAATAATAAAACAATCACAGGTTACCAAACAAATCTGCGCAACAAACTCCAGAAATAAAAGCACCATGACCTTTTTACACCTTCAGCTCTCATATTTTCTGCATGACTTGCATTTCTGCTTCTAATGGCTCTCTTCCTGCTTTATTCTGTGTCGCCAGAACTTGTGGGACAAGAGATGAAGCAGGAGTTAAGGTAAATGACTTCACACTTTAATAGACGACTATCATGATGTAAGAAGTGTTAAGCGCTCGATGACGATTAATGTATTAATGTTTACCTTGCTGCGTGTCAGCAGCAGCTGTCCCACCCCTGGATGTGATGGCAAAGGGCACGTCAGTGGGAGATACTCCCGACATAGAAGGTAGGTAGATGGTCTTCTCCAAACACACCTGTGTGAAATACAACGTGTCATATTGTAACGCCCTCTCAGGAAAATATAATATAAATAAATCATTTTCCCTTAATGAGAAGTAGCCCAAATCATGAAGTACACTTATGCACCTGGACAGGTGTGTCCATTTTTGTGTATGTAGTGTATAAATAGTGTAAAAAATATTTTTCTTGTAGTAAAATTCTTTATATACTGACAATGTGAGTATAAATGATATGATAATATATTCATTCAAGTTCATTATGTGATAATGAATAACTGTCATATCCTTGAGAATGAGCTACATGTGCAGTTTTCCTCTAAATTTTATAACAACACAGGTAATAAATATATTATTTCACATGCTGTGATACAAATTACAACATAAATATTAATAATGCAACAACACAGTACCCTGGAAACGTATTTGCCCCCCTATAGATTTACACTGTTGTTATATATTTGTCACACTTAAGAAAGAATAAAAAATATGATATTCCCTTTAGAAATTGTACTTTATATTTACACAAGTTCATCTAATATCAGAATAAATCAGGAAGGAAGCAAATACTGTTTCAAGTGACAATGCAATATTCATTATATCTCACAATATTAAAATGTTGTGACAGAACAACACCATGCTGTTGGTTTTGCATGTTTAATGTTAGCATGCTATACATTAGCATTGAAGGATATGTCTACCCTGTACTCCATAGCGTACTGGGATGCCCGATTGTGAAGAAGAGGAAGCTGGAGGAAGCTGAGGCTGAGGAGAACCAGTCTGCTCCCAAGAGGAGGAACCAGCCTGTCAAAGAAGCAGCAGACGAAGGCTTCGCCGCAGACAGCGACGCAGCAGAGGAAGAGGAGGAGCAGAGACAGGAGGAAGAGGAGGACGAAGAAGAAGAAGAAGGCCTCAAAGAGAAGAAGAAAAACAAAACAAAAAGCAGGCCTGTGTCAATACAAAGTGAGTGAAAAGCAGTAAGGTTACCATACAAAACTGCAGTTACATTACAGTACCGATATGGAGGCAGCAAACAGGGCCAGTACAAGATAAATGTAGGCCTCACAGTGAGAGTATCAAACCAGGTCAGATGAAGCAGGAATGAGTTCTTTTCATTCCTATAATAAGCTGCACTGAGGCACAAACTACTTTTCTAGCTCAAAGTTGATACAAGGAACTTATTAAACGTTGAACACTACGTTATAAGATGTACACATAATCACATACATCTATTCATGCCATATGATGTTAATACACTTTTAACAAGGCCACACCCACTACACGCCACGCCCCCACTCCCCCTGCAGACATATTTTAAGATATATATAAAAATTGATTGAAATTTGCTTTGAATAATAATTTGTGTCTAATATGGTGCAACAGTCAGGATCAATTCACAATGCATGTCTTCAGCTGAACCATGTAGAGATGAAAAAGACAAACCAGAACATTTATGTGTACTTTGAATCCATAGCAGACTGCTCACCGGTGACCACAGAAGATACAAAAGCAGTTTGTCCTCTGACTGAAGATTACAAAAACGAAGGTGTCACCTCAGAGACTGAGAATGAAACTGAAAGTGATAAAAGTAGAGAGGAAGAGAAGCCGGTAACAGAAACACAACTGACCCACGATCATCAGCAGGAAGAAACACAGGGCACGGAGGAGGAGGAAGGTCAGCCGGTGACAAAGGACGAGCCATTACAGCAACCTGAAGAAGAAACTGAGAAAATTGAGCTTAAAGAGACAAAAGAAGAAGTGGAGGAAGATGAAGCAGAGGAAGAAGAAGAGGAAGAGGAGGAGGAGGAGCAGGGGGAAAGGCAAGAGGACATTGTAGAAGAGAGGGAGGTAGAAAGACAGTTGATAAGCCAGGAAAATTCTGATCACCAGTACTCCAGTGGAGATTACACCCATCAGGCCAAAGAATCTGCAGAGGAGCAGAGCAAGAGGGAGGAGGAAGAGGAGGAGGAGGAGGAAGAGGAGGAAGAAGAAGAGGAGGAAGAGGAGGAAGAGGAGAGGGTTCATCAAGAGGTTGACACTCCAGAAGGATCTGAAGCTGAGGTGTCTCTCAGGGAAGAAAAGGTCAACACTCCTATGACTGAGGAAGAGGAGGAGTACGAAGAGCAGGAGGAGAGAGAGGAGGAGAATGATGAAGAGAGGAAGGGGAAGGAAGCAGGCGAGGTGGTGGAAGAGGAGGAGGAGGAAGAGGAAGAAGAGGAGGAGGAGGAGGAAGAGGAAGAGGAGGAGGAACAAGACTCCTGCAAAGCCTCTCCGACTACGGTGGTGATAGAAGTCCGCTCCGAGGAGGACGATGACGAGGAGGAGGAAGAGGAGGAGGAGGAGGAAGAAGAAGAGGAGGAAGAAGGAGAGGAGCTGGATCGCGTCTCAGAAGGATCAGGAATCACGGATGACTCAGAGAACTGGGATATGACTCGGGGGAACCTGGGGCTGCTGGAGCAGGCCATCGCCCTGAAGGCTGAGGAGGTGCAGGGGGGTCAGGAGGCCCGGAGCTCCCCGGACTACCAACCCTACAGCAGCTCCAGCAAGGGCTCCGAGCCCGCTGCTGTGTCCCGCCGCACCGCTCACTTCAGCAAAGGTACACTTCTGCTTCCTTTAGCATTTCACATTGACTGCATGTAACCGTCTCATATTTCATGTTTGATAAATGGCATATTTATGAGACAACTCTTAAAGGGGTCTTCCAGTGATTCTACACAACAGCATGTTTACAAGTGTTCTCTGTGGGGAAAAAGTAGTATAAAGGCTTTTTGTGTCACCAGAGGGAGGCTATGAAATGTGATCATTTCAATAAGTCACTTGAGTCAGTGTTTGTGGTGGCTGAAGACTAAAAGTTTGAAGAATCTGGGGGTGTGAATCTGGCCTGCTCCTCATCTCTGCTGAAGTCTCGCAACTTCAGGCTACATTAACAACAGTTAGCATAACATAACCCAACCCAAACTGTGCACTCAAGTGTATTAAGTCTCATTGTGGGTAATGTTGTGCCTGTTTATCATGAGCTGAAAGTGTCTGATACAATGTCCGATAAAACTGAAACACCTGCCGATTCCATCACTGAAGATATTCCCAGAAGCATCGGAAGATACAAATGGGCTTTTAATGGTTTATTAAGCCTGAGGGGAATGGGTGGGTGATCGGTGATGGGTGATTATGACCCTGCTATTGCTTGGTATCGGGTCTGAAACTAATTCTGTGCTATGGCCCATTCCTAATACATTATCACTGCCATCTAAATCCTACATTTCTCTATTCAGAGAAGAGAGAAGTCAAATGTCCAACCCCAGGGTGTGACGGGACAGGTCATGTGACTGGGCTGTACCCTCACCACCGCAGTCTATCTGGATGTCCTCACAAAGATAGAATCCCTCCAGAGAGTGAGTACATATTACCTTAAAGTAGCAGTAGACTAATCTGCAGAAACTAGACACGAAGAGTTCTCTATTTTGCAGGATATTCATCTTTGAGATTCAAATTTTGTTACTATAATTTTTATGGATTAGTACGAGCATTATTACCATACTACTAGATTTGTAAAAGTACTAATACCACTACCTTTACTGCCACTATTGTTTGTTCTTGCTGCTACTAGCAATGTGAAACCAGCTACAACAAACTAAACAGACTGACCACTGAACGCTCTGTATGTCTGCTGTATGTCTGTAGTCCTGGCCATGCATGAGAACGTCTTGAAGTGTCCGACCCCTGGCTGCACAGGCCAAGGCCATGTCAACAGTAACCGCAACACACACCGCAGGTTAATAACGGATACACACGCACACACACGCACACACACACACACACACAAGAGCACCACCAGTCCCTAGCAACCTGACAGATGACACAAGTGCAAAAAATCTGGGGAAGAAGTTAAGTTATTAACATTCATTAATGGGACATGAATGCATTCAGATGTAGAGGGAGAGGAAGAGGAGAGAGGAGCACAGTGCATCATGGGAAGTCCACCGGTTAGTCGAGGCCTATAGCAGTATAACTAGGAGCTAGTTCAAGGCAGGCCTGAGCCAGCCCTAATTATAATTATCAAAAAGGAAAGTTTTAAGCCTACTCTAAAACATAGAGAGGATATCTGTCCCCCTGACTGAAACTAGAAGATGAATCCACAGGAGAAGAGCCTGATAGCTTAACGCTCTGACTCCTGTTTTACTTTTGGAGACTCTTTGAATGAATCAATGAAGTAAGCCGGCATTTTGGGACCACATAAGTTCTTTAAGATATGATTGTCACCTTTAAGGGCTTTGTAGGAAGGATTTTAAACCAGAGTAGTTATATCAATAGATAATGTGTTTGGTTTCATCTGGCTTCACTGATAAAAAATAATTGGGTATCATCTGCATAACAGTGAAGATTTATGGAGTGTTTCCTAATAATATTACCTAAAGGAAGCATGTATAAGGTGAATGGTGTTGGTCCAACCACAGAACATTGTGTCTAACTTTTGCGTACATGGAGGATTCATCATTAATATAAACTGAAATCAATCTGATAAATAGGATGAACCATCTTAATGCAGTTCCTCCAAATACATGTTCTAGTCTCTGGAATGAGATGTGATAGTTGGTAATATCAAATGCAGCACTAAGGTCTAATAAAACAAGTACAGAGAGTATTTCTTTGTCCTGACGCAAAGGTC
The DNA here is from genome assembly GCA_036937835.1 of Pampus argenteus. NCBI lineage: Eukaryota > Metazoa > Chordata > Actinopteri > Scombriformes > Stromateidae > Pampus > Pampus argenteus. The sequence goes on along the minus strand of CM072864.1, from coordinate 5,241,413 downwards.
ATTTGTAACTTTCACCAGTCCTGTCTCAGCACTGTGTGAAGGGAAGGTTAGATATGGGTCTATAGTTGGTTAAAACACCTGAATCAAGAGGTTTAATTACAGCTACTTTAAATGACTGTGGTACGTAGCCTGTTAATAAAGACATATTGATCATATCTAGCAAAGAAGTGGTAATTAACTTCCTTCAGCAGTCCAGTTGGGATCGAGTCTAAGAGACAAGTTGATGGTTTAGCTGAGGAAATTATTTAAGTTAGTTCAGGAAGATTATAAATATGTATATGTAAGTTTTCGAGGATAATGAAGAGATAAAATATTTGAACTAAATACTGGGTGAAGCAATCTCATCTAATACTACTAACAGATACTTACACTGCGTGCCTATTAAATGTCTGCCTTTTTTATGAAAGTTTCATTCAATCTAATGCAAACATTTGGATGTGTCACTCCTGTCAGTCTGTCAGGCTGCCCCCTTGCAGCAGCAGCGAAGCTGAACAAGAGCCAGGACAAGCAGGTGCATTTACAGGCTTCAGCCAGTGAACCCTCATCAAACTCTGACAGAGTGCTCAGGTGAGACACACAAGCCAGGTGTTGGGTTTTTTTCATGCATTTTCTCAATCCAGAAATACAATGGATTATATCTCGCGATGATTTTCACGTTAGTACTTTTTTCCCCCTCCAGGCCCATGTGTTTTGTGAAGCAGCTCGAGATCCCTCAGTATGGTAGCTACCGGCCAAACACAGTGACCACCACGCCTCGAGCCAACCTGGCCAAGGAGCTGGAGAAATACTCCAAGGTGTCTTTTGACTATGCAAGCTTTGATGTTCAGGTGTTTGGAAAGCGTATGCTTATTCCAAAGACACCCAGCGCCACTGAAACGTCACCCAAAGCCTTCAAATGTAAGATCCACACACACTTCTATCTCCATGCTGCGTTTCTGTACAGATCACTTGCCAGTTGCCACCTTCCATCACCAGCTTTCACCATTGGTGTAATATTTAACAATGTACTGTATTTTAAAGGCTTATTCCTTTGCGTAAAGTTTTATTCTGAAAGGTAACTATAACTGTTGTATAGACGTAGTGGAGTAAAAAGTACAACATTTCCCTCTGAAATGTAGTGGAACGAGAAAAAATAAAGTAGCATGAAATGGAAATACTCAAGTAAAGTACCTTAAATCACAGATGCATCTTGGGTAAATTTACACCTACACCATGTGGTCAAGCACTGTTCAATTCCAATCCCATTACCCATAGTGCATTTTCAATGCAAGGTGTAAAGTTTGTCTGTATTACCGGTTGAAATATTGCTTAAGCTACTAGTAGCAGCTAATTTAGCTACATGTAGCAGCACATGTAGCTTGTAAACTCACTCTGCCTCCTCCCTACACAGCTAAATCCTTCCCTAAGGCCTCCTCCCCGAGTCACAGTGTGCCAGGAGGCTTTTCTAAGAGCGCTTCGTCCTCTAGTGGGTATGACTATAGCCAAGACGCTGAGGCAGCCCACATGGCAGCAACAGCCATCCTCAACCTGTCCACCCGCTGCTGGGAGAGACCCGAGACCCTCAGCACCAAGCCCAGGGAACCCTGCTCCAAGGTACATTGGCTTTGAGTCACTTTTCTCCTCGGGTCTGATTTAGTGTTCCATCACTTCACTTACCCTGACTGTGCACCTGAACCCCATAGGAGCCGGACATCGAAGTGGACGAGAACGGCACATTGGACCTCAGCATGAAGAAAACCAAGAGGGACGACATGCAGTCTCCAGAACCTTCGTCTTCTTCTTCCTCGTCCTCTCAACATATTGGAGCCACGTTGTCTCAGGGCCACACTCAGCCAGAGTGGGAGGGGCCGCTGGACTTCACCAGTCAAGGAGTCAAGGAGGAGGACCACGATGAGGTACAGTACACACCTGCTCAAACACCATCACTGTGAGGAAGAATGGACAGATAGAAGGAGAGGGGGTGACTCCAAATGTCCAAATACTAATGTTGCCTAATGGGAAAAATGGGCATTTATTAATTTTTATTCAATTCAGGCTATTATGCAATGTTTCAAAACCTTTATTCATACAGATTTAAGTTCAAATAAAGTCATACACTGGGTGGTGATGATGTTTTACCTTTCTTCAGGTGGAGTATACAGCTCCTTCATACACTTCATCTGACGGTGAGGAGGAGGACCAGGAGAACCTGGAGGACAGGAAGTACCCCGGTGAGGTCACCACCAGCAGCTTCAAGGTCAAGTTTCCACCCAAAGACAGCAAAAAGGAGATTCTTGTGTAAGCCTCTTAAACCATTTAACATATTCTTTTGATTTGTATCCTTCACTGTGGCAGAGTTCAAATTTGACATGCAAGCGTCAATCACCACCACAATATATCTTTAAAACAATGAAGCAACCAGTTTCCAATTTCTATCATAAATTAAAACATCCAAGTCATGTTTATTATGGAGAAAACTCTGATATCAGTATAATGTTCAAAGACGATGGACTGAGAGTGTGTGTCTTGGCTCTAGATGTCCCACCCCAGGCTGTGATGGTAGTGGACATATCACTGGCAACTATGCATCACATCGCAGGTAAGAGCTGCATGCTGACTTGCAAACTTTTTTCTTTTTTCTTTTTTTTTTTTTTGCTTTACAAATCTAAGATTGCACAAACAGGTGATTTTCTTTTAGGTTTAAGTATGTTGTTAAAGGTTAAAGTATGTTTTTAATCTCTGCTAGATTTGATTTTAGTGAATCAAACTTTTGTGGCCACAGTTTTTCCATTTTGAGGATTTGATGGTGAGAACAATGGAAACTAAAAATATCCTATTATCCCGGAAGACTGAAGAAATCTGATAGCAGCCTGTGAAAATGTAGCTGAACATGACACAGTGCTGGAATCAGACCTGTATGCAGACTAAATGAGTACAACTACTTGTTACTGATTAGGGTTGGTATGGTAGGTGTGGTTACTGGAAATGAATACATTTCTGTTCAAATAAGAGTGTGCAGCTGTGTTAGTTACGACATGTTGGAAACTGGAAAGCCGACAGACAAGAGAGTTGATTTCTGCTCCACCCTTTAAATTCCTGTTCATACATATGAATGCACATTAATTACTTTAGTGTTGCATATTAGAAATAAATCAATTCGTCAAATGAATAATTCTTGCATTAGATTCATGACCCCAAATGCAGCATGTTGCTGGTTTACAGTACAGTAAACAGACTGTTCTGATGTTGAACACAAATAAAATACATAAGGAGAATGCATAAAATATGTAGCATTATGCAGCTAGTAAATCTGAATGAATGAAGGTCAAATGTGGAGTCCCTCAAGGATCGGTTTTAGGCCCTCAATGTTTCAGTTTTATATATGAACAAGATTTTAGAAATCACATAAGATCAGGTGATGCGAAAACATTATTTTGGATAAATTAGAATATTATTGGAAATTCAAATGTTATCTGTTATTATTATTATTTAATTTAATATAAAATATTTGTAAAATATGAACTAAATATGTAACATCTATACTTTGGTCATTTTGAAGTGTGTATATTGAGAAGGGGGCAGGTAATATAATTCAATATAATATTGAAAAAAACATGAATCAGAAACAGGATACATTTTGGCAAAAGACATTTATAGGTATACAGATGGACAGTCGTTGCCTTTTAGTTTTGTTTCTTGTAGTCACAGTTCCCTTTAAAGTGATTTGATGTGACTGTTGTTCAGATGGCATCAGTCAAAGTCAGAGAATCTACCGAGCTTCAGTTCTCACGAGTAGAACCCACAATACCTCAGTGTTTCTCCAACATGCGGAACACACACAGACCGGGGGATGAAGGGAACATGACTCAGATTTCCCACCTGTCATTAGAATTAAAGCAGGCGTTCACATCAAAAAGTAACAAATCTTCCAGTTTCATTTTCACCTGACATCATCATTCTGCCTCAAATGACTCCACACACACACACACACACACTCATCTTTCATCATTTTACCTTCCCAACTATAACACTACTTGTAGAGATGGGTTAGTAAAGTAACTCCTGTCCTCGCTGTGTGTGTGTTGCCCAGTCCTCCTCTGGCTCTTTCCCTCACTCATACTCAAGACGTCATGTTCTCGGTCTGGTTTTTCTGACGTTCTCTCTCTAACCTATCTTCCAGTCTGTCAGGCTGTCCTCTTGCTGATAAATCACTTCGGACCCTCATGGCTGCCCACACAGCTGAACTAAAGTATGTCTGCTTTCTACCTGTCTCTCAACTCCAAACATGTTCACTGAGCACTCAGTCTGCAGCTACACCTCTGTCCCTGCTCTCCTTTTAACACTTATAGAAAGTAGTCAAAATCAGTAATACTTCATTCCAATATTAAGACATCTAAACCAAAAAACAGTGAGCCCTAATATTTTAGTGAAACTAACTGGTTTGTGCCTGCAGTGAGCTGATAGTGTAAGCATGTAAAGTGAGAGCTGCGTCTGTGTGTGTCTCAGGTGTCCGACTCCAGGTTGTGACGGATCAGGCCACATCACAGGAAACTACGCTTCACACAGAAGGTAGGAGCTCTTCATTCTGCCTGCCGTTTGATTATTGCAGCTGTGTACAGACTGTGCTGAGACTGTGCTGTTCCTCTCTGCCAGTCTGTCCGGATGCCCACGAGCCAAGAAAGGTGGGATCAAATCAACCCCCACCAAGGACGACAAGGAAGACTCCGAGCTGTTAAGGTGAACTACAGTGTACAGTATTATATAATGTACACATGCTACACAGGAGGAATGATCACAGCAAGAAACATGTTTCACTGTTCATTTGGGCAGCTGACTGAAAACCTGGGCTTTTTTCTCTTCCTGCCTCCAGGTGTCCAGTTCCCGGCTGTGACAGTCTAGGCCACATTAGTGGGAAGTATGCCACCCACCGCAGCGCATACGGCTGTCCGCTGGCAGCACGGCGCCAGAAGGAGGGTCTTCTTAACGGCACTCCCTTCTCCTGGAAGGCCTTCAAGACCGAGGGCCCGACCTGCCCGACGCCAGGCTGCGACGGCTCCGGACACGCTAACGGCAGTTTCCTGACTCACCGCAGGTATCCTAACAATATTGTATGAGTGTAGTGTTAACCGAAGCACGGACAGAGTCATGGTCAGATTTATAATTTCTGAAGAAATCGCAGTTAACATGGGAGAGCTTCTTATACTGATCAGCTGATCCTCTCAGTCTGTCAGGTTGTCCCAGAGCTTCAGCCAATAAGAAGAGAGCCAAGTTCCCCGGAGATGAGTACATCACTGCCAAGTTCAGAGCCAGTGACGGTAGGACCCATCTCTTATACTGTATCATAAAATATTACTGTTGAGGCCTGGAGACATCTGAAAACATGAAAAGGCCATCGACCAACCACATCGATATTGTGTTTGCTAACTGTTTGTTGTTGTTCTCTCTCAGTTCTAGACAACGATGAGGACATCAAGCAGCTCAACAAAGAGATCAACGACCTGAACGAGTCCAACTCAGAGATGGAGGCCGACATGATGAACCTGCACACTCAGGTTAGCTCAGCTGCTCAGCTCACAGCAGCGCAGCCAGCAGGCTGAGCGTGAGGCATGAAATGGATGCATTAGTAGAGCTGGACACAGTGCAGCCACTCAGTCCTGCTGCCAGTTTGTCCCTGTGGCCAAACGTGGTACTTAAAAGTTTTTTAAAAAATCCCCTGTGTCTGTCTCTGCTTCAGATCTCTTCCATGGAGAAGAACCTGAAGAGCATGGAGGAGGAGAACAAGCAGATCGAGGAGAAGAATGAGGCCTTGTTCCTGGAGCTTTCTGGCCTGAGTCAGGCTCTGATCCGCAGCCTGACCAACATCCGCCTGCCCACCATGGTGAGTGTACCCAACGACTGGACACACAGCCCGGCAACCAGCATTGTGCAAACTCATTTGGCTTCACGCGCTCATTTATATGTACAAGTCCCGCACTCCAACTTTAAATATAACCAAAAGCTTGAACTACCAAGATACTCACGTTAGCCTGAATGGAATCGATCAGACGTCTGTCCTATCAGGTTACAACCTGTGTGTCCTAAAATGCAAATGTACCTGAAACTCAAAAAAAAAAAAAATGCACTTGTCAGACTAGATTCAGGTGACTGGTGCAAGACGGTAATGTCAGCTTTAATTTGAGCAGGTTTACATTAATACAGAAAGAACTGAGTAGGAGATACAGCGCCTATAACACATAGTGCCTACATTGTAAAGGGTTCAAATGTAATTGTCTGGGCTCTATAGCAAAGATTAGATCATCTTCAGTAAATGTCTCACTAACTCAATAAAAAGTCAGCAGTGTCTAACATCAGCTATCTGATACTGATGAATGGCAGCTGATGTTTCTGCCATCTGTTCCCAAAACCCTCCACACAGTGAAACTCTTTGAGTCTTTGAAAACTGGTGCCATGACTCGAAGCTTACATACTGAACATGTCCATCCTCTGATTTAGCCATTGTTGGAGTCATTAGTGCGAACTCCTAAAAACCAAAGACTCAACACTTGATGAAGAAGGGGCTGGATTATATATATGAAATATGATCTGTAATCACAGCAGCAACTTACTCTTGATGATAAAGGGGCCTTGCCAGATGATGTCAGCCTGGGTTCTGCTGCCTCATTCAGATAAACAAGAAGGCTGTGCTTTTTCATACATAACTAACACTTGTTTACTGGACTTGAACACTCAGAGTAAGACCCCCCCCATACTCAGCTCGGACACACCCTTTCCGATGTATTTAAAAGAAAAAAAAAAAATGCAACAGAGGAGTGTGAGACAAGCAGTTGTGTGAGGTGTGGCCTTGTGGTCCATTTTCTGATTTGGGAACTTTGTCTGTGTTCAGCAGGAGCCGCTGTCAGAGCAGAACTTCGACAGCTATGTGGACACCCTGACCCACATGTTTACCAATAAAGACTGCTACCAGAACCCAGAGAACCGGGCCCTTCTCGAGTCCATCAACCAGGCGGTGAAAGGCATCGAGGTGTGATGGACAGGAAAAGACGAGGGGAGTGGGAGCATCGCAGTGATGACACACCCCTAATCTTTCTTTTTCCCGAAACCCTTTTAGATACTGTATGTGATTAATTCTTCTCATTTGGAACTTTGTCATCTGTTCTTTGCATTTGTTTCCTGTTTGCATGTTGCTTTATGACGGTGTGAGTGTGAACAGGTGAGGGTGTGCGGATGGAAGCTGCGTGGTAGCAAATTGCTCCAGTGAGCTGTGGGGCATCTAACGTGTACACAGAGCGAGCAGAACAAAGTCAGGAGTGCAGTATACAGCCTGAGCTGAGCAGATTCTCTTAGTTAGTGAACATATCCCATCTCCACTCAGTAATGTTAATAGTATCCCATTTGATCATAGTGATGTTGCACCTACAGGACTAGTTTGTAGATTCATTCTTACTATTGCTGTGTAACTATTTAAGTCCTTTGCAAATGTTGGTTTAAATAACAACTTATTTATTCATGTCTGCTGTATTATTTATATTGTTTGGCCTATTTATTATTCATTATCTATTTATTAAGTTTTTTTTTTTGTTTTTATTTCAAAACGCTACCTGAGAAGATTTTAAAACAGTAACCAAGAGAAGGGAATCATTTCCTCTGCATCACTGAACAAAGGAGGAGATATTTTAAGAAATCAACTATGAATTGTTTTATATATCTTATTATTTATTTAAAATACTGGAATCTTTTTAAGTGCAAATATTTTGTAACTAAAAGTTTTTAAATAATTTTCTAAAGATTTTTTCTTTTTTTGGTGCTTTTTGTTTATATGATTTTCCTTTTTATTTCCACAAACTATTTTGAGTACATTGCAATACACTGGGAATATTGAGCTGCACATATTTGGTATGTATTTGGTGATAAAGAACAAAGTGATGGTGAATATTTATTTTGTATTGTCTACGTGTTAATGATGGCTGTGTATGGATTAGTCTTTAAGTTGCTCTTGAAATAAAGGTTAACCCACAGTGACTCTGGACTGGACTGGCTATATTTGTGGATTGACTCAAATTATATATATTAGATTAGGTGTACGACTGTTAGTCTTCTTCCTTCCATTCCCATTTTATTGTTGCTCTAGAAAAAAGGTAAATTTAACAAATCATCAGTGGATTAACACTCCTAACATGGCAACTTCTTTAAATGTAGTTTGACTTTAGTGTCTGCCGCTCTCACAGTAAAAACAAAAGAAGCAGAACACATTACCTGATTACGCAATCCACTTCACACTAAAATATATGTGCACAGCTTCTCATACATAGCGTCATTGTCTTTTCAACGCATGCATTACCCATCTGCTGTCGCGTCCCCCCCTTTGCGGTGTCTCCCATCTGCACAAGCCCTCCAGCTTTTATCCTGTGTAGGGGTGAGCAGATCAATATCAACAGTATGGTGGGTTTGAGTATCAATACTAATAGAATCAATAACAAAAAGGAAAAGAAACAATCTGCCTCTTAATAGGTCACAATCTGAGAGAATTCACAAAATAAACAGTTATTTACCATACATGTGATTAATTATTAGAACAACCATTAATGATATATCCACCTTATTATTTAACACACTGCTCTCCTGCTACAAGATATGAGCACTAAATACTTTGAACAAGATGGATATTAGCGATTCTGGCAGCATCACAGTCACAGTAGCATCTCTTTAAAGTCTGAACTAAAGGCGTGTCTTGGTCTGTCATGTTGGAGGTGAGCAGTATCTGCGATTACTTTGTTGTTGTTCAAAGGTATCAAGGATTCAAGGACCCTAACGCCGCTCAATTATCACTTTATTTCTTTAGTACTGTGCTTAAATGTGATTACAGACTGGAGTTTAAGAGAACCATGAAATGACTCAAAACACAAACCAGTGAAACAATGTCATTTACTCATTTTAATGGTTAAAAAAATACTTCTTTGCGCAAAGAGACAATAATAAGTCCCTGATTGCTGAGCAAACGAGGGACCAAAACAATGATGGCCACCGAATGATGACAGGTGGAGCAAGATGAGATGAGGTAAATGTTTTTGAGGAAAGAAAACAAAAAAGGCACAATTTATAATCAACCATGCCCCAGTTTCACAATAATAATTATAATAATAATAATAATAATAACAACAGCAATAATAATAATAATAATAATAATATATCAGTACAACAAAAAAAATCTGAAAATTTGCAACAACAAAAAATACAGACCAATTATATAATACAAGGCAAATCTTGCCTGTCAGGCTCCTCATGTGTGCTCTACCCTAATCAGGCTTCTGTACACGCTGGAGCCCCGCCAGTTCTGCTGCTGATACTGTACAGATAGCAGTTCTACAGTGCACAGGGACTTCCACATACTATCTGACCACCAGACACGACACGCAGAGTTTGGAGGGCCCGATGCAATCGTCATGGCAGAAGGCACCGCAGCCTTGGCACATGATCATGGCTTTGAGACGGCACGAGCACTTTAGTGCCACCTCCTCTGCCGTGCTGTCAGTAAAGGCCTGGATGCTGAGGGTGGTCTGGCCAGAGGCCAAGCGGGGACGCAGCTGGAGCACGCTGTCCGCCATGCTCCGAGAGAAACCGCCGTTGTCCATCACTGACACATTGGCTGTGTAGCTGACACCTCCCACACCCTGCTTAGGGAGCTTCCCATACAGCTGGAAGGGAAGGGAGGAGGAGGGAGATGGGGAGCCAGAGGAGTATGAAGCTTTGCTGTGCTCCTTCTTTGCCATCCTGGCAAAAGTCAAATCCATGTTGAGGAGTCCCTCCATCGCTCCTCCACTCAGGTAGCTGTCCACAGAGCTCCCAGGCTCCCTTTTAGTAACACTCATAGGTACAATTGGGGAGGATTTGGCAAGAGCTTGACAAGAGGGCCTCGCACTGATTTCATTCTTTACAACGGGAGCAGGAGACAGCTGCTGTTGGTGAGAGTGGGGGGGCTGAGACTTTGGGGGCCGCCAGGTGATCTTAAGTGTAGGCATCACCTCTGTGGTACAGGGGTCTGCATGAGAAGGGCCATTAGGCACGGTCCTGTGGGTTTGCTGGGGCCAGTCTGGAGCGGCCCCCTGTGAGGGACCAGAGGACTCTTTGATAACTGCAGACTCCACAGCGGTTTGAGAGCTAAGGTCTGATTTGCTTCTGGATGAGGAAGAGCTGGAGGAGGATGAGGAAGGTGGCAGAGAGGTGATGACAGGGACAGCCCCAGGAGGCTGCTGGGACTGGTACTGTGATGCGTCCGGGGCCTCCATCAGACAGGAGACTGGGAAGCCTGTCGGAGATTTGCTGTGGCTCTGAGAGACTGCAGACAGTTCTGGGCTAGAAGACTGAGCTAAGACCTCAGGCCTGTTGCGAGGCCCCGGGGTCCTTGCCATTGATGGTCTGATCTGGGGTCCTGGTAATCTGCTGATTTCCAGCCTGTTGGCTGAGTGTGAGGGTAGAACTTTCTCCAGGGGCAGACTACCTTGTAGCAGCTGGGTGACCAAAGGGTTGTTGGCCTCCACACTGGACACTGGTCTGGCAGAGGCGGGCAGCCTCTTGGAGGCAGCAGCTGTTGGGGAAGTGACAGAAGCCTTTAAACCTCCACGACAATCCTCTTCAGCAGAGTTCTGTCTGGAGGTTCTGCAGTCATCTCCAGGTTCCAGTTTGACCACAACATTGGTGTCCCTGAGCGCCTGTAGGTGGGCTGTGGAGAGAGACTGGTGGTCTTGGGAATGGAGGCGGCTGTGCTGAGGGTGAGTTAGGCTGTTGGGAAAGCAAGGCTGAATGACGGTCGGACCGTGGCGACTAGACACATGTGCCTGGATGACTGGCTGCTGGTTTTGAGGAGGAGGGCTGCAGATGACCAGCTGACCGTTTCTCTGGGTGCTCAGTTGAGGCCCCCAGTCCTGGTCAGGCTGGTGCTGTTGATCATCCTGGCTTTCATTCTCACAGTCTGAAGCCGTTTCGGTGGAGTCACTATGTGTCCCAGCCTCGTCATCTTTTTCTCGACCCAGAGAGTCTACATGTTGAGGTGAGGATGTGTCTGTTTGCTGTCTTGCTGTAGCTGAGTGAGAGAGTGCCTCCTGGAGGTCAACATGATGGGAACCATGCTGGATAACACCACCGAGTCCACTCTCCTTCCCTTGTTCCTTTTCTTTGGGCTGACAGGAGTTGGCCAACGTCTGAATAACATCCACACCCTGAGCGCCAAATCTGGGAAGGGAATCTGGGATGGAGGTTGTGGCCAGTGAGGGTTTTTCACAACCCTGGTCTACCCTCTCTGAGGGGGCAGTGGCAGACTTAGGCACCTGGTTTCGCCTAGCTGGCTGGGTGGCTATAGACTTCGATACAGGCTCTGGTGAAGGTAAGTTGGCTTCTTTGTCTGTGAGCCCATTACAGGTATTCTGGACACTGGCTGATGTTGCTTCTATTTCCTCTCCAGTCTCTGCACCCCTACCTGCATCCTTTTGAGGAGGACTTGGGGTCTGTGGGGGTTCCAAGGACATGGTGGTTGAGGTAGTGGACAGGGAAGGGGATGGCTGAGGTGTGGCCTCTACATTGAGAAGCTGTAGTTGTGTTCCAGACGAATTAGCGCCTGTAGACGATCCCTGCTCCTCCATCCCACAACCTCCCCTTCTTCCACTTCCTCCTCCTCCTCCTCCTCCTCCTCCGGGCTCGATAGGTCCTGGATGCTCTCGCGCTCTTCGTCCATTGCTGCTATCCGGTAGCCCAGCAGCAGGCCGCACCCCGATCCCGGTCGGCCCTGCCCCGTCGCCAGAGGCTGCAACAGCAGCAGCGGCCTCGCGCTGGGCCCGGGCTTGCTGGGCGCGGGCTTTGATGTCCGCCAGGGTGCGCGCGCCCCCCGTCCCCGACCGCCGCGAGCCCTCCCCGGGGGGCACGATCCGGGGACAGATCTGGTAAGTGGGGTGCCCTTTGACCCAGGGCGGTTTGATTCTGGACAGTTGAATCTGGGGCAGAGACACAAGAGCAGTTAGTCTTGAAAAACAATTAATTTCGGAATAAGCACATTCGTTTTTTTATGAGCAAATCTTGTGTACAGAAAAAGGATTCTTGAAACCCTTTAGCTTTAGGCAGCAAACTCTTACCCGGATTGGCGGCACTTTGGGCTCTTCTGTTGTCGGCTGCGGCTTTTCCGAACGGACACTGTCAATTGTGGTACGAAAGGACTGACGGTCGTCGAGCCGTGGCCTCTTTTCGGGGAAGCTGGAGAAGGCCTGAGTCTCATCTGGTCGTCTCTTCTGCTCCTTGAGCTGGGTGCTGGGCACAGGAGTGGTGGATGGGCTGGCTGAGGGGCTGCTCTCACGGCTGCTGGTGGCGGTACCCCCTGTGATGGAGGTGACCACGGAGGCGGTATCATCCAGGGGATCGGCGGCTACTGCAGCACTGGAGGACGCTGAGGAGGATGAAGAGGAGTCCAGGCCTGTAGCAAAAGCTCCCTGTCTATCAGAAGGTGAGGAAGGTGAGGAGGCAGGTGAGGAAGCAGACGAAGAAGAGGAGGAGGATGATGAAGGGGATGAAGTCGAAGCCAGTACAGGAGCAGCCTCCTCGGGGGACAGGCGGGCTGTAACTTCGGGCTCTTCGTTGGCGCTGGTGGAGGTTGGGCTGGGGCTGGGGCTGGGTGTAGGAGTGGGAGTTGGTGTGGGGTCTGGTAATGTGACTGGCTCTGGAGTCGGGGAAGGCTTTGGCTCGATGGAGGCACTCTCTGCTGGAAGCTCCACACCACACTCCGCCTGCAGCACCACCTCACCTTGAATCACTGTGTTGTCAGACATGGGAGAACCAACAGAAACTGCTGAGGTGTCCAGAGAAGGACTCGCCTCGGCTGCTTCCGCAGACTGCAGGGCTGGTGTGGTGGCCTTGCAGAGGGTCCGGCGGGCCCTGCGACGCAGGTCAGCCCGGGTGCGTCTCCTCATCCTGCCGTCTCTCCTCCGCCGACCCACGCTGCGCCTCTTGGGGGCACCAGTTGCCACCACAGCCACATCACTCTCCAGCACACTGGCTGCAACTTCACTGGCTTCACTCATGGTGAGCTTTAGTGACTCCTCTCGGGTCAGGCCAGACCTACAGGTAAACAAAACTACATTTTAGCACATTTTGGAAACACTCACATTCATCTTATCTAATGTTTGGTCAATTAATAGATGTCAGCAATATCAATATCATCAAACATCAATATGACAAAAAAACTGTTACTGTTATGTAAACATCAATTTAGATTTGGATGAAATGAGTCGTTTCTTACTTTTGCCCATGGTACTCTTCAAAAAACTTTTCCTTCCATGCCTCTACCTTCTTCTCTTTCTCCATTTCCTGCCGGAGACGCACCTGCATCTCGTGGGTGAACTCTCCTACACAGGTCAAACACACAAATGTTTAAAAGGGTCTCACCACAACTGACATTTTTGAAATTGTATACCAATATAATTTTTTCCAGGTTTATGCAGATGTAGTTTAAGTTGTGTAATTCTACGACTTCGGTTCGGTATGATTTTCCTCACTTTCTTCATCAGAATCTTCTTGATACTTTTTGCTGCCGTTATCACTAGTTCCTTCCCCACAGTACTCAATACATGACTATCAGGTCTCATCTGATGTGACTGTCTAAGCCTGACACAAGTCTGCTGTCCAAGACTGAGGAATCACTTACCCTCCGCCAGCCTTTCTTTCCAGCTCTGGGAGGCATGGGTGAAGAACTCATTGTTGAGGGCAGAACTACTCAGTCTGGCCATACCATCAGGTCCAATCTGCATGGAGTCAGATAATGTACAAATATCAGCAAATGAATGGAATGAAAAATGAATATACCAGAGGAATAGATAGGCCCATGTCTCACACACATCAAAACAATCCAACAACACCAAAAATGATAAAACACGGCTTGTATTTCACCGTCTGTGAATCAGAGCTGAGCTTCAAAGAATTTCAACACTTGGAAGTGTAATGATAAAAACAATGTACATGTGACTCTTCACATATTGCATGCTGGCATTGTCAACATAATATACGGTAGACTAATGACTGTTAATCGCATGTCAAAGTAAAGCCATGTTACATATTTGGGCCTTTTTCTCTCTTGATTAACAATAAGTGATAACATTTCTGAAATTTAGCTGAAATTCATGATTTTGGGAGAATTTGCAGTTGAAAAAGATGCAGAGCAATGGTCTTATGGTTTATTACTTTTTGGGGGTGACTGTTATATTGTATGTAATATGATGAGAGAAAAACAACATACCTGGCGGTCCACCTCTGGCAGCAGCTGCAGCAGCTGCTGCTGGGAGTGTGCTGGGAAGGCTGAGAAGGTCCGCACATTAATGAGAGCCCTGATGTTGGTGTTGACCAGGATGGAACCTGGTGTTTCAAAGTCCACGTCCACCCCGCCTCGACTTCTCTTCATGGGCCCTGCCACAGCATATAGCACCCCTTTAACTCAGACACTCAAGGTGTATAGAGCTGAACATCAAAGATCACACAGTGACATTATCCTGGACCATCTTATCTCTACAACGTCTCGCCTTCAAATAGTTGGTAAATGGATTCAAATAAACCTATTTTTATCTTCATGGCAGTGCTCTTTACATATTCTCTTAATTTGTTCTAGCAGTTGTGTTTATACATTAGAAGGTAAAACAAAGGTCTAACATGTCAGGCCTATTTTGACTTTAATTAATGGTTATATATGTTATTGCTCTAAAGACAAACGAGTGGTTCTTACCCGATGGCACATGCTCTCCATTCACTTTAAGAGGGGTGAGGACGACACGAGGCATCATGACTGCTTTCTTCCTTTGCCTCCCTGACTGTAGCAACACAAAATGATGAGATGGTCACAATTATACAGTCAGTATGTTTAGCACTACTGTTGTCCTGTTCCTCTATAGATCAAGCCCAAACTCACAGTATGACTGGGAGATGTGGCTAATGATTGTTTTTCAACTTATTAAGATAAATTCACAATCAACTCTAAAACAAAAACAGTGCACTGTTAGGCACTGGAGAAATGCTGGTAAATCTTTGGACTACTGAACATGTGTTGTTTCCACAGTGAATTCATGCAGGGTGCTGACCTGTCTGGAGCGGCTCAGTCTGGTCTGGGCGTGCTGAGCATGCTGGGTCTGCTGTGTGTCCGCGCGTGCCTGCTGTCCTGCTGATCTGCTAAGGCGGGTCTGAGGCTGGTTGCTGGAAGCCTGCGGCTCTGTGGAGCAGGACGCACTGGATGAGCTCTCATCCACCGAGGCTGCAGGTCAGAGGAAAATACAGTCACAGCCTTACTCATGCGCATCAGATCACGCATCTTTCATTTACTCATAGAGAAATACTAAGTTCAATCATTCCCCCAGATTGTTGAGATGACCACATGTACAGCAGTTTGGTACTTTGGATCAGTAGAGCTCTGTGCTTCTGCTCCCTCCACAGTTGATATACACAAAGATCTTGGCTGACAGCATGGTGAGATTAATACAGATTAAGTCAAACCACTGTGAATAAATGGTGTCGATGTAAAGTCTAGCAAAGCAGCTTCAGCGAAGATTGAAGCTACTTTTCCTCTTTGCTGTGTCAATAAATGTGTCAGTGGAATAACTGTCACTGGCGAAGTGGCAGATGGTTGCCCAACAGAGGCTTCAACACAAGGCGAGTAACGCTAGCGTAGGCTAAAGGGGGTAAATGTCCCCTCAAATATTTAAGATTGGATGGCTTTTGGAATTGTTAAACTCCATTTTCACAATAAGCATTTTTATTAGACTTTGTAACAAAGTATAAATACAAACATCAGCAGATCAGTTAGTACTGAAATTGGATGCAATCTACTTAAATCTAAATCTGGCAGGCACAATTCTAATAAAAACCTAATAAATATCTCTCCCGATGGTTTTATGTACATTAGAGCATTTATTATTGAGCTACTTGCATGCACATATAAAATTAAGCTGGTCCAGTGATTCTGCAAGTTGACAAGACATTCAACTCTCACCTATGATCGTGCGCTCTGTGTTGTTACTCAGAGCGCACGATCTGGAACAGAGGCCACGTTAATTAAAACAAGACCACCTTTACTACCATAAACAAAAATATTTTAGGAAAAAAAATCTTCAAGGGAAAACGCCCAGAGCTGCAATTTAACATGGTAAATGTTACTACTGATTATCTACAGTACAGACTTTATTCTTAAAAAAACAAGATGCTTCCAGACCTGGATATCTTATGTTAGCTTAATTTGGTAAGATATCCAGGTCTGGAAGCATCTTGTTTTTAAATACACACAGATCTTGGTTGACAGCATGGTGAGATTAATACAGATTGAGTGTGAGGAAGGCTTCTTTATTATTATCTATACTGTCCAATCACACTGTATGGGGTCATCATTTCCCTTAACTTGCAAGAACATCCCAAAGGGAAATTAAAAGCAAATACATAAGCTATGACATATAAAAATAACGGTAGTAACCTCAGTTGGGATCACTAAAAAGGAAATCCTGCTGTAGGCCAAGTGGTGAGCACATGACAAGATATAATGCAAAGATGCATCAGTATGATTATAAAGCAAAGGGATTAAAGTGGTAGCAGGAGACACAATCAAACAGATGGGACTATGATCAGTGTCTACATCAGTGGGAGCACACTGTACTCATGTTGGTATGCTTTGTTCATTGCCAGGTCAACAAAAGCACGGTTGTTGGGATTCGGTCAACAGCAGCATCCACAAAAACAGAGACAAGGTCTGCATTGCCGCCAGGAGTACTCCGTCCTCACACCGGTGCATTATCACAAACAAATTTCTTCCCTTTTTTTCCCTTAAATCTTCCCATATGGGTCTTTGTAGCTCTCATGTGAAGGTACATCTCTGATGACATTTCTGGTGTATATCAGGGGTTCGGGGGACACACCTTGGATCCTTGAGGGAGGTTCCACAGGGTCCACAGAAAAAATGAGGAATTGTTTATTTTCACTATTTCATTTCACTACAGAAGTAAGCAAAAGTCTGATCACAGTTTTCACTTCCTCTGTGGTGATTTCCTCGACTTCATCAGATCTAACAACCATAATCTTTTCAGAAGGAGGACTCTAAAGTGAAATCTGTGACCTAGTGTATCAATTTGGGGCTCTTTGACAGGGACAAAGGTTAAGAACCACTGGTGTAGATATGTAGATGATGAGAGGTCACTGGTGTGTGGTGTAGTGTTACCATCATTGTCTCCGCTGGCAGCAGCAGTGGTCTCGGTAGAGTCGCAGCTCTCTTGCTCTTCAGTGGGACCAACTGAGGCCATGGCTGAGCCTGCTGCAGAGGTGCTGGAGCCTGGGGGGGCAGCGCCGCTGGCCGACTCTGTGGGCGTTTCTGACTCTGATGTTGTCTTTGTCCACTGGAGGGCGTTTTTCTGCAGAGCATGAATGGCACAGAGTTAAGAGGGTCACATTCAACAACAGCAGCAGTAGCATACACACAAACGTGTGATTAAAATCAAATCTATCAATTGACTTTATGGTCATGCGTCACATCCACTGCTGCGATGAACTATTCCATATTATAAGTGACTGAACCGGTTAGGGGTGTAACGGTACATGTATTTGTCCCGAACCGCTGTGTGACTTTCCTCATCAACTGCTGGACACCACTAGCCATCTTAGCAAAGTTACCCTGGTTACCCATCCTCATTAACATCAGCTGACATGACCTGCCATTAGTGTTTATTTTCTATGCTAATGCTAACTGCTGAGATAGAAGAGGATCGTTTGAGTACCTTGAGAGTGAATAGGCTCATCCGTCCAGGCAGCTTGAAGAAGATGCTGTTCTTAACTCTGTCCCCCCTCACCTGAGAGTGCAGCATGGTGACCAGGCAGGCCAAAGGAGCTGTGCCACTACACACACACACACACACACACACACAGTCATGACTAAAGCCAACCTGGTGCCGTATTTAACATCAACTTATAATATAAATCCTGGTAAAACCGTCCTGACCACTGATTAGGATTTTGTGTTAATGTGATTAAGTATTTTGCTTTGTTAATCCAATGAATAGCATTTGTTAAATCCTTATTTTATTTATCAATACACAATTTCTAAACAGATGTTGCATAAACTTTACTATATACAATGCATACTGATAAAATACATAAAATGCAACACTGATCAATCAGCATAAAGAAACATCTACCTAGAATTTCAAACTTTTTAAAGGACAGCGCTACTTAAGATTCATGTTTCCTTTTTTAGTTTGCTTTTTCAGGACATAATTTTAAAACTGAGATTTTATTACAGCATCAGTAAAAAAAATAATACACTTTTCCTATATGATCTAATATCATTTTAGGGTATATGTTGTTACTTTTGAAAAGGTGACAGCCATTTCTAATTTTAGATGTCTGGTTTTTAAATTGTGAAGTATCGCAACAATTATTTTACTTTACTTATGACTTATGAATTCCAACTTACCTCCTATTTATAACAGCAGTAGGTCAAGTGGTCCGTGTAGAAGAAAAAGGTTAAAAAAATAAATAAATAAATCAGTTACAACCACAATAACAAACATATTTAGTTGATGTGTGCTGTGTGATCAGTTCAAGTACATAAGATATTCAAATGTAACATTGGAATGATGTAATTTCAGTGTGCAGGGTTCGTACAGCCGGCCCAAAGTAAAACTCATTTTTAAAGCATCTTCAAGGTACCCAAACCAAAATTTCCAGACCTGCAAAGTCTTTATCACCACATCTAAATTGTTACTAAAATAAAACTGCGAAAATATTATGTTTATAGAATTCGTTTATACCCACAACAACCAATACATGTTGTCACTTTATATATTTTATCAGCTGTTCGTATTAATTGTGATTGTATTTTTTTGATGAGGATTATTTAAGGCCTGTTAATTTTCTGCATATGGCGTAATTTTACTTCAAATATTAAAAGATTTTGGTTGTAGCTGAAACACCAGATTATGTTGAAAATTAAGCATTTTCTAAAGGAGTATATATGGATTCAAGCATATTTCTAATCTTGAAAACATAATGGTTAAAATTAAGCATTTCCCAAACTTTTCCAAATGTGGATTTTGTACGAACCCCTATGTGTGTGTGTGTGTGTGTGTGTGTGTGTGTGTGTGGGTGGGTGTCTGACCGCATTTCCTTCAGCCCCTTGGTCTGGATGACATGGAGGATTTGTTTGGGAGTCATTGGAGCATCAGAGAAGTTCTCCAAAACCTGAAAAACATCCACACTGTTAGTGACAAACACTTCTGCACTACAAGTCAAATGAAGGTCAATCCACACTCGACAACGAACGGCAACTACGCTTCTAATGATGTTAACAATCAACCATTTCAAAATGCATCTAAGAGCTATTTTAAAGAAGGCGTTTTCTGAATATGATGTGTAGCTCAGGACATCATTTCATTTAAAATGGGACTTTGACACATATTTCACCTTTAACAGATATTGCGCCTCCTGCGGTTTCGATAAAATTTCAATTATTCAGCCCTATCTGATACTGACTCAAATAGCTGGATCGGGTGTCCATGACAATAGGACCGACCTATTATCTAGAAGGTAAGACATAACGGCGGGGCCCGTGGTGACGTTACCGGGTTGCTGCTGTTTTGGAAGCCATCTTTAGTAAATATCTGCTGTCTTGAGGAGACTCAATCCAGAAAATGCCATATTGTTTCCATTCACACACTCAGTTTAATAAGTGTATCCTTATAGATGTCTTCTTTTTAAATGTGTGTGTGTCTTAGCCTATGCATATAATATCAATCTAGCTAATGTCCTATGAATATGTTGTTGAATCACCGCAGCTACATGTTAAAAACCTGAATATTTGCCGTCTTGAACAAACCATTCCTCCAGTGAACGAATGACGCGGTTCACTCATTCATAGTTATATTACATAATCAGTAACAGATAAGACAAGCCTGATGTTGCCTTACACATTAAAGAATGATCCCGGTCTCATCCAACTTATTAATTAAATAGCGATACTGGCTGATACCCAAAGCACAGATATCATTATCAGGACTGAACAAGTTGGATCGGTGCATCCCTAGTTTACTAACATACTGTATGTAAAAGTGCTTGGCTTGCTATTCATGTGAATGGAAAAATGAAAGGACGACATGCTTTTTCCCCAAACTAAAAGATGAAATAAATTATGTTGTTTCATATCTGAAAGGTACTCCAGGCTATTTTCTATATTTATATATGAATAAATATGGAAGTTAAAAAAATCCTTTCATTGATCTTCTCTGTTTCAACAAAAGGAGTGAATAGTGAAACCTATAATGCAACACTGACAGCCATGTTTAGAAATGTATGAAATTGTACCCTAAGAGACAGTGAATGTGGTTTTATCTTCTATATGTTATATAGCTGCTATATGAAGCTATATAGAAAACAAGAAAAAACACAGCTGACTACAATTCTACACAATCTTTTAACTTATGTACTATATACACTTAGCTAGGTGCTCTGTTGTATGTGTGCATACTAATTATTAAATATATATACAGTTGACTTGCAGTGAAAATAATTACCACCTAGCTTAGTTTACACATGATTCGTGTAACTGTCTATTGACTCTAATGAATCTTCGCCAGAGGCAAAGTTGATTTAACAACCTTTGTCAGGATTTATTTATTTTCCTGCACCACTCATTGGCGATGTGGATGCTCAACACAGCTGAGTTAGTAGTTAGCTGTTAGCTTTGGGTAACGTAAGCGTGCATTACGCTAAGTTAGCTACTATTACACGAAGTTGGCCAGTATGGTAACATTATGTTTAACTAACCATTTTGTCCCACACCCTATAAACAGCATTAACTTATCATAGCGTTGGTTTGTGTTTTAAGTTACTCGGCTTGCTCAGACGGTAATTGGCGTGAGGCTAGCTAGCTTGCTGCCTAGCAAACAAAGAGCTCAAAACAGGAGAGGTGGATGTTAGCGTGCTAGCCAGCGTTAGCATGTCGCGTTGCATGTCTCTTTATGTCAGCAGCCAGAAAGGCATGCAGCAAATGTTTAAAAATAACATTATCGGTGGCAATTAAACCTAATATAACCAGACAGCCGGTAAGTTAGCGCTGCTGTGTTAATAGCTGGCTGGTATCACAGCAGAAACCCCGGCGGTGGTCGTGAGGAGAATACCCGAAGACAACAACACATCTGCAGCCATCACGTCACACTAAACCATACAGAAAAATCACATGCAGCGAGTTAAATGCTCAAAATAGACTGTTTACCATACGAGCCGCCTCAGCCCAGGTCCTCTCCTTCTTTCTCTTTTGTTTGTCCTTCATTTCCTCTACGCTGGTGTCTGCGGCGAGCCTGCTGTGTGTGTCTACAAAGCAACCTCAATACG
Organism: Pampus argenteus; assembly: GCA_036937835.1. Classification (NCBI taxonomy): domain Eukaryota; kingdom Metazoa; phylum Chordata; class Actinopteri; order Scombriformes; family Stromateidae; genus Pampus; species Pampus argenteus. The sequence continues at coordinate 5,220,053 of CM072864.1, read as the reverse complement.
GTGGCGGTTTAGCTGCTGTGAGCAAAATGGCTAACTACGTTTCTAGCGTTAACTGTGTAGATCCAAAACGAGGAGTTCCTTTTTTTTTTTTTTTTTTTTTTTTTTAGCTCGGGACGATGCTACGATGTGTGTGCTAGTATCTGATCACAGTCGCTGTAATGACTAAACTAGCTCAACATGGTCTCGCTGTAGCATGAAAGCAGTGAGACCCGGGCTGGCCGTGGTGGTGCTGCTGCAGGACAAGCCTCTCTGGAATGCAACAACCAGGTCAAAGGTCAAACCCTCCGCAGGAATGCAACAAAACAACGTTCAGCCCCCCGCATGCAAATGCTCCATTTGAACAGATGCCGCATGCAAATAATCGTATTTGATATCAGAATAGCATCGTTGTGATTGATCCTTCCATATCACAGAACACAGAGTAGCCGATATTATATATTATATATACTATATATTATATACATGTAATGTAACAAGCAGCAAAATGGGTCATTCATAACCTAGTCTAAATCATAATTATATATAAACTGATACAACTGGATCTATTTTTTTTCTGGTTTTTTTTGCACATATGAATCTACTTTTATGGTGCTATTAGCTAATAGAATATAATAGGTGCACAAAAGAAAAGAACATCAGCTTATAGACAACACAGTAAAATATGAGCCACAACATTCAGAATATTATGATATTATGAATGTTATATAGTCAGTAGATCATGTGACAAACAACTCAAAGCTGATCCAGTGGTTCCCAAACTAGGGGAATTCCTGTAATCTTTGATTTCTGGTGAAAAATTGGATCATATGAACATTTATTGAAATGAAAAACCATGTGAGAAGTTTAGAGGTAAAAATCACTATTTTGGTGGAGCTGTTAACAACTCATAGACATCTGAAATGCGACCAGACTACACGCTGCTTTATGTAAGACATCACAAGACAAAAAGATTGCTTACGCCACTGATTTCATCTTTAACAATGTGTTGGGATTTTAAAAGCTTGTTATATTATCATTGTGTCAAATCTTACTATGAAAAGAAACTAGTAACTAAAGCTGTAGTGGAGTAGAAAGTACAATATTTCCCTCTAAAATGTAGTGGACTAGAAGTATAGAGTAGCATCAAATGGAAATGTTCAAGTACAAGTGCTTTAAAATTGTACCTGAGTAAATGTATTTAATGACTTCCCATCACTGTGTTGTAGTATCTGTCCATGCAGACAGTTTTATTTGTCCAGCAGTTACTGCCTCCACCCCAACAGTGCCTTTGAAAACTGATCTGACAGCAATGTCTCTGGATTAACCAGGGCCTTGAAAGAACACACTGAAGGACATTCATGTTTCAAATGCACACACAACTGCATGGATACTACTAACGGTAAGTGATTTTTAAATAGTTTTTTAAATTATTATTTGAGTGAATTGACCCTTTAAGAATAAGCATACAACATCTGTTGATAAAGTCTGTGAGATAAGTTTGCAAGGTCCTTGAGTGAAGGTTTTATTTATTTCTAGTCACACTGCTATTTCCAACTATATATATATATATATATAATTTTATTTTTTTTATTTTTTTTGAGGCGTCTGAAGTCTGAAAGAATATTTATATATTTACAAATGTATAAGTATTAAATGTAAGTATTAAAACACAAAGTTTGCACTGCTGTATAAAATATTAAAACTTTATTGTTTCTCTTAAAGTATAGTTTCACTATAAAAATAAAAGTAAATACACAAAATGTATTATTATTATTAAGAAATTATAATATACAATTCATATAAATGTGTACATAAATGTGTGTGCTACTTCTCTGTGACAGAGGCCGAGCGTTTCCCCCCACTTATTTCAATACCTAATAATCTATCAATATGTAAATATTGTTCATTTTCAAGTGTTTCCAGCTGGAGACAACATGTCTCCTTGTTCACTGTAAAGTTCATTCTCAGTGTTTGTGCACTGGAGGCTTCACGTTTCCACATCACACTTGTGTAGAATTAAATATTGGAGCAGTATCGGGTTTTCAAACCATTTGTGATGTCATGAATCCTTCTTGTAAGTCCAGCCCTTTAAAAAAAATTAGATTATCAATTAGCAACAGAGAAACTTTCCACTTTCAGCAGAGAAATATGAAAACAAACTGCACAGTGAAACTGAAACATTCATACTGCAGGAACAATGAAAAAAAGGACTTAAATCTTTTTTTTTTTACACAAAATAAGCATGCTGCTCATGAATGCTTGTTTAATGAATTAAAATGGGAACATGTGGATCTGCTTCCTGCTGGAGTTCCTCTGAGCCCGGGGTGTGACGTCACTGCTCCCATAATGCATGGCGTCCAACGCGGCGCCCATCAGTCCAGGCCCCGGACTCTCATAAACATCTTTAAAACTTGTCCCAAAAAAATGTCGATGTGGAGACAGAATAGAGGATGGACGGAGAACTGGACAGAGGCACAGTTTGTAAGTAGCGACGTGTCCGTGTCTTTTAACCCGAGTTTTGTTTTTATTTCGTTTTTATTTTCTTTTTAAACCCTGCTCGGTGAAATATAGAGTTAGCTACCGCAAGACAAACTCCGGTACAACTTAGTGAAGCGCTCATCTTTTGTTTTTTAACGAGCATGCTGTCTCGGCTAACTCTCTAACTTCACCCACAGCCTCATTAACACCAGTCGACACGTTTCATCGATAGAAAACCAAGTGTAATAAACTCGTAAATGTTCAAACGGTAACTCTTAATTTCACCTCCGCCGCCGATTTTCGTGAACGCAGCAAGGCTAGCAGTCAAATGTAGCCCCGGTCCGGTAACGTCCCTCTCACCAGCCTCTACCGGGTCACACTTATTTCTCATTTTCACTCAACCTGGATGGTAGTTTTCACTTGGGTAGGTTCAAAAGACACAAACATGTTTGTCGTTGGTTTCACATATTGGAGCAACAAGAAGGAAAAAAAAGCATTTGAAGCTTCATAGTAGCTCCATGCTGAGGACCCACAAGATGGTGCTAGCAGCTCCATCACCTTCCTCCTGTTGTAAAATCATTATTTAGCTCTTTTAGCACCATGTCCACTGCTTGTCCTTTTATTTATTTATTTATTTTTATTTGAAAAATGCATGGATACTATGTAGTGGTGAAAAAAAAAATAATTTAAAGTCTAATTAACAAATAGACCATTTATAAGTTAACTTTTTAAATGTATTTGCAGCAGCTACTGAAAGTAAAGACACTTATTGAGGATGTTCAATTATTGATCAAGCAGAGGTTAAGCTATAAATACTTTATGTACAGTCTTGAAGGGAGTTACAGTCGTTGGATACTGTTGTGTAAAAAAAAAAATGTAGTACTTGTACTTGTACTTGAGTGGTACTTTGGCTGCAGGGCGAGTCAGCTGATAGTCTGTGTTCATGTCTTGATGTAAACAAATTACATGTGCACAACCTGAAGCAACAGTGTCTTGATCCTGTTACGTTGTATTTGTGTATCTTGAACAGTCGGATGGGCCAAAGACAAATTTGTGGACAATAGTGTTATTTCACTGTTCTTAAAGATTAAAGGGACAGTTCACCCCAAAAATTCTCATTTTTCCTTTTACCTGCAGTGTTATTTACCCAACTACAGCCATTCTTTAAATGTTTTTTTATGTCAACATGCGTCTCGTTTGCTTTTCACACAACATGCGATATATATCTGTCCATGAACGTATGCAACGGCCGCCCAATCAGACCACTGTCAAACAAGACTGCAATTTTCATCTTTTTTCAACAGGAATTGGCTGAGTAAGGGAACACCCTCAGCAGTGTTTCCCATTAATTACCCCGACCGCCACAGTCTAATTAACAGTTTCATAACGAACCAAATATATTTTTACACTTGACCTGTTAACTCGTTCATTTTTCCTCTCCCGCTGTGCTCCCATTTTGTAATTTCCCCTGTAAATCTGTGGTATTTCCCTTTTTTTTTAATACATAGTGCTATAGTGGATAATCACGTAAGCACCGTTTATCCACCTCTTAAATCCTGAAATAGTGTTTATGCAGACGTTACTCACTCAGACTAAATTCTTACAGCAGTTTCTGTTTGAGCTTTTAGGAGCGCTCGTTTTGGTTTCTGTTTGAACATTGTGTCCTTGTAAGAGATGCAGAGACAGCTGTTACTGTTAACACGGAGCGAGTAACAAACCAGCGCCCTGTGTTACGGGGGTTTTAAAACAGACGACCCTCCATCCTGAAGTCTGGAGCCGCTTTCATGGGACAGATGAAATAATTAGTTCAGAGGATCATATGACGTTAACTGACATGTGCACCATTGAATAATAATGTCAGACAAAGGACCATGCAGTCAGTAGCTAACAAAAAACAATGGTGCTGGATTTTTTTTTTTAAAAATTGACATTAGTGATGTTTTAATTGATTACTGAAAGACAGATTTGTTCTGTAGACGCCTCACTCAATCCACGGACACTGAGTCCGTCTGCTGGCCAGTCTGTAACAGTGATCATGTTTACAGATCAGCAGAGCCACATTAGTCCCAGTGACAGATCAGTTCAGTTAGGGATGAGAAGTCATGACAAGAGCTGCATTGATTAATCAATTAGCTGTCAACTATTCCAATAAAGGATTAATTATTTGGAAAAAGAAATGTCCATATTGTCTCTTCTGGTGTCTTTAGTCGATGGTGGTAAATTGAATCTTATGGTTGGGTCAAAACAAGAGGCCCGATGACACCATCTTGGGCTTCGGAAAAAAAACGATGACATGTTTCACCGTGTTCTGACATTTTATACACAAAACAACTAATCAGTTAATTGAGAAAATAATGGACAGATTAATCAATAATAAAATGAAATAATTTGTAGCCCTATTCCATTCATGACTGTGCAGGAAAAATACCTTCAAATCTTTGGTTGAGTGCACAGTCAACATTTAGCACACCTCCACCTAAAATCACATGCGGCCAACATCAACAAACCCATTTTGTTGCAACACTGAAATTGTTTATAGATGACAATGCAAAGATAAATGTGATCAAAAGGTGAAAGGTCGAAACACTGACGTGTGTTTAAATGGACCAAGATGAACACAAATACATCTCTTTATTATCTAAATAACTGTATTGTGATGTAAAATTATGTTTTGCTTATGTGCTCATGTTATTTCATCCCGCATGTTTCCCCACTGTGTCATTCCATTTAAGCCAATATGGCTAATTTGCTCAAACGTGACATGTTTTTTTGTTTGTTTTCCAGGTCTGTAGAGATGTTGAGCTTCCCCTCTGATTCTGCTGCTGTGACTGTGGCGTTCAGGGCTGCTGAATACTAAAATAGACCGTGGGCCAACACAACAGCTCTCTTCAGGGAACACACAGACTCAGTCAGAGCTTCCAAAGCTCCTCATCACCGCAGCCCTTTTGGGGTTGCTATGGCAGCTGCTGTCACAGATACCAAGTGCTGGACACAGGCTTGCCCCAGTGAGGCAGGACAGACCACTAGTCATTGCCTCAAGAGACAGTCAAACAGTCAACAAACAGCACTTAGCATTAATTCTAGCACTCAAAGTTAACTAGACAGCCGGAGATCAGTACGCTGATGGTCAGCTCTCTGGAGTATCCTCATGAGTCTTGTCTGTGTCTGCTCAGGCTCTTGGCTGGAGTCTCTGTGCAGCAGCAGAGCCAGCACTGTTCCTTCTGTTAGACCATGTTCCACCAGCAAGACCATCTGAAGAGCCAGCTGCAGGATAGCCACCCAGCCAACAGGCAGCTCTTCCACTGCCAGGAGTGTGGGAAGCAGTACAACACCGAGCTGGGTTATAGGCGCCACCTGGTGGCAGCCCACAGCGCTGCAGCAGGCCTTCCCTGCACAGAGGGCGCCCCGTCCCTGCTGGAGCACCTAGGCGGCCATATTGACAGGCCCCCGCCGTCAGACGGCAGCACTAACGCTGCTGTGCCCGTGAGAGAAAGGAAGTACTCGTGTGAGCGGTGCGACCGCCGTTTTTACACCCGTAAGGATGTACGGCGCCACGCCGTGGTGCACACGGGGCGCCGTGACTTCCTGTGCCCCCGTTGCGCACAACGCTTCGGCCGCAGAGACCACCTGACCCGGCACTTAAAGAAGAGTCACGCGCAGGAGTCGGGATTGATGCCACCTGGTACACCCAGCACTCCTGTGGCTGCACCAACCCCCCCCACCCAGTGCCCAGTAAAGGAGGAGCCTAACCCTGTGACCTCTGACATGGGCTCTGTCTCCAAGGAGCCCATGGAGACTTTCTCCAGGGATATGTACAACTCCTACCCCATGGCCAATCCTGTCCCCGGGATTGGTCATCCTCACGGCCTCATGCAGGGCTCCTTGTCCTCGAGCATGGGTGTTGGTCGCCACATGGCGCCCCCATCCTCTCACCCGCACCACCATCACCTGCAGCCACCGGCGGCGCCGCAGCAGCAGCCCTACGGCAACATGTCCAGGTACCAGCACGGATCTACCTCATATCCTCGCGCTGACGTGGATAGTTTCCTGCTGGACCTGCAGAGCGCCCCTCCGCCTCACCTGAGCGCAGCCAACTCTACCTCTACTTCTGCCTCCCCTCAGAGGGAGGTGCTGGGTGAAGGGGTGGGTGCCAGCGGCGACCCCCACCTGTTGTCCAGGAGTCCCGCTATCTCTTCAACTGAGCTGTCCTGCACCACTAACATGGACCTTGGGCCCCTGCTGGGCTTCCTGCCTTTCAGCCTGCCGGCCTACAGCCCTCACATGGGGATGGGAGGGTTAGTGATGAGCTATCCACCTGCCACCACCTCCACCTCCTCTCCATCCTCTTCTACTGGGTTGTCCTCCCAGGCTCCAGGGCCTTTTACCTTCTTCCAGCCTCCCCAGGCTCATGTACCCCCGGGCCCCGGAACCCACAACCACAGCCAGCTACCTCAGGCATACAGCAGTCCTGCTATGAGCACTTCCAGCTCCCTACCTCACTACTACCAGGCCTTTCAGCAGTAAGCAGCTCTGTCCCCACAAAATCTGCTGCCTACACACATGCTCATGGATTTTTCATGAAAAGGGTCAAACATGTGATGGGCATCTTTTATTATAAACCTTTTTTTCTTTTTGTTTTTTGTTGAACACAACAAATCACCTCATCAGTATTACCTCATTATTTAAAAAGGAAGCTTGAACATTTGAGGAAATGTAGTTGATCTCACTGCAACCAAAATAGAGTAGCCTACTACTTGTTTTAGCACAATGCTAAAGTCATCCAGATTTAGGTCATTATTATCCAATACTGTATTGTGTGTAAAACAGTGTCACCTTCCTTACTGAAGGTGACTTTAGAGTATTCAAACATAAGCATCTTATTCAAGATGCACACATTACATTAGACATTAGTGAGTGCATGGGGGGAAAAAGAGTGAACAGCTCAGTCTGTATTCTGCAGGTTAAATCACCTACCAGTCACCCAGCATCACACCAACTAATGTGTCCAAGTGCATCTGAAGATTGAAGATCTAATCCTAAGTATTATCATCGACCACTATTGCAAGTGGTCTTAATTTCTGTTTGATTCAGAATTAGGCCTTATACGAAATTGGTCTATGTTAAGTGCAAGTTTGGTGAACGTGTTACCGTTGACAGTAATGGTAAAGCTAGGCTGTGTACTGTAAACACATACATGTTCATTAGTCGTTAACCGAACACAAGTTCACAAACTCAATGCTGCACACAGCTGCTCTTTTTGTTGCTGTTATGTAGCATCACTAGATTAAAATGCACTTAAGTTTAATTTTTAGCATTGCCTTTTTAAAAAAATAGATTAAAGTCATGCCAAATCACAAGCTGCAACGCTGTCTATGGGTAACTTTTTAAACCTGAACCTAAAAATGTTCTTTGGGCCAGAACGTTTGACACAATAGGCCCCTTTAAAAAACAGAGAAGTGTTGCTTGGATCATGAGACGGCACAGATCATCCATCAGGTGCAACTAATGGATGAGCCAGTCTGATATTCCCGCCTACCTTTTGAATTTGCAGCCAGTCACAGCTCATCTGTGGCTCCCAGCATCCTCAGCGTGTCTTTTGTCCGTCTGAGCAGTGGAGTTGTTGCTTGTTGTTAAACCCCTTCAGTCTCGTTGAAAGGTCAAACAACAAGACAACTCTGATATATAAAGTTGCTGACCAGGTCACTGACCTCAAGGTTGCTGCCTGTCCCCTTTTTAAAATAGATGGACACACACACATTCCTTTCCTAGGCATGATAAAATACGATCCCTGCAGAACCCCTGACATGTTCTCAGTCACTCAGGTGTTCACGGCTTGATTTGGGAGGTATGTTGATAATATGAACTGTCTCCTTCACTGTAAAGTCTATTCTCAGGCTTCAGGTTTCCACATCACTGGACCACGATTGGCTCCAAACTAGTTCTGATGTCACAAATCCTGCTCATAGATACATGTGTTAAGGTGAGATTTAAGGTGAGATCAGAGAAACTTTCCTCCTTCAGCAGATGAATGTGGAAAACAAACTCTGCACAGAGAAGAGTAGAGTAAATTAGAGGGGAATATCAGTCAGTACAAAGTCTGTAAAATAAAGATGTTGCATGACTACTTCTTCGCTCACAGCATGTGCTCAGTTCTGCTATCGGTGTCCCCAAGATACACTGCAGCAATACTAATCTTTAATATCTTCAGGCCACCAGTGGCAGCACTGTGCTCATGCTGCTGAGCACCACATGCTCTGTATTGATTTTTAATAGAGCACCTCTTTCTGAACCATGTGAGGTGGTTCATCAATTCTTCATCAGACCAAAACTAAATTAGCCACTGAGTGACTGAGTGTCCATGTTTCATGAGATGTCCATCCACACCTGTGACACATAGCATGAAGGTAGCATGTGAAACCAGGACTGGACGGTTCCTATAGCAGCTTGAATTTTTCCACCTGGGTGGATCTTCTTAATCGTTACAAGATAGTCGGTTGTGACACGCCTGGGTATGCAGACATCTAGGTCCTCTGATCCGTGTCAGGATCATAAAAGTGCTTTGCGATATGTTGATCCATCTCCATATTTTCCTAAGTGGAACTACATGAGGTGACCTGAGGCACTTTGGAACAGTTTTAATGTGGGCAGAAGGAAGTCTCAAAGCCTGTTGTTGTTTTTTTTGTTGTTTTTTTTTCTCTTTTCAGTCAGGGCAACTGAATCTGAGCCAGTTGTAACTGTGACCTGCTCGCTGTGAATTTTTAACTCGAGTTTTGATTTAGTGCAGCATCAGTTCTAGCATTTTCTCCCAGAGCACTTGTACCCATTTCCTACTTTTAACAATGTCACTCTTAGTATTGACAGCCACCTCTCCAAGGCTGCGGTGTTGGAGCTCATGAGTTTCTAATGTAAAGGGGACTAAAATGGGACTGTACCCCACCCCCATACCTTCCCCCACCACCCTCCTTATCTTATCCTGGTTCCACTCATCGTTGCCGACGCCTGGGAAAGCAGCGGACAAGCATTTGGATTTTGCAGGTTTCCTTTTTTAACAGTCACACTGCAGCTGTGGTGCGAATAATGGATCCCAACCAGCAGCCTTCCACCGGTGGACGCCCCACTTGTGAAATTGGTCAGGTGCAGTGGAGATGGAGGAGCCTTCCAGCTGGATGTTGCGAGTGATTGATGTAATTTTTTTTTTTTTTGGAAAGTTGATGCGCAGAGAGACGCGTTCTCTCTCCCGCCTTAATTCCACTGACTGTATGTTGAAGGACTCGTTAGCATTGTCACAAGCTTCCAAGTGTTGCACCAATGTCTTAAAATGCTACTGTTGTGCCTCTCTGAGAGTGTCTAATCTCTTGACTGGGTTTAAGCACTTATGACATTTCTAAAAAAAACAAAAACAAAAAAAAGGATGAATTTGATCTGTACCTCAAACACGCAGAGCTGTGGGTTTCTGTTTTTATTTGTATTTGCTTGTAGTTATTTTTGGCTCTTGTGCCATTAGATTGAAACTATAAAAGGTAGATTTTATGAATCTAAGCTCTTTATCTAGCGGCAGACATTGACATTATAATTCAGTCAAACTTTCTACCTCTACCTTGTCATATATCTTTCTGCAAAATCATTAGAAGTCATTTTTTAACCTGTAACAGTTAGGCAGTTGTACCACTGTTGACGATGGGGTGTGTGTGTGTGTGCGCGTGTGTGTAAGTGTGTGTGTGTGTTACAGATTCAACTTTGAAGGACCGGGTACACACTCAAGTCCTGGTGGTGTATTCCAGAGTCAAAAGCATTGTTCTCTATACTTGCCTTTAATGATGTTTCTACTTATTTACTACCTCAGAGAAAAGACAGGAGACTGTCGATCTAACTGCAGAGAAAATGTCTGTGTAGAGTTTTATTTTTTGTCAGAGGAAGCACATGTACTTTGTAGCTCCGTAGTTTTTTTTTGGTTTTTTTTGTACCGAGGTTAGCTCACAGCAGAATGATGTCTAACACATCAGCGTATACCACGTTGCCTGTCAGTTCACACTGCATTTCTTCTGCTCTAATGTTGTCGGTGCCTCTTCAGTCTGGAACGTGTATTCTGTTTCATGAATGAATGTGCAGAAAACGCCTGGGTACTGTGGATGCTCGGCGAGCAGTTCACCTGAAAGCAATACTAACTATTCCATATTGGTGTTCCTCCTCTGATTGATGCAAATGTGTCATGAAAAATTTACATTTCATAGACATTTTTATAGACTGATCTTATGGACTACTTGCAGAAACACGGCCTCACGGTGGGATCTGCTTTATGAAAAGACCGTCGCTTCCAGGCAACACTGGTGGAAAGCACTAAGATGCTGAAAACATCGGTATATGACAGCTGTTCTGTCATTTCGTGTGGAGGAGGCGTTTATTAGCCGTCTTTAGCCAAATTGCCACAAACACAGGGTCACCAGTGGCCTCAAAGTCAATTTGGTCACGCTTTCAAGGTACCTCCAACTCAGGGACCTCCAGTCATGAATATATGACCTTATTAGACCGTTAGTGTGATAGCTTACGACATGTTTAAAGTCTGTGCGTCTGTACATCAACACCGGTTTACACGTTCCAGACTGACTGACGTAGAGGTGCGGAGCGCGTAGGGGAAAACCTGATGTCATTTCACGAAATGATTGTTCAGTTCTACCGAGAACCGTACGACGTGGGCTTCATCACCATTAACTTAGATACATTTTGCATTATGTGTTTGTATTATCACTTAATAGACTAGAAAACAGTGAGAAGAAAAAAGGAGTTGTCATTTTCTAATTGTCTGAACATAAAGTAATACAAAATAAATAAATACTTTAGATTTCCACTCTGTTCCTGTATTGTTTTTCAAGAATGGTAATGACAAGTTTGAAGGTCACTGGTGATGTGACCGTTATAGGATCTGTGTGTCGGTTCATTTAATTATTCAGGCAAACAAAAAGAAATCATTTAGTATTGTGATGTTTTTTTTATTATTTGTTTTTTAGCTAAAAACATGAAATCTGATAAGAGATTTTTTTTATTTCTTTATTTGTTTTGCCATTATTCTCTGTGTCCCGCTGCTGTGTTTCCACGACCCTCACTGGGAGCTGCTGAAGCATCAACTACCCAGAAAACACGAAGACATACGAACACTGTTTAAATGTCTCAAGACATGTTCCAACATAAAAGTAGTGCCACCGTCTACGTGGCTGTCCACTGGACGATCCAACAACATCCAAATATGTCATGTTGATCAACAGGCCTGTTAAGCTGTTCTAAAATTTAGCAATTCTTGATTTATTACACAAATCTTAACAACATATATATATATAATGTATATAAATCCATTGTGCACAGTGCTGTCTGTTTACTATTTACCACTAGAGGTCAGAAAGTCTACATGGTAACTTTTATAATCCTTGACATCTAAACAGTTTCATGAGATAACTTCTGCTGTGATGTCGACTATATGAATAAAATTGACTTGACTAGAAAGCAGACATGAGACTCTCATGATGGAGACAGTCATATTAAAAAAGTCTTTAAAATGTCACCACATAGAAAAAGTTTACTGGAGTCAAGACAAGATCTAAAGTTTCATCTTAACAGTGCCATAAAACATCTTGTTCTTAGATTAAATCAGGGAAATTCAAAATGTCATGTGTATTTAAGGCCTGACCAGCTACAACTCCTACTATCATCTAAAGGTGCAGGAGTTCAAGATGGGAAAAGTGACCTTCAGAGACTTCCAAAGATGAACATGTCAGGTATCACAACAGGACGAAAGTGGGAAGCCAATGCATCAGTGTTAAAGCTATAATTGGAAATCCATGCACTGGAAGACAAGGCCTCGGGGAAACAACCATTTCCAGCGGTGGGGAAAAGCAAACAAAGGAGAGGAGAGAGGAGTGATCTAGGCTAAAGTGTGGAATTTGGAGGAGGAGCAATGAAAGTCAAAGGCTGTGGAGTATCCTGGAAAAAAAATGGGAATTCCCCAAGTGGAAAATCACACAGGCAGAGCTACGGAAGCTGGAAGCCTTCCCGATCTCCTTCTTGAGACACGAGACACAAACCCAAGATGACGTTCTTTGAATCCTATACAATCTTTTATCAGTAATATTAGTCACATTATTTCAAAGATATATATATAAAAAAACAACCCAAATAAATAATAGGTTTCATCTTTTGTGAATTTTTATTAAACAATATCAACATGTCTAGAATAAATTCACAAATGAATGATATCAAATTCAACGGTTCACAGTTGTATAAACTTAAACGCCAGATTTTTTTTGGCTGATTGGAAGAGAACATTTTTTTTTCTTCCGGTTTCAGTCAGTCCAACATCTCTCTCGCAGAATCACATCAGTTGAAGTGAATTAACTTATTAATTGATTAATTAACACATTTGTTCAGTTTTTTCACATTCTGCACGTCTCTGTGACGAGCACAAAGAGTTGGACTCTAATGTTAAATGTCACACGTTTGGAATAGCATGAAGCAAAGCGCATATCAAACATATATATATATAACTTTAAGATTAAACATGTTTTTGCATTTCGACTTTCACCCAATTTGCTTCTGATATAGCTGTTAATAAACACCACATTTCGCCTCTGTGACTAGGCAGGTGATTTTTTTTTTTTTTAGTGGCTGAGGGGCTTTTTGGGGGTCGACATGTCCGTCAGCTCTTCTGGTAGAACCGAGTAAACACCACCTGTGATGGATCCTGGTGGTACATATCAACCTGGGTGGGTGACGAAGCACAACTGGCCTCTCAACAGACTGGAGGAAGAGATTTTCCTTTTAATTAATAAACAGTCCGAGCAGTGGTCCAGCCTTTCTGCGGGAGGGGCACAGCAGGATGGGGGGCGAGGGGGCTGCTGCTGTGGGGTTTGGGAGGATGCATTTTAATGTCCTCCGTGACTTCGTTTTTCCCCGCTTGTCCAATCAAGCACAATGAACGTTACGCTCATGGTCATGAATATAAAACCCAGAGCTGTGAAACAGGCGGCCTGTAAAACACCAAATTAAGAAAAATGAAAAAAAATAAATGTGCAAATTGGAATCATTTTATTATTTGTGAATTTACATGCTTATAAAAAATTCATAACTCTACCTGGATCTTTGGCCTGGAGTTCAGGGGCTCACGCTCGGTGGGGATGATGCGAATGTAGAAGAGTCCAGGAAGGATGAAGATCAGACTGGGAGCAGTGGTTGCCCCTGGATACAGAGAGGAGGAGGGAGATGAAATAAGCCTTACGTTGAGAAAAATGTATTTAAAACGAATTCATTTGAGTTCATCTTTTTTTTTTTTTTCACATTTCGTAATGTCAATGCAGCTTTTTCCACTGTAGTCATACAATCATTCATTTATTAATTCATAATATGCAATGTCAATTTCGGAGTGCTGTTTATTCAGTAGCATTGTAAAGTCTGTTAAGCATATATATATATATCCTACCAGTAATGCCAAAGATGTCTCGAATGTTGGGGACGAGGATGACCAGGAGGTTGACAGCAAACAGCAGACACAGGGCAATGATGATGTGACGGAGCCAGTGGAAGGGTCTGCCTGGGAACAGCAGCTGCAGGAGAGCTCGACGGATCTGACAGAAACGCAGACGTGAGCACGTTTATCCAACATTTTATGCACAATCATAGCCTCAAATGTCATCCCGCTGCACCAGAATTTGAACTTGAATTTCTCTCTACGTTGCATGTTACTGTCATGTTGCACAACTCTTGTATTTAATTTAGTACTAAAACACACACAGGTACTTCAGGTCAGTGACAGATCGCTGTGTAACGTTCTTACAGGGAAGAGGACCACCGGTACAGTCAGAGTGACCGCCACCAGAACAGCCAGTCGCACACACAGGATCAGAGTGTCCAGGGGGTCCACCTTACTGTAGGTGTGGAGGAGCTCTGCTTCAGTGTTCCCTGCACACACACACACACACACACACACACATAATTGGTAACACCTCACTGTCATCAGACATCAGCTATGTTCTGCAGGCGACAAAGAGGTGTTTGATCTCACCGAAAAAGGTCAGATAGCCGAATATGGCGGTGAAGAAATACATGGTGAACATGCTGAGGATGGAAACATTGCCGATATTCTGCATTCTTCTCTTGGTTGGGCTTCAGGAGAACAAGATAGCAGACGTTTAGTCAACGCAGTACATGATGCCAGGAAGAAACAAGGTCAAGGGTCAAGGATCTAATTTCAGATATTTCTGTTCATAAATTCATAACGTGTGTAACCGTGTTTTTTCCCAGCACTGTTTATTATACAGATCATATGCATTGGGCTTTGTGTTAACATTTGTTATCCACTTTTGTTAGGGGGGCCTAATATGGGGCCCCGAAATGTAAATGAAATGTGTCACTGAGTGTAAAGCTAAATGTTTAGATAGATATACCCTGCAGCAGCCTCAAACAGAGACAGACCAGCTGCAGGCAACCGCACACATGTTCACGCATTTCACTGTGCGTATGCTGCGTATGTGTGTAACATAAGAACCTAATGTGTGCCTCTTACTTGCTCAGTTCAGTGTAGATGGGAAGCACTTCGGGGTGACAGACAAAAGCAAATGCCAGGATGGGGATGGTATAAGCTGTCTGTAAATCAGATAACAGTCACTTTACTTGGTTGTTTTTCCAGGAAGCACAACTCAACTCTGAACATGCCCAGCCATGTGTCGCATGTGTAACGTGATGCATCCACAAATAGTTCTGACCATACATGTGTTCAGAGCGCACATCAGCCCTTTTAAACAGAGCGGATCGTAAATAAACGAGTGGATCATTTGTTGTTGTCTATACTTTCAAATTCAGGGAGTTCATCTCTGACCTCTTGGTTGACGGTGAACAACTTGGCGGTGCATGAGTCCGTTTGGTCTTCTGTGCTCACAGAGTAGTTGCCGAACGCTTCCAGAGGACAAGCGATGTTGAATTTCTTGTAGATGACCTGGTGTGACAGAGAAAGAGAGGTTTGAGGAGGTAGAAGAAATGCCTTTTGAAATATACCTTCCTGAAAACATGTTGTTTTTAGATTGGCATCTAAAGCCACGCCTCTGTATGTAGGGCATTTGTTTGAACCTAGCATTTGGAGCGTGCACAACGTCCATATTTAGGCCTTAATAGTGACTCACCGCAGAGAGGAAGAAGACCATGCAGGAGAGTGAGAAGCCACTGGTGTAACCGAGATAACCTGAAGAATGCAGGAAATAAGCTTCAGACGCACCTCAAAAATGCTTTTATGCAGATATTTGCATATATATATATATATGTATATATATATATATATGTATATATATTGAGAGGTTGAGGGGACGTAACATACCCAGGTGCTTCATCAGGGCCAGTGGAAGGATGATGCAGACAGTGACGATGATAATGAGGTAGTTTCCATTCATAAACCAATCGCTGTGTGCAGAACATACATAAAGATATGCTTTTTTCCCCCCAGTACATACATGTAGAAAAGCAGCCGTGACGCTAATGGCATTTGGCAGACTTAGACAAAGTTAGGCCTCAAACAGCTAGAATAGTAAATCTATGATGTTGAGATATGAAACATATCAATGATTTATTTCTATAATGTATTTCTGACAGCGTGTTACTGTTTAAGTTGTATTTTTTTTCCTATATCCTTTAGGTTTGCCTGACAGTTTTAAAAAGGAACACTGCAACATTTTGCGAAATACATTTGTGTGCTTTCCCAAGAGTTTAGTCTCTAAGTACAGAGTATCAACCAAATGCATCTGTCAGGAAGTCAGCTGGCGTTTCCTTATGGAGAGTAATGAGAACCTGCATGCCACAACATAAACAATGTACATATTCTACATTCAGATAATAATCATTTGGCATGTGAGTTGACTGAGCGAACAAATACAGTGGCCAGAAATTACTGCAACTACATATTTGCAAATTGTTTTTTTTAAGGTTTACATCTTAGTAAGAACCAACTGATACTTGTTGTTGATTTCAAAATTGCTGGCAGTACTCACTTAGAGCTGGATGTCTGGCCAAGAAAGGCCTGGATGACCAGAGGTAACTCCGATTTCACAATGAACAGGTAGCTGGACATGGCTGCAGATGGAGGAAAACACAGAGTTCCCTCTAAACAAACCATATTTGATTCCCTTTTGGCACCGTCGTGATGATGCACCACCAGCACCTACTCACATGACCTCTGCTGATAGTTGACATAAACATTTCAAATATCCCATATAGATACTAGAAGTGTCTCACCGCCAATGTTATGTAGCGTTATGATGACAGCTGCTAGGATCTTCCCTGGATGACCGAAAGCTCTCTGGCCCAGCTGCTCATAGGCACGAATACCTGAAGAAAACCAACAGCCAAGTGTGAAAACTGACTGTAGACTATCAGACACCTGCACAGGAATAATAGCTCAACAAACCGTATACAGGAGAGCTCTGAGGCTAAACATAATCGACAGTCTTATATTCATGCAATATTTTTGAAAATCGAATGAGACCTTACCCACAACTCCGGCACTGCGTAGCAGCAGATGGATGGAGTAACAGGACAGACAGGCGATACATGTCAACAGGACCCTGTGAGACACAGGCAGTAATGTTAGATAATGAGCATAATTTAGCCTCTTCTTTTAAAAATCATTTGACGACCCCTCGTTTACCCTGCAGATGAAGACAGAACTACTGTAACATGTAACATTGTTGCTTTAAAACATGCTTTAACATTTAGGTAAATTTCATACATGTTATAATTATGTATTCTTTTTCTAACCAGGTGTGGTGTGATATTTATCTGGTTTCTTCTTCTACTTTCTGCTTTCAGGGAACCACTGAGGTACAGGACATGTTTGTATGTGTGTCTGTGTCGTAGGACTCACAGGAACAGGACGATGCCCGTGTTTGACATGGCGTATGACAGACCCAGAATGCCGCTGCCCATGATGGCATTGCTGAGGTTGAAGACAGACATCCCAATGGAGGTTTTACCCTCAAACTAGAAGAGACATAAGAATATATATAATATAAATTATGACATATATTGTGACTTAACATCACAATTCATTTAAGTATCAAAGACAATGCCTTTTAAGCAAGTGTAACCTAATGCTTCCTCAGAGGAACCTCAGAATAATGAGGAATAGCCCTGACTGCAGTATAGCTGCTTATGATGATTGTTGATTGGACTGTTGGACATGATGATGCTGTAGCCTGATATTTATGACATATATATACATGATGATAAGAAAGAACGTGTTGAACAACAGGCTGCATGGCTGCTCTCTCATATACTCACATCTGTGAACTCGGGTCTCTTTGACCCATCACTCTTGTGCTGCAGGAACTTCTCTTCCTCTGGTGGAACTCTGCGATCCGTCAAGAACAAAAAGAAAAACACTCAACCTCTGATTTTAAGATATATGAGAATATTTAATTTCACATGAGCAATTTAAAAAAAAAAACAAGGGAAGATATAGATAACATACCCTCCCTCCACTAGCGCATCGTCATGTTGGGAATTACCATTTGATTGCTTCTGCAGTTCCATACTGACAGGTTATAGTAGGCTGACTTATGTCTTCGGATAGATGAAAAGGTTAAAAAGAATGGAAATGCATGGAAACAGATCTGAAAAAGAAGAGATAAGGGGATCACCCCCTTAAAGACGAGACGGTACATTATTATTATTATTCATAATAAAGAATTTCCAACAACACAAACAGTTTATTTCAATCATTTTATACTGCTTTATAGCTTTATTGATTGAAACTACAAATGTGTGTACTTTTACCAGCACATGCCTTATAATAATGATAATAATAATAATAATAAAGTTTATTGTCAAAATGAGACATAATAACTTGGCATCCAGTGAATATTTTACTGAGATTGAATTCAATTAATGATAAAACACAAAATAACAAATCGGAGACAAATCTGATCTCCACAAAAAAAAAAAAGAAAAAAAATCAATATTTTAGGAGGAAAAAAAGGAAGAAAAAAACCTCAGGAGGAGCAAAAAGAGGAGGAATATATGTGGTAACAAGAGAAGAAACACATTGAGCAACTTCCCTGTGCTAAATGTTAACATGTTATTATTCTAGCCACAAAACAACGGTGCCAGACTAGAATTAAAAACTCTTCAAACCAACCATTGACAACGGTGCTGCTGCTCAACTGTGCCAAAATAAAAACACACTCTGATCTGATCAACAAGCAGAAGCATAGAGACGGTTGGGTTAAGTGTTCATAAAACATCTGAGCAGCTTCACGGTCCATTTCCAAAAAAGCATCCGTTGTTACCGCTGATTTATCAAACAGAAATGCAGCAGCTCTGATCAGCTCCACATCATCAGTATCAAAGTACACATCTGAGTCCACGTGTCTGAGCAAAACGAAGCGTTTGTCACTTCGAGTCACACACGTGACAATATTCAGCCGGGACCGGTTTGTACCGTTAACAATGACCTTAAAAGCATAAATGAGCTCGTTCTGTTGTACATTTTAAAATAATGTCTGTCTGAACCAGGGTCAGTGCAACAATATATTAATATAACATTAACATATTAGCACTTGTTGCTATGGTGACAAGAAGTTACTGAGCAACATTCATTTATTGTGTTTGTGTGGATTTTATATACGTATAAGTTGAGTCGTTTGCACATTGCACATTGCTGATAGAAACAATGGAACTGGATAACAGAACCAAACCTTATCTGGCAGTGTATATAAGTGTATATACGATATATAAGAATTGAGTCCTGTATTCCCTAAAGTCCCGTGAAAGGCAACGTGTCTTTTCCTGGATATCTGCCCCCTTTTAGGACCGACAGACTGACGGCATGATAACAGCTGAGAATGACCTCCCTGCTCAAACATTACTGAGCTGTTTCCTCAGACATTGACATTTTGTACAGTAGCTGTCACATGGACATTATTAGTAAATATTGTCCCTACGCAGAGGGACATTTTACTAAATATATATATATGTTTATGAGAAATCAAACATCTTCTATATGGTTTAAAAATGCATATTTGTGGGTGATGGACTTCAATAAACACACTGTTTGTGTGCTTGAGAATATGATGGTATATTCACACTGATGTAATTGAACCCCTCACATTTATAGTATAAATTGGGATGGGGGTCCGGTCAGGTCAGGTCTACCCGACCATTCGAAGAGGATTTCTCACACAGCAATGATCTGGACTGTTTCAGCATTTTAAATAATATACTAGGTTTAAATTGTGATCAGTAATAATGCATTTTTTATTATTATTATTATTATAGCTGTTTAACCAGTTGAATATATTTAAATATTCCACTTTAAATGCAAAACAGAAAACAGACATTTTTATGTGAGATTAATAAAAAAAGTCAAAGTCAGAGAGTTTTCTTTCTGTCGCTGTCTGCTCACATGACATGTGACATGTGATATGCGATGCAGGTACACCCACCCCTCCTGTGCACCAATCAGGCTCCAGAGTTCCTTTCTGGTCAAAGACACATTTACACTTGTAAACAGAAACTACTATTTATGACGAACTCTGCAGTGTAGCCTTGATCATTGAGAATCAAATATTTAAACAACATTTATGCAACACGGTGTGTGACAATCGTTTCAACCTCACAGTTTACAACACACACACACACACACACACACATCTTAAATGTCCACATGTGGAGTTTTTAATTCTGCAGCTGATGTAAAACAGCTACACTGACTTCATTTCCTGAACTGGCTCATTTACATTCAGAGTTTATTGACGATGACATATAAAGTAAAGTTACTCCATCAGCAGAATCAGCCAGCAAAATGCCAGTTAAAGGAATAGTTACGCATTTATGAGGTCAAGAAAACTCTTATTTAAAAAGACATTTCTACATTATCTTATGAGTTTTAAAACACCTTTCTGGGCCCTTTAGTGTAGTTCACAGCATAGAAATCACAGATACTGTTTTCACCTAACAGGAACAGTACACACAGGTCTTAATCCTGCCCCAGAGTGCGGTCAGAGGGGACATTATAGTGTACAATGTGTGCTTGAACGAAGCCCTGCCCTTCTTTCCTGTACAGAATGTGTAGATTTGCTGCAGCTTATGTAACACTGTGTCGGCCCATTTCATGCGTAACCTGGTTTGTTTTTTTCCTGACGTTTTATTACATTTCTGCGTAGTTGATGAAATGCACATACATGTCGTGACTACATCCTCTCCTAATATACCAACAAAACAGATCTAAAAACATTACCTCCTTCGCAACTATGTATCACTTGTAATGTAAAAGCAAGAAAAAAAAATTTAAATAGTAACAACAGTAAACATAATAGGGTTTTATGCCGTGTGAGTGATTTAGGACTGAAAGTACAAAAAAAGTGTGTTTGAAAATGATTAGCAAGTTTCTACTGAAATGATTTAAAATAATATATATATATATATTAAAATTTCTGTTTATTTATTTATTTTTTGTATGCACAAGTAAAGAGAACAAACCAGACCTCTGTCAATATATGACTATCTAAATAGTTAATATTAGAAAAATGCATTTTTAATAATACAGACATTATAATCTCAAGAGGGATTATTATATAAGTGACTTTATAGTAAAACAAACAACAACTACTGGATCACATCTGGAAGCTGCACGCTGTCCTCTACAACTAGTTTAATTAGTCAGACAGACCTTTCAAAATGAAACGCCTCAGTTGTTGCCTGCAGCACAACAAAGCTCTGCTCTTCTCCCATGCTCCTTCACTCCTTCTTGAGCAGATCTCCTCAAGTAACAACACCACGTGGCAGTATAGTAGTTGCTCCAGTCAAATGAATGGAGGCACTTACCTCCAGAAGCAGACCTTAAGCAGAGGGGAACCTGTGCGGTGAAGTCCTAAGATCAGAGGTGTACTTTGGGCTGGGAAGATAGTAACATCGGTCTGTTTTTGGAGCCCTGCAGAGAAGTGCACAGCGTCTCAGGGAGAGCTTGGGGGAGAGGGGTGCAAATGTGGGAGCAGGCAGTGAGGGGGGAGGTCTGCTGAAAATGACAGTTTCAAATTTCTTGTGATGTCACGTGTATAGGCACTCCTCTTCCTTTCCAAAAAAAGAAAACAAGTTAGCTGTGACTTTCTCTCGGGGCTCCGGTGATGGATTGTTCTGTGGAGAGGTCACTGGGATCTTGTGGTCTGCTCATATACACTCAGCCAATTGAATCGTTTCCATGTTTTGACTTTCTTCCCACTGCTTGCCTTGTGAGTTGTGGTAACAGTGGAAATATGGTGAGGCGATCAGCACATAAGGTTGCATAAGAGCCTGTCCTGCAAACTGGAAAAAGCTAGCTCTGAATCAGATCAATGTAGATACGTTCCACAGAAAAGGTAAATGTACAAACCAGTGATTTACCCAGAATCCTAGATGACCTGAGTCCTGCTGCTGAAGCATGTTGTTTGAAACAACAGATGGTCGGGAATACACACACTCCCACGGCTATTTTGGTGTATTGTTTCCACACAGAAACGGTTTCAGCTTGAGTGTGTCTACTGACTTGCTCCGCAGTGTGTATGTGTGGAAGGTTTTAGCCGCTCTAAAAATGTGCCTCGAAGACATTAAAGTGTGATTTATGGTGTGCAAAACATTAGGAATGACTTTTTCCACATGTAAAGTCAGAATTTGTACTTTGGATTCTTTTTGTTTGTGATTGTGTCCGACTGTATGTGAAACAGGGTGCTGCTGAAGGGGAATGGACAAACCTCTGGTTACAGAACATATGAAGGGCATTATTAAATCTACAATAACAGTGCTAAACGGTAGGGTTGTAAAGTAACAGTACAATTCCTCTTGTTCCTCCTACTGTATTTCAATAATATGTTGAATACATCAGTGGAGTGTTATGCCACTGATGTATTCAACAGGCATCGGTGGAATAATACTGATTTTAAGTAGTGCTGAGCAGTTGAGGTTGATCTCCGCTGAGTGAAAAACATAAAGCAAAGCATCAGTACGGCCCTGTGCAAACTTGCGGGTTGTGAAGAGGATTAAAGGATACTTCAGTCATATAGTATTGTTCTTCCATAAAGTTAGATGAAGTTTAAAAGACAGATTTAGAAAAAGAACAGTCAAAATCTGTGCAGCAGAGGTCATGATATCCTGACATTTAGCTTCTTAAAAACTGGATTCTTCTTTTCCATAAAGTCGTTTTTCACACCTGCAGCCTGCAGATTACAGCGTAAATATTTTGCAATTTCCAAGCAGCAATGAAACAGTTACTAGGTACCGATACTAATGTACTTTGTGTGTGCAACTCTGTATATTTTTTGACATTGAAAAAAGACTTCACAGCAGTGAGGATACCATATAATATTACGATTAGGAAGAAAAGGAGGAAAAGTAGATTTCCAGAACACACAGGCTGGACCGGAGGGACAAGTCAACGGTGGGAACATCAGTTCCAGCTTCTGCGACTCAGGGTGTCGGCCCACACTTCCCCTGTTAGGAGGCACTTGATTCAGAGCCTCCTAACTGATCTGAAATCTTAATAAATGATATGTTTGGGATTGCCCCATGAGTTGTATGAGGTGTTTTGTGATGCCATTGTGGGAGGATGAAGTGGCAACTTTGATCCTGAACTAGTGTCTGTGGCAGAAGTGATGGTGGAACCAGAATTGAGATAGATATAGATATAGATATAGATATAGATAAATATATAGATATATAGATATAGATATATAGATAGCTATATATATATATATATATATATATATATATATATAGATATAGATATATAGATATATAGATATATAGATATATAGATATATAGATATTTGTCTGGTATCAGGAAAGAAAAAAGGAACTGTAGATGTTGATTTTTTATTTTTATTTTTTTGGTTTGCTTTAAGTAGGATACCATGTATCATTTGAGAAGAGGAACAAGTCTGAATGGTTGAGGCGGTGAATTCAGAGCATCTGAGGAAAGCAAGCAATAACATTGCCACTGAGGTTGGAGCATTTTTAGCTAGCCTTTGACATAGGAGTCTTTTGAGGAGTGAAGTTATCTGAGGCTAACATTGGTAGTTATGAGTTTGAAGAAGACACTGATGCCGCTAAGATAAATCACGATGGTGTCTGGTTGGGTAGATCTCATTAACAGCTGGAGATCGAATATTCTGCAAACAAAAACTACATGATCTCCACTGGCCACTTGGTAGGGTGAACCATCGTCCACCATGGAAACCCCCAAAACCAAGAGAAGGAAACAGCGTAAAGTTACCAAAGTGACATTACACTAGTTGCATCAGTACAGTGACATTAGAATAGTTTTAGTCGTAACTGGCAACCCGATGCCTCTAACTGTAGATTAGCTGTATAGTAATTCACAAACCAATCCTTCAGGGTGGTTGAATGTTGAAGGAACACAAAATTCTTGAAGAACACGCCATGTTTATCCCTGTTGGATACTGAGTCTCAGACCATTGAGGGCAATGGTCTCAATTATGCCAAACTAAATGGCATAGTTATGCTTTCCTTTCCACGCCGCTGCTCTCATCGGCTTCAACCCTTAGACAAGATTGTCTATGGGCCACTTAAGAGGCACATAAATACAGCATGTGATGCTTGGATGGGAACCAAGTGTCAAATCAGGTGCCAAATCAAACCTAGCGTCTCCAGCTCGAACCCAAAGCAGCATGTACTGAGGTAGCAAACAGGCAGATCACTGGTGTATGGCGTCATAGGTGCAGCGTCCAGCGTTTGTCAGGCTGCTGCTCCCCTTCAGTGTTTACAATATGAAAATGAAACTGTGCTGAAATCTGTGGATAACTACTGGATATGATTAAGCATGTACAGTGATTGTGGGAAATATAGCATGCTGCTTTAACTTGTTGTATTAAGTGGCCACAACATCAGGTCACATGTCAAGCATGTTGGCATCAGTGAGACAGGCTCCAATCGGTGGATGTATAAATAGCTGCAGTACTGCAAAGGATTAGTGAGAGAAAGCAACAGCCTCTCACCTGGGTCAACACGAGGGACTCCTATCACACACACGCACACACGCACACACACACGCACACACACACACACACATACACACACACACACACACACACACAGGGACTTAGCAGAGAGGCCTAAGGACACATCTGTGTGTAAATGTAGCACTGCAGTGATACCAAACCATGATACCATAATATAAAATATGTCATAATTACAGTAATATACAGTAACTATACAATAACTGTGTTATTCTATGGCTACAAGTAATAATCTCTTTTATACTGTCATTACTACTCCTTCTGGTGGAAAGTAACTAAGTACAGTTACCTGAGTGCAGTTTTGAGGTACTTATACTTGAGTTATTCAATTATGCTACTTTATATTTTCACTCCACTACATTTCAGAGGGAAATATTGACTATTAACGGAGCGATAATTTCCAAAATGAGCACCTGCACACGTATTAGAGGGCGTAAATTTAGACACAGACACCTAAACGACTTGTTGATGACTGACTCTGTGTTTCTAGAGCGTAGTGGATGCTTTGAATGGGAGTCACTTGGATCATCTGACGGCCGGTGGCTCTTTAAGGTGCGTCCACGTTGGCTTCAACAATCAAATTGTGTTAGTTGCTGCTTGATCCTCACGCTGACTGACCCGAATGTGTTTTGACTGCAGGTTTGATAGCTCACCTGCTCCAACTCAGACGTCACATAATCACCTGCGAGCCCACACACACCTGCTCCAACTTCTCCCCTCTGATAGGTGCATACAGAAGTTGCGGCTGTGCAATAACACAGAGACTGTTGCTATACACACATCTTCCTGTCTTTTTCTCTGTCAGCCAATCAGCGCAGCGATTCTCCTAATCCTATCTGGATGCTCCCTTCATTAAGATCCACTTAGTGCTGACGTCACTAAGCTGCTTACTGCAGCAGGTGAATGGAGGAGAGAAGAACTAAGAAATTTGTTGACATTATTGTGGGACTAAATGATACTGCAGACATCACCATGACAACGTGTTTTTGTAGAGATTTGATGACCTGACAGATTACTAAGGATTGGGTTGGGTTTTTTTTTTTTTTTTTTTTTCATAGTTTGGAAAGCAGAGTTTGTGAGTGATCCAATCAGCCAGCATGGAGTGCAGTGACCAGGTAACTGCTGCGTGATCAATAGATGACGACTAGTTGTAGAAAAGAAAAGTGTGACAACAATGCAACACCCTGTGAAGAATCAGTTATATACTTAGATTATAGCCTTTTATGCACTGCATTAGTGTCCAACAACAGAAAATCAAGCATGTTTAGTTTAGCTTCATTTAACCATCAGGAAAGAAAACAGGCGAGCAAAGAGACAGAGAACATAGTAAAGGTAGATATATAGTATCAAAAAGTACTAGTAGTGAATGCACTATATCTCTCAAATAGTAACAAGTACAATATTTCCATGTGAAATGCAGTGAAGTAGGAATATAGAAATACCTTAGGTACCTTAGAATTGTACTTAAGTACAGTACTCCAGTACTACAGTAGCAAAATGTACTTGGTTAAATATCACTACTTAATTTAGTCTGTGTCCAGTGTGAACTTTACAAACAAACAGCTGTTGCAGTGAGCTTTAGTGTGGGGACACAGTCTTTGTATCTGTGTGCAGATTGTTTTCATCCTCCACTACAACACACACACACACACACTCACACACACACTCACACACACACTCACACACACACACACACACACACACACACACGCAGCTAACTATAGCTACACAGATGACTCAGTGTACTCACCTGGTTTGAACTTCTTGACTCTTTCACTCCACTTTATCAACATTATGATCACATCATCCTGAAACTGTGATTTTGTATTTTGCCGTTTTGAAGTTGAATCATAACTGTTAAGTTCTGTTGTTTGGTGAAAACTGCACCTGAACTTCAGTCTATCATCAACTATCAGTATCATCATATTGATACCTGTGGTGATATTTCCTTGAAACACGGTAGAGTGTCACATTAAAAAAAATCTCTCTTTTTCTATCTCCAGTCTGATATAAACACACCGTAGTAGTTTTTTTAGTTATGGTTTTAGTTACTAAAATATGTTTCTGAGAACATTTGAGACGAGAAATCCTGATTCATATTTGATCAGAACTAGTTTTACTCTTCTTGGTTCACAACAACTTGACAACAGCACTCATTGAATCACTTTATCAACTTAGTTTAATGTCATGATGCCACAGTGGATGAATCAGGCAACAATGATAAAATGATTCGTTTCATTATTACAGTTTAATCCATTCAGTCTGGTAACATATGGAGAGTCTAGAAGATAGTAGAGTTAGTAGAAGGCTAAACTGGAAATTAGCTGACTTGGTTGGCGGGAGTCTCACACACACACACACACACACCCACACACACACACACACGCACGCACGCAACTACAGCTCCTAATTGCTCCTAATAAAATCAGATTAGCCCCAGTTGTTAATCTGTCCCGTCGGATTGATGATTTAATCAGTGCACCGAAACAACACTGCTTAAAGTAACTAACAACATTTGTATGCATGTACGCAGAAGAAGTGAATAAATATTTCATTAGTTATTATAATTAGTTATCAAAAATAATAAAATAAATGTTTGTGAGATGGTTCAGTTTGGGGTGGATTTTTACTGTTTTTCCTACTTTCTCAGAGACAATAGAAACCTCAGGATCAGACAGACATCATGTCAAACATCAGTATCAGGACATCTTTGGCTCAATTGTTGAGTGTCTGTAATAGGAGAATCATGATCCCATAAGGACATGTATGTATACTTGTATTTGTATGTGTGTATTTTATGCTAAATGTGATGTAAAAAAAAAAAGGTGTGTGTTTCAACAGCTGACGCCCCATCTGTTGATGGCTGTGGGGACAGCTGTGATTGGTTCCCTCCAGTTCGGCTACAACACCGGCGTCATCAACGCTCCTCAGAGTGTGAGTATTTTGTTGTGTGAGAGACGAGTGGCTGGTATACTCGACTGCATGCCGTTTATGTATAGAAATGAATAGGTTCACATAGACTTCAGAGACTAATCTGAAACTTTGCATTTCATGACATAGCAATCTTAATATTGCTTCTGATGAGTATATAAAAATACACCGGCTATATTCATAATATGTGCTAATGAAGTATAGAAACATCAAGTTTCCTACATATCTCCATCACTATATGGTATTTTATGCTACATATTCAGGCTCTATAATGCTAACAACATCCTCAGTTCAACTCTGGCCAAAGACTTTAGTTGTTTTTTTCATGCTTAATAAGTCTCTAAGTCACCTGACTCTTCTGAGCCTGTCAGTGTTACCTTTGGAGGTATCCTGACGACCGGGAGCAGGTTAATGAGATAATGCAGCAGCAGTGTGGTGGAGCCATGAAGGATTAAGGAGCTTAAGGTTGCTGTGCAAGTTAAAGATGATGTATTTGCAGCTGGATACTCATGCTTATGCTTATTATTGATACATGAGAGTAAATTAAGATGGATCACATTATCAATTAGCATGCTCACAGGGACAATGCTAACATGCTAATGTTTAGCAGCCATAATGTTTTATGTCTGTACCAAATTCCCTGATGATCCATCCAATGTCTGAGGTGAAGCAACACTATCATCCTCATCATCCTCATCATCCTCATCATCACACACTGAGGCTGCTGTGTGTTGTTCTGTGATTCAGATCATTGAGAGCTTCTACAATGAGACCTGGACCAGCAGGTTTTCAGAGCCCATCCCTCAGACCACTCTGACTGCTCTGTGGTCACTGTCTGTGGCCATCTTCTCTGTTGGAGGAATGTTTGGCTCCTTCTCTGTCGGCCTCTTCGTTAACCGCTTCGGCAGGTACGACTCTCCTTCCTGTCGCCAACAAACACTGTGAATCACACCTTCCCATAGACAAGCAGAGCGTTCATGAATACTCTTGGTATTTTCTCCTAAAGGAGGAACTCCATGCTCATGTCCAATGTGCTCGCCTTTATCGCTGCTGGATTTATGGGCTTCTCCAAGCTGGCTGCGTCCTGGGAGATGCTCATCATCGGGCGCTTCATAGTGGGTCTCTACTCGGGCCTGTCCACCGGCTTTGTGCCAATGTATGTTGAGGAAATCTCACCCACATCTCTCCGTGGAGCACTAGGCACTCTGCATCAGCTTGGTGTAGTGATCGGCATTCTCATGGCACAGGTAAGATCCTTACCTGTCCACATCATATCCCGACGTTTTCCTAGCTTTAAGGCTGGATGGAAATGGGTGCTCTTTAAGCCATTGGGAAGCTTTTATTGTGAAATATTTGTGCAGGAAGTGTTGAGTTTAACATTAATAATGAATGAATATAAACAGTATTTCAATTAAAATGAGAAATTGGAAGCTGCAAAGTAGTGAGTTGCTGTGAAAATGTACATTATACTGAATTTATTGGCAACAATAATAAACATGTTGACCATTTGGAGTTTGATGTCTCTAATATAAGCCTGTTGCAAATAAAGACCTGGTTCTCTCTGCAGTTGGGGAAAATAAGGCCCTTAAATTCAACCCGGCATACAGTATTTATTTTAGCAAACTGGGATGTTGACTTGACTAAAATCTACTACAACTATGTTGACATGCACACGGCAATCCAGTCATAATGTGATTAAAAGTATTAATGTGAGTCGGATTACGTTAATGTGATTATGCTGAGAGAGTCAGAGTCATTTAAACACCTTAATCCAACCACGAAAGGGGTTTTGACCCAATTTATTAAAATAAAGAAAAAAGAAAAACAACAAAAACACACAGCTGTGTTACATACATGAGTATGCTTCAAACAAGAGTAAATGCTTCAGCCTCATTATTGTGTGTATGTAAACCTATAAAGCAGGTTTGAACAGTGCTTGGCTGCTCTGGCAGGCTTACTGTTTATATGACTGGACTGAGATATATCTGAATATACAGCATGTCTTATCAACTGTGCGTTTTACAGTCACACTACACTCTACATTACTCATGTAGAATATAGGGGCAGTATATGTGTACATATGTGGGGATTATACAGTATTGCTATACACACAAAGGCGACACTATGTGATGTTCTGATGATGATGAGAAACACAGTCAGCTAATAGAATAACTTTACCTGGGATATCTTAATGATGATATATATATACATATTTCCAATGTGCAAACTAAGAAAAGAAATCTTTTCTACATTGTTATGTTCATGTGTGATTTGGTGGCTACGACTGTGTTGTACAGTACAGGTGTAAGCAGTGTCTTGTGTGTGTGTCGTGTAGATTTTTGGGATTGAATCCATCATGGGGAACGCCTCCCTGTGGCCCTTCCTGTTAGGTTTCACTGTGCTGCCGGCTGTTGTGCAGTGTGCCCTGCTGCCTCTCTGTCCCGAGAGCCCTCGATACCTCCTCATCAACTGCAACGAGGAGAGCAAAGCCCATAGCGGTGACACACACACACACACACACACATGCAGAGTAAATGTAGACATGATCCCAACTTATGAAACATGACACACTTGAAAAGTTGTGAACATGTCAACTTTAAAACAGTCAGAAAAACAACGCTGTGTGACGGCTTCATTTGATGTAACTCGTCTTCCAGTGTTGGTGAAGCTGCGAGGCACTGATGAAGTCAACGAGGACATGCAGGAGATGAAGGAGGAGAGCCAAAAGATGATGAGGGAGACCAAAGTGACCATACTCGAGCTGTTCCGCTCCCCCCTGTACCAGCAGCCCATCTTTGTTGCCATCATGATGCAGCTCTCACAGCAGCTTTCTGGAATCAACGCTGTAAGTCTGAGTCTTACTTTACAGGGTTTTTATTTTTAATGATTGCTTACATATGTGGTTCAATACTGGATCCACACCTTCAAAACTCCTTCACACAGTCAACCTTACCAATATTGTGTAAATACAGCCAGGTGTGTAGCTCTCTATAGAACATACTACAGTATATTCGACAGGAAGGAGTCAGATGTGTTTATGTGAAAGGTGTTGACATGATATTATAGAATATTACAGAATAACCGATTCATCATTACTCCGAACGAATGCTTATGATGCCGGATGTGTAAAACAGGAAACATGTTACCTATGTGACGTCATGCTCTGCAGGTGTTTTACTACTCTACTGGGATCTTTGAGAAAGCAGGTGTGTCCCAGCCTGTCTACGCAACCATCGGAGCAGGAGCGGTCAACACCGCCTTCACGGTGGTTTCTGTAAGTTGCACAAAAAAGAAGAAGAATCATTTTTAAGGAAATAAACGAACAGGATGTTGGGAACATGTGTCTCTCTCTGTGTGTGTGTGTGTGTGTGTGTGTGTGTGCAGTTGTTTGTCGTGGAGCGTATGGGCAGGAGACCCCTGCAGCTCATTGGATTGATGGGAATGGCAGTGTCAGCAGTTCTTTTAACTGTTGCATTGGCATTGTTGGTAAGTGTATGATAAACATTGTTAATTATTATGTGACTTTTATGTATGTATTTCTTTATTTGTAGTAGTTTATTGTTTATAAGGTAACATTTGAATGAAGTGAGCGTGCTGTGCTCCTCAGGACCAGCTCAGGTGGATGTCTTATGTCAGCATCGTGGCCGTCTTCAGCTTCGTAGCCTTCTTTGAAATTGGCCCCGGCCCTATCCCCTGGTTCATTGTGGCTGAGCTCTTCAGCCAGGGGCCCCGGCCCGCGGCCATCGCCGTCGCTGGCTTTTCCAACTGGTCTGCCAACTTCTTAGTAGGCATGGGCTTCCCGTATGTTGAGGTAAGGCAGCCATTCAAGTCCGGAAACACTGTCAACGTTTCTAACTGTTGCTCTGTACGATCATTTTAAAGAAAATTGTCTCTTTGATTCCCCCTGCAGCAACTGTGCGGCCCCTACGTCTTCGTCATCTTCACCGTCCTGCTGCTGGGCTTCTTCGTCTTCACCTACTTCAAGGTGCCAGAGACCAGAGGTCGCACCTTCGACGAGATCGCGGCAGGCTTCCGCCAGTCGGCTGGTCGCGGATCTGACAAGTACTCGGCCGCTGAAGAGTTCAACACCCTCAGAGGGGAAAATCTGGACCTCTGAAAAGCAGTAAAGTGAGGACGTCACTGTCATTATGGGTTCAGTTTGTCTGATGGGTTGAATAAGTGAAGCAGAGGCAGGACTGTGCTGCAGCAGGACAGCAGGGTGTGTTTGCACTGTAGATATTTGGAGTTAAACTCCTGCAATAGTCTTATATAAAATAGAATATTTAAATATGGAGCTTTTGAATTATTGCCTCTCTGGGAAAATGTTCATGTCTGTTATATGTTTCCATTTTTTTTTTTTTAAATTTTGGATATAAAATGATTCTGTAAATTAATATTAACTTATTGATTATGAGCTAAAGTTAAGTGTAGACACTTGATTATGAATTTAAGTATTGTATTTATTTATAGATACGGCCTCAATAATGTACAATGCTGCTGACGTCAGCATCACTTGTCATTGTGATATTGTTACATGCAACATCGGCGTTTGTACAAATTTTTTCATATTTAATGAAAGCACATATTTTATATTTAAGAGTCACAATTGAAATACTCGTGTGCAGCATATGAAGTTTGGTACTACAAAGATTATAACAGTTTTGTATATCCATATTACTATGGAGTTATACATGGATTGCAAACATAAAGCTAAATTCCTGCCATATTACAGCTGAGTCACTGCGTTTGAATTGATCCAGCTATTTACAGAAAAGGAGGACATGTTGTTTTTTTACAGAATGAATTAACTGTGATTCTGTGTAAATGATGAAATCATTTAGTCCTGCAGATGTACTGTGATGGTACCATGTTTTAGAAAATAAAGGACACGATAAACAAACAAACAAACAAAAAAATCGGAAAAAAAAGATCTGAGAATATATTCAGGGAAAGAAAAGCTGTGATGTTATGAGATAAAGTCATAATTATACCACGAAAAACTCAAAATACTTTTTCCTATAATAATAATAATTTTCTTTCCAAATCTGAATTTAGATTTTCTTTTCCAAATAGAAATATTTTAATAGAAAAGTTGTGAAGCTATTTAATTGAATTTTTACTCTCTTCTAATATTACCAGAATAAAGTCAAAATAGTAACATAACGACAGAAGAGTAACATTTAATTTGTTGGTATATTACTGTAATATTAGCAATACGATATAATATTTTTTACTTTATTTCTAGAAATTACAATTTTATTTTCAATATTTAGGAATTCCCCTAAATAATTTTTGTCCTAATACTGTACTTACTATACTTGTATATACGTATATAAGAGAATATTACTTTTTCACTAATGTTATTGTACTCATATCCCCATATCTCTGATACTGAGTACCAACAAGTATCATCATCTTTGTTATCTTCTGCTGCTCTGAGCCATATGTGACTTTATATTGTCAATTTCTCAAAATGTTTGCATATTTCGCACTTTTTGTGCAAAGTAAAAGCACGTTAACTCATCCTTGAACTGATCTGTATCTGGAAAATGAGAAAAGCTTCTTGCTGTATATTTGATTGGATCTGACTTTGGTATCAATGATTTATTTACTCAAAAGAGTTCTCAACTGAATTTTCAAAACATATAAAAACCCACACTGGTTTCACGCCCTAAAATTCACAGTGTGAAAAGAATTGAACACTTAACATTTGCTCAGTAAGCAGCAGCGTCCTGACATGGACACTGGAGGGAGCTCACACCTTAGAAGAGACAGCACATAAAGGCTAAAACAAGGCGGCTGCAGGTCCAGAGCTGCAAGAGGAAAAGGTCACGAATTCCTATCTGAGGCTCAAAAAAGGGTCAACTTTGTACAAACAATAACTAACAGCTGAGTCGCCTTCCTTCTACTCAGAGGATGAACCTTTTTGTTCCTGTGGCCTTTCGTCATGCAGCAACCTTTCACCTACATTTCCATATGCATATACATATATATATATATATATATGTATGTGTATGTATATAATGTGTAATGGACATTTAAAGTATGCTCCTGCCATCATCAGGACAAACTTTATATCTTTATAAGCACTTTTTTCAAAATTGTAATCTCAGTATTACTCAACACAGTGTGCAGGTCACATGCTTTAGTTTAACAAGGCTGTCAGGTTTCAACATGCTAACTGGCAGCTTATTGTCACATGTATGTGTATGTGTGTGTGTGTGTGTGTTTGTGTGGCTTTACACTGACACACTGTGGATGTGATAATATTATCTCTGATAAATAAGAAATTATTAGTAGTCTTGAATACTAAACCTGATGACAAGCAGGTAAAGCTGTATGAACGTATATATATATCACAGTTGTATACAGTGAAGTAACAGCTTCTGGAACACATATTATACACATACACACACACATATCCAGATTTCAGACGGAGCAGGTTGATTGTGTTTGGTGTATCGAGGATGCGACACCCTTAATGTTTCTCTCCCTCGTGAAATATTTCATCAGCTCAGCAGATATTGGCAGCGTCTGCTGTTTCCCAGTGACTCACTATTAAACAAGCACTGGTTTTCTGATCATTCAAGGTCAGTGCGTACACGTCCTGCATCGTGTTGATGCCGAAAGGAACAATTATTATGACACACAAATGAACTTTTCTTTTATTAACAAAAGCAGGAGCCAGTTATTCAACCAACATGTTCAAATCTTTATTATGTTGAATTTATTTCTCTTTTTTTAAAGGTTTAAAGGGAAACGCCGTCCTACTGTACAGTAAAATAAAAATAACCAATAACACGTTTTATCATACTGCTCCATATTTGTTGTGAAACACTTTTTTTTTTCTTTTTGACTAACAAAGTCAAATAGATCTCCAAGTTTTCTCCAACTAATCATTTATTGCAAAACAACATTGATGTAAATTGAAGCGTTTGTGGGGAACTTAAAGAAACGCTGCTACAGTTATTCTGGTTTTGACCACATAAAAAAAAGAAAAGTTTATTATATATATATATATAAAATAAAAAAATTTACGCAAAATACCAAACTTTTAAGAACTGACTGATGGTATTGAACAATAAATTTCAGTATCTGAAATTAAAAACAAAAAGCTGTTAAATCGTACAGCCACTGTAAGCTTTACGAGATATTTAACTATTCACAAGTATTATTATTATTATTATTATTATTATTATTATTACTACAATCTTTAGTCCCTGTGGCTTGTTTTAATAAAGCTGTTAAAAATAGGTCTACAAATAGACCACAATGGATACGTGGATCATTTAGAGATATTTATGGTGGGAACACAGAAGAATGTTGAAATGCATACGGGTGCACACATAAGCTGAGAGGCAACATAAAGTGAGGTAGTATGTTTGCTCAGGGCCTCAATATTATATAACACCAGTGTCACCTTAAGGCCCTTATCAATGGGTTCATGTAGAGCACGAATACAACACTTTTATTTATTTTTAAACTTTGAAATAATCTGATTAAAGGAGTATAAAGATTATACAAATATATATATATAAAGAAATATAAATTCCAAAATAAAGCAGTAACTAATCATAATTGTATATTTTCCCCCCAATAATAAAATCTATTTAAATCTAAAACTGTACATGTTGGAAATGGAGCAGCTCAATATTACCAGCATGGCAAATGATACCTTATCTCTCCTGTATGACTGTCTGTCTGTACAACACCACAGCCATTATTCTAGTTTCAACATGTTCAGTTATCTTATGACAATATTGATGAGTTTTTAAGTGCCATTTTAACAAGAAATGTAACAAAAAAAATAAAATAAGAAGAAAAAAGTCATAACAAGGATATTTTAATTATAATGAACTTTATTGGAACACAAAAGTTCTCATTATTAAAATAAAATTTAAAAAAAGCTGTGATTGATTATAATATAAGTGCGCAATTGTCTTCATGGTAACAAAAAGTTGTTGTCGAGGACACGTACAGTACATCTAATATACTTTTGTGTTATTTTGTCTGCAGTAACACGTTTGTATGAATCTGCCACAGATGTGCTTGTTTTGTTCTTCATCGGGTCAATACTTTGTCGGCAGGGTTGTTGTGCCCCTCTGCCACCTTTAGGCACCTTTCCATCTGTGATGTAGGTCTCTGTGGCAAAGGCAACAGCTGTCTGTCCGTCTGTCTGTCTGATGTAGACGACCTAGTTAACAGTCGCTCAGGTGGAGATAAGTGTGCAGCGGTTGGACTTATGAATGCCACCTCACACCATTTCTCTACGAGGTGATTTGTACATTCAGTTGTTTACAGAGAGTTGCTCTGACGAAACTGAAGGTTGTTGTTGTGTCGACATTTTGTACAGTACTGAAAAAAACATTTTAATGAGCTTATGAAACCGGGCACAACAAATAAATATGATGCACATTTAAAAATACATTAAGGCAGCAGGTAGAAAGCACTCATCAGCAGCTCATACACACGTTTGACCGTTTGCCTTATTGTCACAGTGTCATTGTGAAACTCAATAAAAAGCTGTCTGAATTATACCTCTATACCCAGTATACTATAACAGTACATGAGTATAGATTTATCAGTTCAATGTATTAAAAAAGAGCAATTCAAATATACCATCTGAAGTATTTTTTTTTTTCCTATTGAAATAAAAAACATTCACTACAAAAATACTTTTTATAAAGTATATAGTATCTTCTGTGGTTACTCAGTATTTTGGTATTTGTTTTGTACGAACGAATGTTCAATTACAATTCCTTTTTTAAAAAACTCTTTAAAAACTCCTATGAAGTAAGCTCTGTGTCCTTAAATTGCATTAAGTTGTGTTTTTTTTTTCTGAGGTGATATGATGATGATTTATTCAGAGACAGATCCGTCGTTGATTTGCTCCGGAGGAGCGTCGAGCAGCTCAAACATGTCATCGATGACCTGCCACAGGCAGCTCTCCAGAGGAAAGTCATTGTCCACCAAATTGACCAGGAAGTAGTTGTCGTGGATATACTTGATGATCATCCGGGACGGAGACTCGTCTTCATAGAGTTTGGCCCATTGCTCGATCCACAAAGCAAAGGCCTCGTCCTGAGGAAAACGTGGGGACACGTTGGTTGACGGGAACGTCTGATAGAAGCAACAACTAACACTTCCTGCACTAATAAATCAAACTCAACACAAGCGTACATTGAGCACAATATATGCAGCACTATTATATTGCTAGTAGTCAGACAGCTGATATAATATTGTATTGATATAATAAAACCAGTGAGTTGAAAATGTTTGCTTACAGACTAGTGTGCAAAATGCTCAGAGCAAATGTACTTTAGCAGAGAAAAACATGCTATTTTAATCTATTGTAAACAAGCGAGATGAATAAAGATAAGCGGTTCACTTATCAGGATGAACAGGTTTGTCTGAGTTACTCTGAGCAGCAAAACAATCACTACTGTGTTTTAGATTTGCTGCAGGACAGCCTCTAGCTTACCTTCCAGAACATAAAGCTGACCGGGTCCACGACAGTCGGCTGAACAATCTCCCTGCCGGGGAAGATCCCCCACGTCACGGCATTCGGCTGCATGTCGGGGGCGTTGGTCAGGTTACGGCCCTGCACACAACATATTCGTCATCCGTCATATGTTAATAATGAACAGACATTCGAACAGTAAACGGCAGGTGCTTCCTCTTCAAAACTTACGTGCACATTAACGATGTGGTAGTTGACACGCGGCTCGTACTTCTTCAGTACTTTGAGGAGGGCGTTCACATTTTCACTGGAGGTGAAGAACTCCAGATAGGACTGTTGGATTGAGGGCAACATATCAACATACGAGACACTGTGCTCCATAACCACTCGATTCAAGGACACTTAACAGCTAAACTAAACGTACCTTCTGAAAGACGTAGCCTCCAGCAGGACCCCAGCCCACTATAGGGTCTGTGGAGGGTTTGCCGTTGATGTTGGGCTGGGAGTTGATGGTGAGGACGCCTCGTCTGTTCACCTTCTCCAGCTCGTCCTTCAGCAGGTTCGTCTCTTGGGCGAGAGGCTCATCGTTCCACGGCAGACACATCACCTGACAGAAGAGGAGACATTAGCCCGAGCACGCTAAATCGTCTTAGTGATGGACATGACAGTGATGGACATTTTTCTCCATCAACAGATTATTCAATAATCAAAATGATCGTTAGTTGCAGCCCTAGTTGTAAGATCATTGACTGGATGTCAGCCTGATTATAAAAATCTTTATATATATAAAAAAAAAAAAAGGAACACGTGTATAAAAAGGTCTCGTCTACCTTGTGTCCACTTTGGTTTGTCCGGGCTGTGATGTAGCAGGTGAACACCTCATACACGCTCTCCTCGTTCGCCAGCTCCTCACCCCACATCTGCAGCAGAGCATCTTTGGATGACTTGCTCTTCAGGTAGAACAGGTAGTAGTCATTTAACTCGCCAAAAGCTGGAGATGAGGAATTACCCCTGACAACAACAACAACAACAACAACAACAACAACAACAACAGGACACTGTTTTACCATACAGCCACAGGACAAGCATTTATTTTTTTTAAATGGAGAAATAAATAAGGATTAATTGAGCTCACCATCTGCCATTAGGGAACTCATCCCAGTCCTGAGTTCTGTAGATGTAACTCTTGGGTCTGGATGCCCAGAAGATGGGCCGAACATCCTCCACCTTTCGTTTGGGATGTGCGCTCACCGCCCAGGGAAGAGGCCGCCTGGTAAAGACAACAAGCTCTTTGAAAAACAACAACATACCCAGACTCTCCGGCTTCACTTCTCCTGGTTAATTTGCCAATCTGTGATCGATGTGTAGGTCAGAACATCTCTGCAGCACTACAGTATTTAATTTATGATGGTATTCTGACACATTTCACCAACAAATATTGCACCTCCTGGAATTTGAAAATCACACCACTGACCTGGGGTCTTCTATCCACAACCCCAGCTGTCGGAGAACCTCCATGGTGGCGACTTCTCGATTCAGCGTGTAGAAGTGGAGGCCGGGTACCTTACCGCTGTCCAGCAGCACTCGGCACATCTCCACTGCTTGTTGGATACCATAGTTACGGATAGCGGCGTCGTTGTCTTTGATGGGCTCGATCACTTTGGTGATCTCCTCTGGTACCTCGAGCTTGGACAGTTTGACAAGCTGACGCAGAGACTGGTAACCCTGGAGAGAAACACGTTAAAATGCACCTTTTATCCCAGCGGATCGTCTGAAATCATGTGATACTAGATCATTTGGGGGCATTTTAGGTTTCGTTTGGTTGTTTCTATGGTGTTTAGGGCCAATAACTACAGTTTTGTCTGAGTTTAGGGGCAGAAACTTGCAGATCATTAATGCCTTTATGTCCTCAAGACATGCTTGAAATTTAGTTAACTGATTGGTTTCATCTGGCTTCACTGAAAATATCATTGGGTATCATCTGCATAACGATGGAAATTGTTTCCTAAGTCGCATAACTGACTGGCGACTGCTTTCTCAAGAATCTTAGAGAGAAATGAAAGGATCATCAGACACCAACACGCAGAGCAGTAGTTTATAATACTGATAGACAGGATTTTACAACTCTGTAGTTATCACGTCTGCAACGGTCTTATCTTTCGTCACGATGATCGCGAGGTTAACAGGTGAAACATGTGTTCACGTAAGGTCGTCCACCAGAAATATGCACTTGTATGCATGCGAGCAGCCAGTGCAGCACCGTGATGAATGACGTTGCGTTGCAGCAGAAGTTAAGCCTGGTTGCGCTTTTTTTTTATTTTGTGCCGTGTTGTGCTGAGCACCCCCGCTACATTTTTCCATACGACGCTGATTGCTTTATGGTAGTGATAATATACTCTTGTTCCTAGAAGTAGCAATGAGTTACCTGAATAGGGAAGATTCCAGGTAAGATGGGACATGTGATACCAATTGCCCGGCAGTCGTCTACAAACTTGAGGAAAGTGTCTGCCCTAAAGAACAGCTGTGTGATGACAAAGTCTGCTCCAGCATCCACCTTCTCCTTCAGGTGTCGGAGGTCCTGCTCATAGCTCTCTGCCTCAGGATGGCCTGTGGGGTAGCCTGGACATGCAAAACAATTCAATCACTGACTAATACTTTAAATGGAGTCCCAGTTAATCTGTACTCTCTTAATCTCTATTGATCTGTAGGCTGAGATCATACCAGCGACACAGATGTCGAAGTAGTCATCGAACTCTGATCGGATATGTTTAACAAGGTCAACGGCATAGTTGAAGCCACCTTCCTCCTCCTCCCAGTCTGCCCCCACTGGGTCTGTGAAGATATCAGAACAGCACACATCACATGTTATCAATGTCTTTACTCTCATAATATTAAGCGTTTTTCTCAAAAATGTTTCCCCTTTAGTGATTCAACTACTATTTCTTTTTAAGATCAATTAATCAGTTGATTATTCTCTCAATTAATTGCTGGTTGTTTGGTCCTTAAAAATGTTTAAAAAAAATGTGAGAAATGTCCGAAATACAACTACTAGTATCATAGAAGAAACCAGAAAATATTCACTTTTGAAAAAAAACTTCTTAAAAATTAATTAATTAATTGATCTCACACTGATAGACTTCTATGTAGTGTATTTCTTCTATGTAGTGTATTTGCTGTTCTATAACTGATTGTTGTCTATTTGCCCAGGGATAACTGATGTAAAATTACTTTTAATTGTGTGCTGTGCCTGCAAAAAACAAACAATTAAACAATAATTGTTGCAGCTCTAAAGTCCTTTAATTAATATCTAATCTGACTTATAAACAGGAGGTTTCATCTCCAGCTACTCTCTCCGTAGCCTCTGAACCGTTTGTCTTGACGGGAAAAACTATGGCGCAGCTACTGTAATTAACCATGTAAACAAATATCACCTATTAAATACTGTAAGCAGCCCACTCCTCTCCTACCTCCTCTTAGTGCCATGATGTTTTTGAGGCCCAGGTGCTTTGCTTTAGCCAGGTGGCCAGTGATCTTCTCTTTGGTCTGGTTGCAACAGGTCAGGTGGAGAATGCTCTCCAGTCCGCAATAGTTGACCGCTGTGCTGGCGATCATCATGGACGAGGTTTCCTTGTCCGAACCC
This sequence comes from Pampus argenteus, assembly GCA_036937835.1. Classification (NCBI taxonomy): domain Eukaryota; kingdom Metazoa; phylum Chordata; class Actinopteri; order Scombriformes; family Stromateidae; genus Pampus; species Pampus argenteus. The sequence continues at coordinate 5,179,534 of CM072864.1, read as the reverse complement.
GGGTCCCCTGCTGGGTGCCAGGTGATGTCGATGAACAAGGGCCCTCCAGAGCCCATACGGTCAAATCTGAACATGACATTATTAAAAAAAAAATTAATAAAAATGGGCTATTGTCCGGTAACAATGTGGACAGTTCGTAAGGTGGATAAAGCTTGTCGTTTTAGAAATAGCCTTGCAACTTTTGACTTTTCTAAGAGCTTTGTTTAACAGTTTGACCTCACTTACCTTGAGATGAGGTTGACGGCTCCGCTAGCTGTGCGGGGCGGAAAAAATTCTAGTGAGAACCAGCAGTCCCCGGACTCCATCCTCCGGCGCATCTTGTCCCGCAGTCTGTCGGAGCGGTCTGCGTCCAGCACCGGCGTGGAACAGCGGGAGCTCTCCTTGGAGCTTTCCCCGCCGCTGTTGCTGGCCCCGCTGGAGTCGCTCTTGCATGATTGCCAGCTACCGTCCACTCGCTGAACCTGGTTCACCATGATGGCAGATTACACTGAGACGATCGGAAAACAAAGAAGACGCCGGAATCAGCTTCTGATTCGGGGTTAACGGAAACACAAATAATTATATTTAGTGGATATATAGATTCATAACAATGCAAAACCAGGATTTTAGAATAGCAAATTTATTAAAAAGGAAAAAAACAAACTAAAATATCACATTGACATAGTTCAGACCCTTTGCTATAACTCTCTGGTACCTTCTGTTTCTCTTAATCATCTTTGAGATGTTCCTACATCTTGATGGGAGTCCACCTGTGGTAAATTCAACTGATTTGGCATGATTTAGAAAGGCACACACCTGTCCTTATAAAGGTCTCACAGCTGACAATGATAAACAAGACATGAGGTGGAAGGAGCAGCCTGCAGAGCTCAGAGACAGGATTGTGTTGAGGCTCAGATCTGGAGAACAAAAATCGGCTGCATTGCAGGTTCTCGAGAGCACAGCAGCCTCTATAAATCTTAAATTGGAAGAAGTGTGGAACAACCAGGAGGACGACCATCACTGCAACACTCCTCTGATACTGGCCAGATGGAAGCATCTCCTCAGTGAAAGCCACAGGGTAGCCTGCTTGGAGTTTTTGGACCGTCTGGCCTCAATTCTATATCTAAGCATCACCTGCCCAGTACCATCCCAATGATGAAGCATCTGCAGAGACCGGGAGCATGGTCACGGCTCAGGGAAAGCTGGTTCAAGGTACAGAGATATTCTTAATGAAAACCTGCTCCAGAGCGCTCAGGACCTCAGACTAAATGGACCAGCCAGAGATCTGACTCAAACATCTCTGCAGAGACGGTCCTCATCTAACCTGACAGAAGAATGAGAGAAAAATCTCCAAATCCAGGTGTTCGAAGCTTGTAGTCAAACCTGAGGAGACTGCAGGCTGTAATCACTGCCGCAGGGTCTGAATACTTATGTCAATGTAGTAGTTCTGTTTTTATTATTTTTAATAAATGTGCAAAATCAGAAAATTTCAGAAATGTGTATATTGATGAGGGAAAAGGTGAATTTAAATGAGCATAAGGCTGCAACATAATACAATGTACTTAATACACTGAGCTGTAAGACTCCATAGAAAAGGACTTAACGCTGTTTAAAAACCACTTTCTGATTTATGAAACCTTTATTTTGAAAATGTCGTAAAACAAACAATCATGTTCAGTCAATAATTTTAGATATGTATACTCTGACAGCTAAGGAAACAATATTTTTACAACGTACAGCAAGAACTAAAAGTTAAAAAAAAAATTAAAAATCCCAAAAAATCAAATTTAAAAATCAATTTCAGAGAATTAGGGGAAAGTTCAAATTCAAGTCTCAATGTTCAAAACTCCTACAGGCTGGTTAATGTACAGAAACTACCGCAAAAAGCACCTAAACATCACCTCCTACCTGCTCCGTCGCTTCGTAGCAATAAAACTATAAACCAGCTGCTTTTGTGATAACGTTAAATTCAAACACTGAACGACACGAGCCGCTCGCTTTATATACGACGCTCACGCGCGCGCACGTACACGCACGTGAAAAGTACTGCAGTAGCAAAAGCTTATTTAAAGGCTGCTGGCTGCTAGCTGCATTGACTATATACAGCATATGGTTATTAATAGAGAAACACACAGGCTAAGCTATAAGCTAACACCAGCTAGCACGCGCTGTTAAAGCTAACGTTACCTCTTCCAGCTTCCCCTGCCGGTTGTCTTTCCGTTGCCGGTATCCCGGAGTGTCTCCCATCCACCGTAGACGGACGTTAGCTGCAGGGGGGCTGGTGCAGCGTGGAGAGCGCCCACGAGACGGTGCTGCGTTGAATCATGGATGCAGGACTGGACTCTGGAAAGGGAAAACCGAGCGTCTACCGCCACCTTCCGGGTTGGAGTGTGGGTCAGAACCGTTATTATACTATGTCATGAAAATAGCCCCGTATCCTACATCACCTGAACTCATCTGCACCATTTCTCTAATACCAGGTGTCATGTGATTTTTTCCCCAAAAAAATACAATGCTAAATACAATTTTATATTTATAAAAAATATTAACCATAACTCTACGATTCTGATCAGTTTTCCACACTTTGTAAATTATACTAAATTTGTGTTTGTTTTAAAAAAAATAATAATTCAGTCTTTCTAAGTAATTCAATCCCACAATATAATATTTGGTGAAATATTCACTTTTTTAAAATTTTGTTTAAATAAATACACATACTTAACATTTACTTGTGAATGCGTCCTACGTTAAATTTACATGTTCCTTGAAAACATCACCTCCATCAGACAACGTCTCCTCATGCACAGTAAAGGAGTTTAAGATGCGCTAAAAACAAACCTTTATGCGTAAATAACGCGCTGTTGTGACACCGTTGAATCATTTTCCGTCTTTGGCGTCATATGACACTGTGGGCTGCTGCTCAGCTGTGTTTCCAAATCATGGGAAATATGTAAACTGTTTTGTTAAATGTGACAGTATTGTGAATACAACTTTTTTAAATCCATTTTTAGGGACGCAACACCAGTTAGACCCTTTCAGTCGCTGTAAATCATTAAGTCAGGTGTAGTATCCACTTCGTGCGTTTGCCGGCCACTTTAAATACGACTTATATACAAACTCTCCCGTCAGCTATTTTTATTTACCGCGTTCCCTGAACGCAGCATGACACAACAACGAAGATGGCGTGTTGTGGAAACTGTTTTTGTTGCCATTGCGGCTGCAGAGAAGGAGAGACACGGACACCAGAAGAACTGGTATGAAAGGTTGTCGTTATTTGGAAAAGTGGGAAAGTCTTGGTCATTTCAAGCCTCTATTTTTTCCCCTCAGAGTTTGTCATAAGCTCTCTCTCTCTTTTAATGCTCTGGTCTGGGCTGCTTGCTCCACCCTGCTGCTCTGTGTTTTGTTGTGTGGCAGCAACGATCATCTTAAATTTATTGAATGTATTTAAGCTAATCTAAAACAGATAAACAGTTAAATTTACCATCATCAAGGTGGATATTTGCTTCCTGTTTCCCAGCCTGAGAAAGTCCATGAACCAAACTCCCTTTACAATAATGTCAATTTACTTCTTCTTCTTCTTCTTCTGCCCCGTTAGACCAACTATCCTTAAACATCCACTCATTCAGTTTAGGTTGTTGCTTGGTGCATCATCAATATACCAAATTTACTAGGTGATATCAGAAAAAGTGTTTTAGGCAGTTTTTCTTTATTCAAATCAGTGTTGTATTGTTGTACACACACTGTCCCCAAAGGCAAAGATTTGTAATGTTGAGCTTGACAAATAAAATTGACTTTTTTATTTTATTTTTTCCTTTCAGACAATCCTTGGGGAAATCCGAGATGATGAAGATGAGATATTACCCAGGAAGGACTATGAGGTAAGAGACTGGGCTGTGATTTCACAACAGTCATTTCATATTTGACAAGTAATAGTTACACAGCTGTTATTTTGCCTCTTAACAGAGCCTCGATTATGACCGCTGTATCAGCGAGCCCTATGTGGAGGTTCTGGAGGGGATGGACAACAAGGTACGACACGTTGATTTATTAGATGTTGTTGGCTTGTGAAACGAGTATCTTTAATTCTCACCAAAACCTGAATAATCTGACTGATAATATATATAATATATATAATATATGTAACTGTCTTAAGTTAAACATACAGCCAGTGTTAAAGGACGAGGCTGCCAACATTCACTCGAACCTAAGACACTTATCAGTAGGATCAGTCTTTGTTTGTGGCTTTATTGACAATATGGTTAACATGGAGTAGGCTTTAGGCTACAAATAAAGTGATGATTTTAAAATACAAAGCCTGAAATACATTTATCCTGTGATTATAATTCTCTTCCATAAAAAGTCCTCTGTTTGATTTATATGTATCTCAAATGTTTGTTTGTTTTTTTACACATTTTCCAATAGAAAGCCAAAAAGTATGAGGCGGTACGGTGGATGATGGTGTTCGCTATCGGAGTCACGGTTGGTTTGGTACGTGCATTTGAAGTATATCTCGGGTTTTCTCTGCTAGTTTGCAACATGCTGCAGACGAACAGACAATCCTGTCATGTCTCTTTCAGGTGGGCCTGTTTGTGGATTTCTTTGTACGCCTCTTCACCAAACTCAAGTTTACTTTGGTTGGCCATTGTATCCTTTTAACACGCGCTTCTGCATACTTTATTTCACGTACATGTCAGTGCTCAATGATCTCAAAATACAGCCTGTGATGTTCAGGGTCACCGAATATTAAAAGATTACTGACCCAAAACATAAAGGTGATGTTTCTCCCTTAACCAAACGCCTGCAGCAGTAGAGAGGTGCACCGACAGCGGCTGTCTCCCTCTGTCTCTGCTGGAGCTGCTGGCATTCAACATGACCTTTGTCTTCATCGCCAGTGTCCTCGTCCTCATAGAGGTAAGACTGCTCACATATGTTTAACTCTAAGACCCTAAATTTAGTATCGCTAAGTATAAAACATCTCCTCCCTTTAAGCCTTGATGTTTCAATCCCACTTCTAACCTGTTATTCATAGATTGTGATAGGCTGTTTCACATTCATCGGGATAATGGTAACATGTCATGTGTTTTGTATCTAGCCAGTAGCTGCAGGTTCGGGGATTCCAGAAATCAAAAGTTACTTGAATGGAGTGAAGATTCCCGGGATCGTCCGGCTGCGAACGTTCCTCTGCAAGGCTGCTGGAGTTCTGTTTAGTGTAGCTGGAGGTAAAGTATGATGATGTGATGTGTACACTCAAAGTTTTTTTGTATTGGAGCAGCTGACAGTTGACATTTTTACCCATAATCACACTAAATGTGACAGAGACAGAAAACACAGGGCGAGTATTTACAGTATTTCTATACCTGACGTGGGAAAGTAACGATACTTTACATACTACTTTACAATACAAGATAAATGTATATTCATGTATTCTTATGCAATATAATCCATTGTTTGTGTGTGTGCGCGTGTCTCCACTCAGGTCTGTTTGTGGGGAAAGAAGGTCCAATGATACACAGTGGAGCCATAGTGGGAGCTGGCCTTCCACAGGTAATAATCAGTGACAAGAAATGAGCATAACTGAGTTTACTGCTGATATAGTGGCTGTATGTATGCATGTGTATGTATCTGATTATGTTAATAATGTTAATTCAACTATAATAAGAGTGATAGAGCAGAGGGGGCAGTGGTGACAAGGTGGTATTTAGGTATCAATGAGTTTAACCTCTTAAAGGAAAAGTTCAGAACTTTTCAGGTCTGCCTTAAAACAGCAGTAAGTTGTTCATATGAACAGCGAAAGAGTTTTTCTCTCTCTCTCTCTCAATCAGTTTCAGAGCATCACTTTTAGGAGGATCAAATTTGATTTCCCCTACTTCCGCAGTGACAGGTATGGCTGCAGTACACGACTTTATTAACACACAATAGTGTACACTGTTCACCGCTTCCCTGGAGGCCAAAGCACAGCTCATTGTCCCCCTCATATGTCTTTACTGTTCTTAAGGGACAAGCGAGACTTTGTGTCAGCAGGTGCTGCTGCTGGAGTAGCTGCCGCCTTTGGTGCTCCCATAGGTGGCACCCTCTTCAGCCTGGAGGAGGGCTCCTCTTTCTGGAACCAGGCCCTGACTTGGAAAGTGGTACGTCTTCTTTGTTTGTAGGTGTAGCATGGTGGCCCAGGTTATATTCACAGTGGAGAAACGTGTCAGACCATATGACATCAAACACAGCATGGATTTAAGGACTTTGAACTCTACGTTATCTTCTGTTTCAGCTCTTCTGTTCCATGTCGGCCACTTTCACCCTAAACTTTTTCCGTTCTGGGATAAACTTCAACAAGTGGGGCTCCTTCCAGCTGCCGGGTCTGCTCAACTTCGGAGAGTTCAAGGTAAAAAGCTTTATCACCGGCTGAGTGATGCAAGTGTTCACTGGTTTCAGCTTCTTAAATATTTTTTTTTAGTGCGTAGATGGAGATAAGAACTGCCACCTGTGGACCGCAGTGGACCTGGCCTTCTTTGTCCTGATGGGGGTGGTGGGTGGACTGTTGGGGGCGCTCTTCAACTGCATGAATAAGAACCTGGCCAAATATCGCATCAGACACATCCACCCCAAAGCCAAGTTTATTAGGTGATTTCCCACATCCTCAGCCTCAGCTTCAGCATCACTCTCAAATAGTTTAAAAAAAATAGTATCTCTAATGTCTAACGTCTCTCATCTCGGTCGTTTCCAGGGTTTTAGAGAGTCTGCTGGTTGCCATGGTTACAACAGTGGTGACATTTGCGGCGTCCATGTTATTGGGTGAATGTCGTGACCTGTCCTCCCCCGCAACCCATAACGCCACAGTAAGTATCGGCTCTTTCCTCTTTCTCCACGATCGATTCTTGTGAATCGCGTGTGTGAATTTTGAAATGATGGTCGGAGTGTTGACGTTAAATTTTCTGCTCACGTCGTCGTTTCAGCTGTCCAGCAGTGAGGACATTAACTCCACCATCCGGCAGTACTTCTGCACCAACAAGACCTACAACGACATGGCCACGCTGTTCTTCAACCCACAGGAGGCCGCCATCCACCAGCTCTTCCACCAGGACGGTGAGAAAGGAGCGCACAATCGAAACGGCTTTTAGTTCATCTTAAATGATTTTTATTTTTCCAGTAGTGTTTTCTTGGATCATTACAAATGTTTCAAAAACAAATAAATTTCCAATTGATTGATTTGCATCCATAAAAGTGGTCAGAATTGCTCACAGAATACAGGCTTTGTGTTTTATCAATACAAAATTTTGCCACTTTATTATCAGTATATTTAAGAAAAAATGTGTTTGAGAATAATCGGTAACTGACATCCTCTTTAACAGAAGGAACAAGTAGAATATGTTGACATTAGTGTGAACATCTGAAGCTGCTTGTTTAAGACACATCCTGTTACATTAGTTACCTGTTAAGCATCATATGGAGCAGGGGACAAGTCCAGTATATTCATACATAGGTTTTCTATATGTGTGTCTGGTTATTTGCTGCCTGGTCATAATGAACTCCTGCCTCCTGTCCTTCCTCAGGCACCTTCAGTCCTGTGACTCTGTCAGTGTTCTTCCTGCTCTACTTCCTGTTAGCATGTTGGACGTACGGTGTGTCGGTACCCAGCGGCCTCTTCGTCCCTTCACTACTCTGCGGGGCAGCTTGTGGACGTTTGGTTGCCAACATCCTTAAAGTGTAAATACAATATTGTTGTAATGCGCTGCTAACCGAGCGTTTAGTTGTGGGGCTATAATACACACACACACACACACACACACACACACACACTGCTTCTGACTGTGTGTGTGCTCTGATAGGAAACTGGGAATGGACATCTACTCGGGCACATATGCTCTGATTGGAGCGGCTGCGTTCCTCGGGGGTGTGGTCAGGATGACCATCAGTCTGACTGTCATCCTCATTGAATCCACGAATGAAATCACATACGGGCTCCCGATCATGATCACTCTGATGGTACGCTGTCATGTCATTTTTATTTTTCAATTTTTTTAAATTACTAACCAATTAATATTTTAATGAATATAATTCCAACCTCTACGTAACATTTTTATGCCGTCGTCTTACAATCCTGTCCTGAGAAATGTACAGTTTATGTGTTGACACATGAGTATTGAGCCATCCTACAGTTTTGTTGGGTTTATGTCGTGACTGTGTTTGTGTTGATGATCAGGTCGCAAAGTGGACCGGAGATTTCTTCAACAAGGGCATCTATGACATCCACATCCAGCTGAGAGGAGTTCCTCTGCTCGAATGGGAGACTGAGGTCGAGATGGACAAGTAAGCGTTTGTATAACTGCTCTCTGGCTCTGACCTAACGTACCTTTACGCCGCCTTTCAAACCTGCTCTCGCCCCAAAGCAAAGAGTCACTGTTTATCTGGCTGCACTAGTTAGCAACACCTCTGGGTATGATAACGTTTCCTTTTTACAAACATAAATCCTGCTTGCTGTAAATGACCAAAAGTGCGAGTGCAGTTATGGTTAGACATCTTTAAAGCTCATTCTCCTGTGTGTTCATGTTATCTCCATGTACGGTATCTTTTCCCCTCATCCTCCCAAGGCTGACTGCCAGCGATATCATGGAGCCCAACCTGACCTATGTGTACCCCCACACCCGCGTCCAGTCTCTCGTGAGCATTCTGCGCACCACCGTGTACCACGCCTTCCCCGTGGTCACCGAAAACCGTCAGAACGAACGGGACTTCATGAAGGGCAACATCCTGGTCAGCAACAACATCCACTTCAAGGTAAATCCAGTGTCATATCCAGAGGGGCTCAGTGTCCCACCCAAGGACTTTTCATCACACAGGACTGACTTTGTGGGTTTCAAACATCTCACAAATGATGCTACCACAATGTGCACGGTAACCCTAAAACATCCTGCTAATTTTACCACATTATATTTAAATATTCTCTTTCATTCCGATTATATTTTTTTCCTTTTTGTCTTTCTTCTCTTTCCTGTAAAAAGTTCCCAGCACTAGTACTACTATTATACTACTACGATTTATATGTACAGGTGTAATACAGTATTTAGCGGTGTAACCAGTAGATGGAAGTAGAGCTCTGCAGTGTTGGACCAAGTATGAACCCCCCAGCTTATTTAGTTCCTTCTTCCATGGAGAGAAATATGGATTAATCAGCTGTTGAAAATAGTCCTCAAAATAATGCATCCTCCTAAATATGACGCGCTTCACATAAAAACTATATATTTGTGAGATTTACATCATTTACATACATTGCTTCAGGAGAAACCAATGATGTCAGTGATAAGAGCCACACACAGTGTTGTTAAAATGCCCATTTCACTGGATTAAAACATATATTCCTGAATTTCCAGAAAGTACTGGATATGATAATACCTTATGGTGCAAAACAAAAACAAATGTGTTAATTAGTATAAAACTTCTGTATACAAATGAATAAATGTGCAGATGTTAATGAGCTTTTCTAAAGCCACCATTTGCACCATTTATCAACGTATCCTCCGCACTGTGCCATTTAGAAATCCAGCATCGTGTCCCGTGTGGGGGAGCAGCGCCGCCGCTGCCAGTCCATGAAGTCGTACCCATCCAGCGAGCTGAGGAACGTTTGTGACGAGCACAACGCTGCAGTGGAGCCTGCGGAGGAGGGAGAAGACCTGCTGCAGCAGATGCTTGAGAGGAGGTAGGATACACGCGGGTATAACACACAACAACAAAGTACGTTTATTTCTCTCTTTCATACTTGTTTTTTGCGTCTGTGCCGTGTAGGCATGCCCCCTACCCCAACCTGTACCCGGATCAGTCCCCCAGCGAGGAGTGGACCATAGAGGAGCGCTTCAGACCGCTCACCTTCCACGGCCTCATCCTGCGCTCCCAGCTGGTCAACCTGCTCATCAGAGGAGTCTGCTACGCCGAGAACCAGTCGGTCAGGCACACACACACACACACGCAGATCAAATACACTCTAACTGTTTACGTGTATTTAACTGAATGTCTCCTCATGCAGAGCGCCACTCAGCCCAGATTGTCCTACGCAGAGATGACTGAGGATTACCCGCGTTACCCTGACATCCACGACTTGGACCTCGCCCTGCTCAACCCCCGCATGATAGTGGTACAAACCCGTTCATTACTGTACACAGTGGAATAGTAATAGCAGTTTTAAATTCCAAAAAAAAGTTTTTGATTTGACAAAAACTCCAATGTTTCCAGGATGTCACTCCCTACATGAACCCGTGTCCCTACACGGTGTCACCCAACACCCGCATCTCCCAGGTGTTTAACCTGTTCAGGACCATGGGCCTGCGACACTTACCGGTGGTCAACGCTGTTGGAGAAGTAAGTAGTCATCATTCAAGGCTTTGCTTCCGCCGTGCTCCTCCAGTATTGGGCTTGAAGTATTCGAAAGCTTTATTCTCATGTTTTGTGGCTTCACTTGTGTCTCTTGTTCCTTACTTTCCAGATTGTTGGAATAATCACGAGACATAATTTAACCCACGAGTTCCTCATGGCCAAACTGCGACAGCACTACATCACGATATGACCTCGGCTCCGTTCCACCTGCTCCTGAGCCTTTTCCTCTGTCCGTTCCTAATAGCAAGTAGGCATTCCCAAACAATACAAGATATGTACAACTATATATATATATATACACATTCAGTGTGGTACAGTAAGGAACACAATTCTCTAGTAAGTGAAATCTCTGTGGTATTTCACTGGAGTGTTACATGTCAGTGTTGAAGATTTGAACTGGACTGTGGACACATAGATGTGTTTAAAAGGACCTGAACTGACTTTGCCAGAGTGATCTGTATGAAGAAGGTCACAACTTACTATTTTTTTTTATTTTCCTTTTAAATCCTCTAATACATCCATATCGGTTTCTTGTTGGTGTCGTTGCTCACAGTTTGATTGCAGTTTATTAGACTTACTGTAGATCGTCGGGTACAAAACTTACCAAAAGCTTTCCTTACAACCTTCATGACAAAACTTTTTTTAACATTGTGATTATGCTTTATTATTGTGGTCACTGTAGCACTTTTATGTTTTAATTTTTTTGACCGTTTTTCCTGATTATTTTAATTGACTGTCTGTGTGTAACTGAAATATATGCACTAAAAGCAGGTCGGTATCCCTTCACAGCCTGCTGCTAAAAATACACCTCAGTGGATCTCGGAGGAGTTTATAGACATGTGATAACTATTTCTAACCACTTCGGCTGCCTGTAAATACGTTTCGCATTGTTTTGCACTCGTGATATGTACGTTTTTATTTTTTTACGTTGCAGTTTGTCAGGGCGAAGGGGACTTTATGTTTGACAGTCTTGGGTTAATAAATACGGATTTTAAAAATCAGTAAAATCAATGTCTAAAATATTTAAATTTTAATGTTCTGCTAATCATTTTTTCTGCAAGATAGTACGTTTCTGGTCCGTTTTACTAGCACGTTATTTCACTTTCATTCCTAAAAAAGGGAATGAAAAATGTGACTTGAAGAGCAACTGAAAGGAAGTGGAACTATACTTTTATTGATCGACATAATGTCCACTGTATGTCACACTGATGGATTATGAGCGACCACGATGGCACATATATGTACATCAAACATTCCTTATTGTATCTTTATGCTTTATGTTTTATTTAAAAGATTATTTTTTTATACAATTTTTATTTTTATGATTTACTGCCTGTGCAGTGAAATGATTTCTAAATGGACCGGGGGCCCTCCTGGATAATAGTATTGTTTATAGTTGAGGCATTGCTCACTTCTTGTTGTTGTTGTTATTGTTGTTGTGTTATCTCTTCTAATACAGCGTACGTCATGCAGAATATGAGATTAAGAGAAGCAGCAGGTGGTACATGTTCTACTGTGAAGCCAGACTGTTCACCAAATCCGCATGTTTCTTATGTCATAAGTGGAGATTTAGACAGCGCCCTATGCTTGTTTAGTAATTTGTAGTTTCTACAAATGTAGAGAACGAGCACAAGGCAACGAACAAAGCTGCAGCCATGGAACAAAGAGGCAGAGAGACCTCTGTCTTGTGCCTTCATTATTGTTCAAATAAAACTCCTTCTGTTTTCAATCATACAAATAGTCTGCATCCTTTTTTTATATATATTTTTAATATATATGTAAAGTTTTAGACAAATACTGAGTATACTGATGTCTTTAAGAGAATATACTATATATATCTAGCCACTATCAGACCAATCAAATCATATCAAAATCTAAATATCAGCATGAACTTTCCACTGCACTTCTCAGGAGGAACCCGCATTTTAATTTTAAATACTCCATTACAAGTAAAAATGTCTGCATGAAAGATAAGATTTAAGTAAAACTATGTAAGTACTGTGATCTTGATGTAGTAAAAGTACTGCAGTGACAGTACATAAGTACAGGCGCTGGTCATACAATTAGAATATCATGAAAAAGTTGATTTATTTCAGTAATTCTATTCAAAAAGTGAAACTTGTATAATGTTTACATTAATTTCACATAGACTGAGAGTGTTTATTTCTTTTAATATTGATGATTTTAACTGATAACTATTAAAAACTCCAAATTCAGTATCTCAGAAAATTAGAATATTGTGGAAAGGTTGAATATTGAAGACACCTGACACCTAACTCAAAACACCTGCAAAGGCCTTTAAATGGTCTCTCAGTCTAGTTCTGTATGTTACACAATCATTGCTGCAGTAATTCAGGCAGAACTAAGAACTAAGTATTAATGCTGTACGTGCTCATACTTTTCATGTTACAGAATATATATAACTGTATAACCTATATAACCTATATAACTGAGATCTGAACAATCTCCCGCTCTGTCTCCTTCTCACAGTGGACACATGAAATGACCTTACGGTAGCTTAACTGCTTTCTAAAGCACACTAATATAAAAGTCCAATAGACCACTGGCTACAAGATAATTACACATCACATTGTGACAGATGGTACCTCAAAATTGTACCTAAGTACAGCACTTGAATAAATGTACTTACTTTCCACCACTGACTGTTGCGTAGATTAGATTTCAGTCTTATTATGTACAGTACTTATTAAATTGATATTCTATCCAGGGCTCAGGTTCAGTCACCCAAAGTGAGATCACAAATGAATAGATGCATGTACATGTTTGAGGTTTTCCACATTAAGTCTGGCCTGGGAACAGAGCTCCATTAGTTACCAGGCCAGTGTGCACCTTTCGTTATCACCAGGATCACACTGTTAACACCAGCATTTCAGCACCGCTGTCCTGCCAAGTCTCCCGAGACTTTAAAACATGGTGTGAAAAATGGACTCAGGTTAAGTTGGTCTACCTCAGCAGCTGTCTGCTTGGCTGCTGAAATGCTTCATTGGTGTATTACCGGAGTTTAATTGCTCTCCATGATCTCCATAATCTAACTGGACAGAGCGGCGTGACAGTTACTGTGTCGTAACCCGCTGTGACGTCTCCGTCTTGCTGGCTGTCGAATGCATTCAGACAACAGTAGTTAATAGGTGAATCACAGCCACATGTCCAGCATGAATCACCTCCTAACACCTCACCGACAGTCTATTTTTATTTGACAGTAAATTGGAAGCAATGGGTGAAATAGGTTTTCATCCATCCATATATGTACAGTAAAGAAAATACACACACATGCCTGAAGGTGTTGAGATGATGCATGTACCGCACCTCTAATGATCCAAGACTCAACAAACAACTCAACTTCTTCATATGAAAAAAAAAAAGAGGTTTTTATTTGTTTTTGGTAGCAACCCACATGCAGTTATGTCATTAACTCATTTCCTTTGGGATGTCACAGTTACACAGTATATAATGGACACACAGCCACATTTTTCACTTCAAAACGGAGAAATACAAACGAGAAATGCACACAGTTCAACCGTCAATGCAAGATCATACGTATCCAATCTCTTTGGTTGTGTCTTCAGTCGGTGGAAGATAATAAAACAGTAATCCAACATGTGTCTCAGGAAGCCATCAGCCTAACCTGGACGGGGGAAAAAAAGATTTGTTGTAAAATAAATGTGTCACGTAGCAGCACTGAGATGTATTTATCCATGTGTCAACAGCACCTGAGAGGCTGCAGTGATCAATTAGAGAGTGTCAGACTATATGAAGAACATACCGCTGGTTTTTTTATTCTGTCAGGACTAAGAGGACGTTGTGAGGTTGTACTTATGTAAGGTTTTTTTTTTTTTTATTGTAGTGGTGCACTGGCAGGATGTGAGTGTCTTTCCACAGCGCGGCATGGCACAGTAAAAGAAGTATTGTACCGTGATGACATGTTAGAGGTGTGCTGTTTGCAGGCATCTCACTGTATCTGTTTCTGTTTGTATTATTCCTCCCTGCAGTATCTATAGCTCCATATATCTCTGTATCAGAGTAGCACCGCTGACAGGCTCTGAGCATCTTTAACCCTGCTCTGATAGCTTATACATCCACGTCCAATATGAACCTGTAAACTAACAGAAAGTAAAACCACAGAGATAGAGCTGAGAGACTTTAAATGACACATTCAGCATCTTTCAAATGTGCTTTCTATGTGAGTGACGGAGGCCAAAAACCACAGTGTAGTCCACACAGTCTTATATGAGTCTTCATCAGTGTGAGTTAGTCATATCGAGTGGATATCTGACACATTTACAGTCTGTTTAGCATCAAATTCCCTCTTTGTGTTTCCCTGTTGAGCTGTGGTGGAAGTATAGGAACAAAAAGAGGAGCTTTGGCTCTAAAAACACTGCAATGTTGAAACATATCTACTGGATTTGAGCTTCATATCAGCTTCAGATAAACTTTTAAAATGCATTTTTGAACAGACTGTGGATTTTGTCGCAGAAGCAGTTGGGTAAGTACAACCTCAGAGCTGCTACAGTAGCATGGCTCATGCATCCTTTATCAAACTTCATCTGATTTCTCACCTCTTCCATTGTTGCATCCCAGACCGCTGGCGTTCCCTATTCGGTCCATCCTTGCTCCAAAGCAGCCAGAGGCGCGTTTGCTGGCGGTCAGCAGCAGGTCCTGTAGGCGGCTCCTTTGACTCGGGGCCCTGCTCTGAGATCTATCTGATGTCAACGGTTCTTGGTCCCCCTCCTGGTCCATGCTCCATCCTCGGCTGCTCTGGCTGCGCTCAGGTTCTTGGTTTGTCCCTGTGTAGTCGGCTTCAGAGTCCTCCTCCTGGGCTGCGTCAACCAGAGTCTCCTCAAAGCGCTCCAGTAAAGACTAGTGTAGGGAGGTGAAGATGTATTTAAAAATACATCATATTCTGCCAACATGTTTTAAAGAAACACATAAGGAGCTTATGTGTTTTGTCAGTCTGTAACTAGTGGTAGCAAAGACACTCTTAATACCTCAAGAGGTTATAGCATTTCTGCTGCCACATTGCACAAAATGATTATAATATGTATATATATATTCTGCTGATTATTAACACTGACTTGGCAGTAAAGGAGTAGTTCAACACTTGTGGAAAGATGCTCATTTTTTTTAAGTGAGATGTCTGTAAAACTACAAACCTGGAGATATGAATATGCCAAATGAATAATGTTCCTCAAAATATTAATATTAATTAAATTAATATTCATTAAAGTAATGATGTGAAATATTGCTTCAAGTGTTGGGGTTAGAAAATCGATATCGGTTTGTGCATTTAATAAAAGCAGAAGAAACTGCAGTGACAATACTGAGAACAGCATACATGCATTTTTGACATAAGTGTTATTAAATAACACAAATAAAAGGCAGACAGACACAAGCTGGGGATCATTAATGGAGCATTTAGCAGCTATAGAGATGGATATTTATCTCAGGCGCTGGTGACCAAACCAGAGCTAAAAGGGACAATTACAACTAAGCATGAACTGACACATGGCTGAAAACACAACTCTAAATGAATAATAATGTAGCTGTGTGCCTGCTGGGTGTGTAACACATCAACTTTAAAAAATTATGTCATTGCTGTTTTTTTATAGCTTACTGCGCTGCCCCCAAGTGGCCAAAAATGAGTGAATGCAGCTTTAAAGGGAAAACGTAGGATTTTTCAAGCTGGACCCTGGTTTCTAAGTGACTATTAAGCAAGAGTGTTGCACCTGGCATCCAATAAAAGTGCTCCGATTGTTATTATGAGTCTTTACCTTTCAGTTGATCCAGTCTGTTTGGGAGGAGTTTGTTGTGTTGGTTGCAAAAAGATTTCAAGAGCAGAACAAGAACTCAACTCTTGTGAGAATTCAGAACGAGACTTCTCGAGTGAGACTTGGTTAGACACGATAACAGTTTGGATCAAGCAAAAGGTAAAGAAGAATGTTTTATTTCTGTGTATGATCATTTCCATTATGCTTTCAGACACACGTAATAATCTGAGCCAGTCAGTGGCTTAATATTAGAGACATTTTAAAAATTGTTGTGTCAATTAGTCACAAAAAGATGGGAAAATGGGGTCCAGGTTAAAAAAAAAATACTGAAGTTTCCCTCAAGTCAAGTCAACTCCATGACCAGACCCATCTTAGCATGAGACGAGGACAAAATAACGTGGAGTGTCTATCTAGATGCGAAGATGAGGAGGTCATTGACATTGATGTGGATGAACACGACAGTCATCTTTGACCTTGGAAGTTACTCCCTGTCTTCAATTCTCAATACACTTCAGTGCAGTCCTCACACAAACAGGTGTGACGGTTTCTTACCTTCAGCTGGGCCAGGTCACTGGTAGACGAGGGCCTTCCTAGCACATGGCTGCTAACCAGTGTGTACTGACACAGCAGGGTCAGCAGGCCCCACAGGACCGCAGTCCTCATGTTATCCTTCTGGTGCTGCTAGTGATACTACAGCCAGCACTGCAAGCTTTTATATACACGCTAACACACACACACACACACACACCGTGTAGCAGACAGTCATTGTCAGTGGCTCATCATTTTGTAGATCACCTCAAGCACATTCTGACACCTCTGCATGATAAGGCAGCTGGTCAGATGTACTTTTAAGTGGTGCTTGGTGGTGGGTGATGTGTTTGTGTGTATATGTGTGTGTGTGTGTGTACAGTATATGTGTCTGTGTATCATCACACATACCAACCAATGGTGGCATGACCTCAGGAGCCCATCTCGGAGCTCTGAGCTCAGTCGTGGTGTGTATTGACAGGAATGCAGCATTCACCATGCAAATACTCAACGCTGTCTGCACTCCCGAGCCTGAAAAATACCATAGTAGGTTAAAACTGGGCTCTGCTGCTCCATGGTTACATGGAGACATAGGAGACTGTGGTCATTATGGTAGGTGATGAAACTTTTTTTTATCTTGGTTACTTGTATATATAATCACTGAGTGCTTTATTAGAAACACCTGTACAATGTATTGTAATTCAATACAACAGATCTGCCATCCGTTCTACTTTTATAAGGCTTATACATTTTCAGAAAGGTGATAATTGTTTATTATTGAGGTCATAGTGTGTGTTGGTGGTGGTGTACTGGAGAGCATTATAATGAAAACTAGAATTTATTGCAGAGCTGTTGTGTTGGATTGCATTTGATTGGACAGGCGTTCATATTAAAGTCCTTAGTGAATGTTAATGCATTCAATATATTTTATAGATCAGATATTTTCAGACAATTCCTTTATCTCCCAGTATTAATCCCACCCAATTACAGATCAAATCGAGGCTTCCTGGGGTATAGATACAGTTTTCCACCGCTTGAAAACCACTTGAGAATGTGACACAGTTTAGGTTTCTCGGCACTATAATCTCACTGCAATCCTTAAATGTTCAAAAAATCTTGGTTCATCAGAGATGACACTTTTGAGGACATTTAAATGAGGAGTTTTCAGTTGATTGATTTGGTAACCAGACTATTTCTGAAACAAATGCATTAGAAAAAATCTAAAATGACTGTCTACTCCCTATATATTTACATCCATTTAAAAAGTTAATCATAATGAATATTGAATATTAGTTACTTTCTGTGAGGAGATACAAACTTCATTTAAAAAAAAAAACTTTTGACACTTTAAGATTATTTGTATTTAATTATGGTATTTTGTGTATTTTAATATATGTATTTATACAGTGGTTTTATTAATATGTTGTGTTGAATCTTGTGTTGTTGCACTGTATGAGCTCATCAAGCCAGGTTCCTACTTTTATTGTAATGACAATAAAAATAAAGTTAAGACAACTCATTTTCCTTTTTTAAATCAATCAATAAGTCAATTAATTGATCAAATCAACTTTGAATTGAGTGAGTGAGTGAGCACTTCAGCCTTATAGGACAATCTGCCACTAACCATTGCATTTGTATTTAAATGTATAGGTATATGAGTGTGAACGTCAGAACTTTATGCTTTCGTGAAATGTCCATTTTGTATCTTTGGTGTTTTGCTGAAGCTTTAAATTTGTAAAAGCTCAGAGGTAATCAAAGTATATATAACAGTCTGCAACCTGAAGAGGGCCTTGTTTGTAGTGAAGTCAATGACATACAAGATAATATCATCAGCATAAAATGGTTGTTGCCATGTTTACAAAATAATATTATTTCTGTATAAAGTAAAAGATAGAGGACCCGTTATTGATCTTTGTGGGACACCCTTTTTCAACACTTTGTGGTGGTCATTTGTTGTGTCATTGATTGTTTGATAGAGGTAAACTGTATTATTGTATACATGCATATAAATCTGTTTACTAAGTACATTGCCCCTGCATAGTGATGCTCAGGATACACCCAGTTAAATGTTTTGCAACTGTAAACATTTATTAAAACATACAACAGTATATAAAGAACAGCGTTACATCCATTTAAATAAATATACTCGTAAGCCACAAATAATATTCAATAAATATTAGTAATAAATAGCATTTGAATAAAAATATTGATTTTGGTAGAGACGTTGCAGTTCCACGATTTTAGAAGGTAAGACTTCATCTTCACTTTGGATCTGCAAGAGAACAAGAGAACAATTATATTATTAAAACTATTCATATTTTTGTCATTATCATCTATTGTTGATTTTATGGTATAAATTCATGGTATATATTATTGTTTACCATGCAATATTATCAAAGTAAAACAAATTCTGAAGATAGCATGAAGAGAAAAAACAGAAATGATGGCTGGTGTAGTTTCCCAACCTCTTTAGTATCACTACACTAGCAGCTGAGCTAAGCTATTTTTTTTATTGACTGTTATATCAACTTTCAAGTATCCCATTTAACCAGTTCAACCTCAAGTTGGTGTAATCCTTTATATTACTGCAGTAAAGTTACGGTAACGTACTGTATTTGCCAACAGTGTTACAGCCCAGAGAGCTCATGGAGCCTATTCTGTCCATCCGGCGCCCGAAGCAGCCAGAGGATCTCTTGGAGGAGTCGCTGCGGATGCTCTTCAGGTTCTTGGCAGAGAGAAACTCCCTGATCGCAGCCTCGTCCAATCCAATCTGGGGCTGCTGTCCATCTGTCGCCTCTTCTATGTTCAGACTGTCATGACTTTCCCTCTCTGCAGTGACTCTCTGGTCCACATCAGCCTGCTCTGAAACAGACTCCTCCAGTCTGTGAAGGAGCACCTGCAACACCCACATAGACAAGATGTAGATGTAATCTTAAATAACTGGAATATTTAATGATCACATTAAGCAGTAAGTAGCACTTTGAAGCGTTCCCTGTCAGATAAATATTGTCAAGCAAAACGTCTTTCAGTTTAATGTCATGTTGTTGACTATAGCATTCATTGTTTATTAGGTTTTCATCATGCTTGAACTTGCTAATCTTTTGAAACACTGATTTTAATCTAGTCCCAGAGGTCTGTACAAGACAACAAACATCATCATACAGTACATCTCTCCTGGATACTGTAAATGAAATAAAAACGTTTTGTCTCGAATTTGCCTCGAAATCCCAACTTTCAGAACCACTCATTTGTAGACTTACCTTTAAGATGTCCATGTCAGTGTCAGTCAGGGCGGTGCTGATGGGGTATGCGCTGAATACCTGCAGGTTTAAGATGAGGAGAAGGCTGCAGACGGGAATGGAAGACAGTTGCATGTTTCTCTGTGAGTTCCTGGCGTTTGTATCAGATGGATGGATGCTCAGTGGCTTCTTTGCTCAGTGGCTGTTTTGATGCTGGAAACCACAGCAGCACCCTCTGCTCTTTTATACTTTAGCTTGATGCACGTAGGTATGCCAGGAATTGGAATAGCATTCCTGACACCTGATTCTGATAACAGGAGCTGTCGGAAACTGCTCCTTTTAAAGTGTTGTCTCTCAGATATGGGGCATTCGTATGACATAGTCGCTTCCATATGCTACTTTGTTTTAGAATCGTACTCTACAGCCCCCTTCAACACGGGACAGTGTTGTCACTGAGCTACGGGAAGTAGTAAACTAACAGACAGTGTTACTAAATTAAGGGGTGTACGTGATAGTGGTTGGGTAGCCTTCAACGGGAGGAATCAGATTCATAAGGGTCCTTCAGCAAGACATGTTGTCCTAACAGGAATGACTGACCTCATGTGTTAAATGTATATTGCCATCTATCTCACTTGTGAATTATTTTTTAAAACCTTAAAGTGGGTTAGACTTGGTCCTGATGCACTGGTTTATAGCTCCAGAGACGGTGATGTTAGTCTATTCAATCACTGAAATATGTTAACTACTAGATGGATTTGCATTTACATTTTATATTGCTTTATTATTTTACCCCAGAATGAAACTGAACACGGGTATTCAGACATATAAAAATACTCGGAACTACTACTTTACCACCTTAAAATCATTAAAATGACATCTCCTTCTTCTCCCTCATATAAATATGGAAATATAAAATATTTTTTCATTTCAAAAGTTGAACCGCTGGACGACACGAGACGTCTCCTACTTCACTGTTGTGCACTGGAGGCTTCAAGGTTCCTCATCACATATCACATGCACACTGGAGCGAGTTGTGATGTCACAAATCATGCTTGTCTTTAATTTTTTAACCAGCACATAGAACCTTTGTAGGAACAAGAACAAGAACATTTCATAACTTTTCATCCTCTCATCTACATTGTATCGTCATCTTCAGATGTTAATCCAATACATACATAAAGTTTAGGTTTGGGTTTATGTGCACTAAATGACTAAATGTATATTATTTCAATATAAATTCTGAGCTTACTTTTCTATTTGTTTGGTATATATATGGCAGGCTAAAACCACAGCCCTTCAATAACATCATATATATATACTGTATATTGTTCAGTCTTTATGCTCATTATGGATGCTGTAGTTTGTGGTGCTGTCAAATTGTATTTATTCACACTATCAGATGTCTCTAATCTTTCACCATTTCCTATTTATCTGTATATTTATGGACAAATGTGTTCATTTAAAGTTCAATATGCCCCATGCAGCCAGCCATGCAGTCTTGCTAAATGTCTTAAATTTTGACTTGATTAAATTAATTGTGGTTATAATATATAATATATACACATTCAACTGTTTCTTTTTGTCAAGCAAAGACGTGAACAATGAGAAACACAGTGTAACTGATTGCACTTAGTGCGCAAAAAGTTGGACATTGCGCCTGTTTTGCGCAGCTGTATGTTTTCATACTGTCAGATAATGTCAGTGTCATGTTTACAGTTCCGTTTGGGTTTCTTCATATTACACCAGGTGCAGGAATTTTTTTCCTTTATACATTATTATACTTTTTTATACTTTGAAATATCACCTTCTAATATTTCATGTTCGATCAGAGGAATGTCTCATGTGTCTCATATCACACCTGCACATTATAGTGCAGCTAGAGGCTTTTAATTATGTGATGTTAACCTATGAATACGTAATTAAAATCCTCCCAGTAATGAGGGGCAATTGTTCATTATCAAATCACGGAAGACAAAACAATTTAGATTGAAATTTAAATTAAACTTCATCGGCTGTCTATAATATAACAATGAAAATAATAATAATAAAAAAAATTATTGGATTAAATGATTCCCCATCTAACACGGTTCATTCAGTCTGCACGTAGGCTGGATGAAAATCCAATTATCCATCAGCATTCATGAGAAAAGAAAATAATTGAACCACAGACTCGGCTATTATGCAAAATAATTGTTTTACTACAATACAATAAGTCCACTCTACTTTATGCAACAAGAAAATAATAAATAATAATAAATAGTTTTACAATAATTTATTACCGGCTCACATATTTAAAAAAAGAAAAGAAATAACAGTTGTGAAGCAGAACCATGGACAATAACCGCCATTTAAAGTGCCAGTCAGGGAGCTCCGGTGTTGATGACCTGGTGACACAATAAAAAAAACAAAAACATATTAATAAACCAGATTAACGCTGCAGCTGCTGCCCAGGTGCCGTTGAGCAATGAGCCCTTAAACCTCCAGCTGATGAAAATGCTCATCAGTATTAAAACAAATTAACTTTAATTTCCTCTGCATACATTACAAAAAAAATAAACACACACACACATTTACATACATTCATTTCCCATCTAAGTTTTTTTTTCATTCTCCAAATTTTATTTAAAAAAAAAGATTTGCATGACTAATTAATGAGAATACTAAATATCTAAATAAATATATAATAATAAATACATAACTGTATGATAATGGAGGTTCTGCATCATATTTTATCTGAATTTTATATCTTCAATCCTTAGACAATAAGACATTTCTCATCATAAACACTTTGATTGCAGTGTGTAAAACTCTATAATTAATAATAATAATAATAATAATTAATATTTGCTCTCTACCTTCAGCATCCCAGCCCGCTGAAGGAGCCGATCCTGTCCAACCGGACCCCGAAGCAGCTCCTCAGCCCGCCTTTCTTGTAGCGGCTCCACGAGCGCTTGGAGGTTCTCATGAGATCTTTGAAGAACCGCGTGAGGATGTTTTCTTTGGCGGCCAGCGCGGAGTTACCGGAGTCATCAGAGGAGACCCACGGCTGCTGCTCCGGAGCTCCGAACACCGACTTGTCTGTGTGTCCATCCTTCTCCTCCACCTCCACCTCCTGCTCCGAGGAGGAGTAGAACGGCGCCACGTTCATCTCCTCTCCCAGAAGTTGCTTCAAACTCTGACGGGAATAAGAAAACAAATACACATGACTGTACAGATAATAATAATAATAATAATCAAACAAATCAATTAAAAGCGCAGGTGAGCTTACCTGTAGATCAGAAACAGGTTTGGCTCCAACAAAATTTAGCACTAAGAGCAGAGATAAACAGCAAACGGAGATATTTGGGCTCATCTTCCGTTATGCTGTTTTATTCTTTTGTTGTTTTTGTTGTTTGTTTGTTTGTTTTTTCTCCCCGTTAGGACCGGCTGCTGCTCTGGCTCGTGCGTGTCTGGCTCAGGTGCCGCTTTTATACACGACCTGATTCCGTCACGAGGCCTGAGAAAATTAACGACGTGTGACTAATGTCCCCACACGTGGGAGTACAGGCTAACCTGACTGTTGGAAATGGAGACTCAAGTGTTCACAGGTTCAAAGTGAACACTTCAGCATCTGAGGGTTTGGGGTCAAACTTTAAAATTCACATTTTAAATTAAAAAACAAAACAAAACATAATAATAATAATAAAAACAAAACAAGTTCCACATATGAAGGCTATCAAAGAAATATGGCCACCAGGCAGCAACACTAGTTTGGAAGCAAAAAAAGTTGAAAATGTTCACCATGCTGCAGGTTTATTGCTCCATATGGGAGTGGATTACACCAATATTCACCCTGTTTTCCACCAGTGACGACACCTACCCACCTCCATGACGACCATCAACGGTGGCAACATGATGTACGGAGCAAAGGTGATTACCGCCATTACCGCCATTAGGATATAGCTTTTAATCAAAGCAGAGTGTTTTTTTATATATATTATATATATATATATAAAGATTGTCTGGATGGAGTCTTTAGGTGGTTTTAAGCAGTTTCACAACTCACGAATGCTCGCATGCAGCTAACATGAACACATGCAGTCCAGAGGTGATACCTGTGACGTTAGTTTGCTAACGGGGTGTGTGTGTGTGTGTGTGTGCCGCCACCGCCACCCTGCGTGTAACCGAGGGTAAATTATAAGCGATTAGCCCTGGACCCTGTGAAGCTGAGCACATTGTGTGGAGGTGTTTTGGCAGCTAATTGACATTTCACCAGCTCCACCAACTGGAGGGCTATCATGCAAAATTGACTCAGGCCTCAGGGCAGCAGTAAACATTCCTCGTGGTTTATGGAGATTGTGTGAAACTTGCTTTCAATTTCACTTCTTACCATTTCCATGCTGATGCTGATGTTGTATAAGGATGGGTTGTAACAGCGTTTCATTAGCCGGCAATATGTTACGGTGTCAGAACATCTGTAGTATGGTGGTGGTGGTTTTCACTCCCCATTTGGTTAGACTGGCTGACATTTAAACCTCTTCACTGTCACTCAGATGAAGGATGTGCAATGCGTTCACACCGGTTCCCCTCCATTAAAGGCCTTAATTAGAACAATAAGCGCCTCATCATAGAAACAACAGAGCTCGCTGAACTCAGGCGAAGGAAGTGGGATGAGCGGCATACAGGAGGTTAAAAGTCATGGTGACGTCAGAGCTGTGGTTCCCAAAGACACAACGTCCACGAGGAACCCCCCACTGGGATGAAAACACGTTTGACAGAACTATTATTTATTTTAAGCACGTTATAGGAATTACTATAGGGGTTTTTTTCCATTTCCATTTCCTCCGATTTTTGTATTTACCACTAAATGACTGGATGGAGTTTGAAGCAGTGACACACCTGCATCATTTAGCATTTATTAGCTACGTGTGTAGCTAATAAACGGACGTATCTGCTACCCAAACAATGACAATGCAAAAAAAAAAAAAGCAGTAGGACGCAAGGTTAAAGCAAAAAAAAAGAGCAGACAGGGCTGAGTGCTCTTGGATCAAGAGTTAACAATTCATAAAGAGAAAATAAACATGGCTAACTTCACATGACGTAAAGAGAACAGGTAAACATGGTCTTTGACCAGTGAGAGAAAACACACGTCGTTCAGGACATATTCATTTCTACTCACAACTCAGCCCAACTTGATTAGCATTTATTCGACTTCTCGTCAGTGTTAGCTGTCTTGTTGCCGTCACAACATGAATCATAAGATGGACCTTAGAGTCAAATGAAAGGACTGGTCCAGTGATGGTTGAGTAAAGCAGAGCACAGAGGCCATGAGTTTCCAGCTAAGAGCAAATAAACAGTTAAGAGCGTCAATGTTTTCTTCCAAATCAGGTGTTTCTTCTATATTACGTATGGAAGCAGGTCACAACCTATGAACCTGTGTTCATCTACAATATTCTGTGGTGGTAATAATTGTACTGACATATCACATGATACACATTTTAAGATTTGTGGCTAACTTAAGCTAACGGCTACATACAGACGCTTTGATTTTAGCTAGTTAGCTTGCTTGTTTTCTACATGTTTCTGCTTTTTAAACAGGCGTTTTGATAAATGACTATTTGGCTTTTCACTTACAATTTTTTATTTTTTTTATTATACTTACAGTAACAAGTGTCAAGTTGAGTTTATCTTTGACTTCACCTGGTGGCAGGAAGATATGCAACGTACCAAGAGGGCTCAACTTGACGAAAGTCTCACAAAGATGTAATGATTAATGATTTAATAGTTCTCATTCTGAACGTCATATTATTTCCTCTGCTGCTAAACAAACGCACCTTTTATACCATTACATATGAGTCAGTAATGGGAGCAATGTGTTTGAGTGGGCGAGACAACCTCGTGGTAATGTTTCACCAAAAAGCATCACCTGAGGCAAACACACTGCTAACAGGCTAATGACAACGCCGAGGAAGGAGCCAGTGTCCGGCGCTGGCTCGGTGTATGCAGAGAATGTAGCAGCTGATAAATGTTTGGACAGTGAGACAGACAGTTGTGGACGCTCATCTCGGTCATCTTGTCAACACTGTTGCAGCGCCTCAACCCCTCAACAGATAAGCTCATAACCGCCACACCGCTGGAAGCCGTCCGTCATTTTCATCTTTTAATTTAAACTTGTAAAAGTTCACCTTTTACCCTCTGATAGTGTAATATGAATTACTCATTAGCTTGTTCAGCATCTGGGAATTTTTTTTTTTTGTTTTTTTTTTACACCAAATCTTTAACTTTATATTATGTAAGTGTATTAAATGGTGACGTGATTGCTTTTGAATCATTTACACATCTAGAAGCTGCCTGATTGAAACGGTCTCCAGTTAATGTTTCACATGAAAATTAGACCCCCTCCTCCCCAAGCAAAAGACGTCCTAAATGAGCATTTAATATTTGATATTTAATATTATTTGATATTATATACTAAATCTGTAATGATGCAAAAAAAAAAAAAATAGAAATTGATGCAGACAAACCGTTGGCAGGTGTGTGGATCCTTGATCCTTCAAGCTTAAGGCTGAAGAAAAAAAACAAAAAAAAAACCTGAATCCTCCGAAAATGCAGAACATGGAAATTATATTTGGGTGGAAGCAGCATGAAGAGAAACCGCTAGGGCTAAGAGAGAAAATATGTTTTTTTTGTTGTTGTTTTTTTAGCAATTTGGCTGAACTGACCATTATAATGGTCTGCAGTGTGATGGCTATTTAATAATCTCAAAGGGTTGAATTCTGCATCCACACACAACATCTGCTTTAACATTTTCAGCAAAACTATTTGGTGTGAGATTTGTTCAGGTAGCAAAGGAGCATGAGACGGATCCAAGAAGCCCTGCTCGATCACCATGCTGTGCCTTCAACAACAGGCGTTTGGGTGAAGGACCAACAGTCAATGGAGGTTTTCTAAATAGAAACCCCGGTTCTGGTCTGTGGAATACCATGACGTGCCATGACGTGTTTGCAAAAATCCAATTGTGTTTAATAATTAAAATAACTAATAAGAGGAAAGGACTAATTTATCTGTCTGACCTTCATCCAGTCATCCACAGCTTACTCATTTCCACTTGCTGTCAGTCATTGACAACCTTGCCAAAAATAGCAGTCAGAACTTGCTTCAGATCCGGTTGACTTGTTAATTTATCGCTAAATGATGAAATGTTTGAAAGACTGCAGGGGTTGTTGGTATTTTCTGCATTGTGCCTACTGAGGGTATCGCACGTATATTGATCCCATCAGTTCCCTATGATTAGCTGTTAGGAGGCAGCACGAGAGGATCGGAGGAAGGTGCTCGTAGTGAAACGTCAGGGTAGAAATGATGGGACTCCGAGCATCTCCATTACAATAAATGGATCATTTTTAAAGATGTTTAGTAACACACCCGGTAACACATTTAAACAAGCATTATAACCACACACACATTTTAACACACACACATTTCTGCTTGTTGCTGTTCACCTTGCTGGTGGCTAAAGTTGCAGCAGACACCATTTTAACCTTCATGGCGTCCATCAGCCCTGCTGTCTATTCCTGTCCTAGACTGATCCCAGACTCCCACGCCATTACATCATGCCTTCCCCTTCCCACATACACATGTAAATGTGACCCCTCTAGTGGCACCTTTCCACAGATAAGGCTATTTTAACACAGCAAGCATGATATTGCATATATTTAGCATTAGTTTGTGCTATTTTTATCTTCCATCACCTAAATAAACCAAGGAAATGTTTTTGTTGTTTTTTGTTTTTGCAGTCATTAAAAGTCCTTGTTAGCGTCTACCGCTCTTCACTACTGATCCAGTAGGTTGTTGACATTTACTATTTCTTACTATATCTCAGAAATATATATAATATATATAGTGTATACAAGTGTATATAGGTTAGTAATGGAGATATGCACTGAGGTTATTGAAATGAGTCATATAGTTAGAATCTATATAATGGATCAAATTGTGTTAAATCTTAATTCTCATTAACTTTGCCTCAGTCTGCAGCGTTGGAGAATAAGAGGCCCTTTATTCATTTCATATAGTTTCATATGTGTTACATGTTACAATAATAATAATAATAATAATAATACATTTAATTTGTACAACAAGTTTTATTTGTAGTGCAATTAAAAATGCTACAGTATTAATAACATAGAACATAACATATTCATAATGAGAAATGACATGATGAATTAATACAACATACTTCATGTTCAGCTGAACTAATTTCATTTTTTTTTTTTTTTTTTTTTTTTTTTACAGCCAGATCATTTTATATTCTGAGGGAGGTCTAACAAAAAAGACACCATGGAGTTGCATTATGGGAAGTGTAGGATCCAGTGTTTTCTGACACTCGTTCCAGGGACTAAAAGTCTCTGGCAAGTCCCCCAACTTTACTAAATAACCGTGCCACTTCTCAAACCTCAATTTTACGTTCATTATAGGAAAATAACAATAATAACATACAATGATGTAGCCAGTGACAGGATCAGGATAAAAAAAAAAATTAGTTTGAGTCGTTGTTTTCCATTTCACAAGGATTATCCCAACATAAAAACATGTTCCAGTGTGTAACTCTACATATGCCTCCAAGACATAGTTCTCACACAGATGCAAAGAGCTGCTTACAATGTCATTAAAACCTCTTTAACGCCCCCTCCCCCCACCGCTGGCCTCCCACTGCGTCCTGACAGATATCAATGGCGTTACCTCGGGCTGTGAGGACCCCCACCGTCACTAATGCAGTGCAACAACACACAAAGAACAGAAAGTAACTCTACGTCTACACGAGCATACCCCGCATTTATGAAGGTGAAGCGCTAATCTGAGGCCAATGAGTCCCCGGGAAGCCATTTTTAATTTCTCCACGGAAACCTGATGACTGTATGAACAACACTCCCATACAATCCACCTATGAATAATTATCTGCTCGTTTGAGTAGTTATAAAAAACGACATGAGATTTCTTATTACCCGTGTAACCTGATATTGTATAACACAATGAGGCGAAGCAGGAGCCGCGGATGGATATATAAGAGACAGAACCATGGTTACACCTTTACAATGTCTTCTGTTGTCGTGGGATGAGAGTGAAAGTAAACCAAAAAAGTGATATCAGTCAAAGGTCAGTCGTACCCAGCGTCCGAGGCTGGATTACCGACAGAACAAGGCCCTCATGGTGCAGGGCAGGACCAGTGTCAAGTGGGGAGTTTGTTCCCTCCGCCTCCACCAATTGTTAAAAACAATTTTGTGATTATGTTAACAGAATGAAATGATGGTTGATGTTTGCCCCTCAGAAACAGGAGTCGGATCCCCCGTAGCCTTAAAACACATACCTGCAACATCCACGGCTCAACTTCAGCAACCTTTGCTGCATGTCATACTTCCCCCCTCCCCGCTTCCTGTCTCTCTACACGCTGGCTGTATCTCATTTTCTTTATTTTCATATTCTCCTCGTTCCTCGGTCGAACCGGAAATCGTTCCAATTTTCCTTCATGATCATTTTCTCAATTCCAAAAATGACTTTTATCAAAGTGACACGCCCCTGTATTGTTAATCTGTAGTGACTGGACTCTGACACCACATCACCAAATAACAGAATCAACTCCAAGTTTTAGATTTGGTTTGTTTTATGATTCCTTGACTGATTAATTACTATTAATTATTATTTTTTTAACGTGTTTACCACCCACTGCATTACTAAATGTGCAGTGGAAAGCTGCCTCAGACCATATTCTTCTTATATGTGTCATTTGGCTGTTATATATGTGTGTGATGGCTTTTGGGGGACAGATTTAGCCAATGTGAAAAAAGTCCAGTCTTGGACTTAAACCTACTCGACTGTATGTCATGTGGTTCACTCTACATGTCTAGATAAGTATGATTATTGAAAAAAAAAATAATTTCATGGTTTATTTGATCCCTTTACTTAACACCATGTCCCATAAGCCCCAGGTGATCACACAAATCGAGACATGTCTGTAATAACAGCAGCACAAGACTGAACAGTGTAAAGTGGATGGATACGGTTGTATAATATAATATAATTTATTTTAAAAGTTTGCAAACATTAGCCACATTTTTGTCTATATGAGTTCAACTTTCTATTCATAGAACATTATTTTTCTTCTTCTTCGCTGGTGTTTCTGTGGTTTAACGGTTGCAACAACAACACATAAAGCAACACAAAGATGAAGTACATCCGTCTGGTATCTCTATCCCCCAAAGTCACAACTAGTTTAGATTAGAAAGCCAAATATCTAAAGAGTCTATTTCTCATTTAGCATCATTAAAAAAAAAAAAAAAAGATTATATAATGAAAGAAGAAAATCAAATGGACAGAGGAGACGGTATGAGAAGGGCAGCGAGGGAGACAGAAAGCGTGTTCGCTCTAATCACTGCAGCGCCGCAGTCATCACGCTGTCCCCCCTTGTGACAGTTTTATTATCAGAGCTGGTATGCAACACAAGAGTCATTTCCCCTAATGATCTCAGCCGCCTTCCACACCTCAGGACAAGTGAGTGTGGCTGACATGAGTGGAAAGGGGAGGGCGGGGGAGGAGGAGGAGGGGAGGACAGGGGGAGGAAGATGAATAAATATAGGAAGGAAAGAACAAAAGAGAAAAGAGTGTCAGATTACGAGACTTATGGATCTATATGTATGAAAATGACAATACTAATGAGATTTATGTAAGTGAGGTAAAATATGTGTAAAAGTATTTGGTCACACATATAATGCTGCTGCAAAATGATAACACTGCACTTCATAACTGAGTGTGTTTGTCTATATACTCTACGCATTGCTAGTTATATATGGTTTACAGGATATGTCAAAACTAGATGAAGGGATTCAGTGAAATGTGTAGAAATTGTGAAGACCGATGAGTTTAATTTCAGAAGTTAACATCAATGCAGAAGTTTTATTTGACAGGAGAGAGAGAGCGAGAGATGAACCAGGTAAATACAGGAAATATGTGTGTTTTCCCTGTCAGTCAGGAAACTATTCAATTACCTCGCAGGTTAAAGGTGAAGCTTCGTGATTGGCTGGATTAAATTGTGCTAAATGACAACGTGACATTCAATCATGACAAGAGCCTCTCGTAAATCGTATCATCACGTCTCATCGTGATGTTTTGAGTGTTTGGGGTCGTTGTTACAGCAGTTGAAATGTAAATTGCGTTTACTGATGAATCTTTTGGTATTAAAAATAGCTCGACTGATGACGAGGATGTGCAAAAAAAAAAAAAAAAGAATATGTGCAAAACTGAAGTGAAGACACGTCCTCGGTAGATGAAAAACTTCATAGCAACTTAATGTACGTCTAGCTGGCTGCTCACTACTAGCTCCAGCCAGTATGAGTGTATGTGTAGAGTATCTTATTACTTCATGTCCCATCTCAGCATCCCTTTGTGGTTCTCTGGAGTCAGTCCTGCTTCACCTACAGTATTATGCAAACGTTGGAGGCAATAACCATCCATCTCCAACCAGCGAGGTGTCTGATCAGAACCAAATCTATTCTTCATCATGTAGCAAAGACCTCAAACATCCAGCCTGTCATAAAGTACTATCTACAGGAGTCCGGCAACAGATGGTTTGGCCTCCAGAAAGCCTGATCTCAACATCATGGAGTCAGTCTGAATTACATGAAGAGTCAGAAGCAGCTGAGACGGCTGAATCCACCAAAGAACTGTGGCAACGTCTCCAAGATGCAGAAACAACCAACCTGCCAAGTACCGTGAAAAACTGTTTCTTCTGTTTACTGAACGTTGTATAAAGCGTAATATACCTCACAATACTTTTTAGTTAGTTTTGCTGAGAAATGTTCGAGCCTCATTCGTTTTCTTTACACTCCCTGCGTTGTTCTTGTCAGAACCAATCAATGCTGAGCTGCACCTGAGCTGTTATGGGTGTCTGTTGGTCTCAGGCCTGTCAGTGGCCACTAATGAGTAAAAGCTTGTGCACCTGTCCACTCTGTCATGTGACTCACAGGACTTACCTATGAGCATCTCAGGACATTTTTACATTTTACGTGTTAATACTTCGTGGAACCAGATGACTGCATTTTTTTTTATCTCTGTTGAGTGTTTGTCAACCAAACTTGCATGGATTAACTGGTAGAACAGGGTCATAACATTCAATCGTTAATAAAAAAACAAAAAAACAATTAACATTTATTTAATGCATGCACACCTGAGGCAATTATTAATTAGGAAATTATACAGCTGTGCAATTCCGTGCAAAATAATGAAATAATTTATAGAGAAGTTGAAGCTTTTTGAAGCTGGACGTATGAAGCTTTGTTTTATGATTAATGTCTTCAGTGCATTTCTTGCTTGAATGTATTAACATTTATTTATCATATACACCATAAACTGTAGCTGTCTTCATCACTAAGCCACACATCAAATTGAAAACCTAATAGTTGTTAGTAATGGCTGATAATAGCAGTTATGCACACTTAGACAAGAGCCCCCTCTTGTGAATGCTTGACTGTATAACACAGTCAGTGGACGATACTGTTACTATTATACTATTATAGCCTGAGCATGGACTGTCATGTAAAAGTGTATTTGCATTGTAGAATATATATAATAGATGTGCTTCATATGTCATAAGTCATAGTGTATTGGTATATTCATACTTATACTGGCTACTTGGCTGTAGAACAAACTCTGTTGATATATAATACACACGTTGTTGTTGCACGTATGCTTGTTATAATGCATCATATAATATACTAAATTAAAAATATGACAGCAATGGGAGTGAACAGGGCTCAATTCATACTAACTCACTATACATGTCATCATAAGAAGCTTATGTACAGCTGATCAGTGTGACGCTATGAACATTTTAAAGAGTGAGTGGAGTGTAGCTGAGATATAATTAGAATAGATGGATGGGTTTACATTTAAAAAAATGTAATAAAGCGTTGTATATAAGATCATCATATTAGGCAAGTTTATTTTTTAAGACACCTTTCAACAACAAAACAATTCAAAGTGCTTTACATGAAACATTTTTAATAGCATCATACACTTTCCTACAAAGGTTTCTACATAATTTGGTATATTAATCATTTTGGTTGCATAGCACATAACAATAATAGTAATAATAATACATTTATGTCTATAGCAACAAGAGCACAGCACCACAAAGTGCTTCACAATAAAAACAACAACAACAACAGACATTCAGCTAAAATATCAGACAAAAAACAGAAATAAACAAAATAAATTAAATAACAGCAACTCTAAACAAATGGGTCATGAATTATTTAGGGTGTCCATAGATCTTAAGTCTAATGGGAGAGAGCTCTGAAGTTTAAGAGCTACAACCTCGAACGCCTCACATTTCTACAGGCTTTCAACAGGCGTTGTATGGCTGCAGTAGCTCTTTATTGTTGGCAGTGGTTACAATAGTCTTGAACTGCATTCTGAAGCTGATGGGAAGGAAATAATGTATAATCATCTCTATGTCAGCTATGGAAACAATGGGCCTGAGTTTTGCCATATTTCTCGTAAAAACAGCTGCAAACCAAACAATTTACATGCTGGTCATGATTGTAAAGCTTGACCCAGAGACAGACTTAACAGAGAAAGATAAAGAGTTTCCATCACAACGTTATCCGGGGCAGAAATGAGAACTTCTGTTTTGTCAGTATTTAGCAAAAGAAAGTTAACTGCCAACCAATCTTTAGTAGAGTTGAGGCAGTCAGTAGAACAAACAGTTTTGAAACATCATGAGGCTTAAACTAAATGTATAACTGAGCATCATCTGCATAACGATGAAGTTTCTAGGCAAGGTGCACTAACTCCAAATCATATAGATGGACATGTAGTGGAGTAACATACTAAACTTGATTCATATATTTTTGTCTCATATTCAACAAAAAGCTCCAGTCCAGTCCAATCATGTGCATAGAAAGGATTTAAATACAAGCCCATCAAGATTTTTCATTTGAAGACGGTCACATTTTGGGGAGAACAGGGAGCTTCAGTTACTTTAATCCATACATCCATACCATCGCTGCCAACACGACATTTTTTTAAATTAAACTCTTGCTATGTGAAAGTGATTTGTCTTTTTTATTTTTTTTTATTTTTTACATTTTACAGCTTCTAGTCTTTCACATTTAAAAAAAGACAAACAAAAGTACCTCGGTTAACTTTATTTATACTACACGTTAAAGAGCATCTTCATGGAGACACAACGAAAACAGAATACATACAAAAAAAAAAACATACAAAATATAGATATATGAATATAAAAACATAAATACAGGTAGGTACAAACACAATATACATACCACAAGAAAACCAACCCTATTGTAAAGAAAAAAAGTGTTGATCACCTTTAATATCAGAAGAAATGCCATTTTGAAATGAATCCAATTTTTTTTCCAATGCAAATGTTTCATAATTAGTTTATTTTTTTGCTTTAATTTTTCAAGGATGACTCCAAAACAGAGCAACAGTCAAATAAGTCAAAAAGGGGGGAAGGCAGCAAATGTCCATGAAGGCAAAGAGTCAGAAATGAAGAAATACTGCTAGAACGATAATGACTGAGACTCAAAAGAAGATGATTTCCTTTAAGGCAATTTCCAGACTGATTTCAGTTCTTTGAAGGCGGTCGCTCGACATGACAGGTGTTTACATTACATACAGCTATTTGGATTACTCTACCCTAATCTCTATAAATCTGACACATTGTGCTGACTGAAGTCCTGAGCAGCTGCATGTGTTTACATGTGGTGGTTGGAGCCAGGCAGCAGGTCAGGTTTGTGCCCACCGCTGTACCTACGCTTACTGGGTAGAGGGCTCTCATCTCCTCCCTGCAGCCCCCCGATCATGGAGCCCAGGGTACCGAAGCTGCCGCCGTAGGGCTCCATCTGAGCTGCCACACTGAGGCCAGGCGTTGGAGTTTGATTCAGCACTGAGGAGGGAAGGGAGACTGGGGTGGTGGCGTTCTCACTGAGGCTCTGCACTGTCACTGATGACTGGCACAGAGGTAGGTTTGTAAGGGAAATCAGTGACATATATAAAATGAAATTAAATCAATGTACAGTATCTACAGTTATATATTACCAGTCTATGAAACACAAAGATTGAATGTATACAAGTGGCAAGAGGCACATTTAGGTGGCAAGGTCCCAGGTCAATGGCAAAATAAATGGGAAGAGCATTACATTGACCTGAAGCCAGCACTGATCCATCAGCGACTCCTGAAATTCTTTCATTTTAGTCTCTGATCAGCTCTTTACATTTATTGCATTTGTTTCAGTGACATATAGCGTATATGAATCTCGGGTTCCACATAGATAAACTTTAAAATATTCTTGAGAGAACAAAGGAAGAAGAAAGGAATATTTACAAAATGCTAAAAAAAAACAAAAAAAAAAACAAGTAAATAAAAAGAAACTTAATTGATCTAAAATAAAGTAGAGAAAGGAAAGCGGATGAACGTCAGCACTACATCCAGTAGAAAAAGTCATCGTCAGGGAGAATAAGACACAAATCATGAATTTGGACAGGAATAGATGCTCTGGCAGGTGAAAAAAAACTAAACTAGTTCAACTCACGTTGCCCACGGAGACCTCGCTGCCTGCCACCGTCTTCTTCTTTCTGGCCTTGTTGGGATTCCAGTGGCAAACCAGACTGTCATTCAGGACACTGTAGTTCTTATGGCCGATCAGCCAGTATGTGTTCATTTTGCCTTTACCCTGGCAAGAGGATGAAAAGGACAAGACAGGTGTGATGTCTGTGCAGAAGCCTGAATCCTTTAGTTAAGGTTCACAGTTCACAGTTTTTAGTATGCAAGCTTATCTTTAGCATCACTTTAGAGACAATTATGAATAGATAATGTTGGACTTTTATTCTGAGCTTTTTCATTTAAAAATATGCCGACGCTCTCATGTCGTCTTTATGTTTTCCTTTTGGTGGCTTAACACCAGGAATGTGTCGCCACTTCTCTAACAACGTGGAACACAGGTGCGTCTTACAGCCAAAACATAGACGTCACACAGCGCGAGAAAGCGGGAAAACAGTAGTAAGTTGCTTCGATTTGATTCGAGAGAAATTTGTGGTACTGAGAAATCTTCATCTTATAAGTTCTGTTCACCCAAATTACAGAAAATGACCAACAGCACTAATGATGTGTTTGGTTTTATGAAGCCCAAGTTGTGATATATATACATATACTGTATATTCTGCAGGAAACTTTTACCTTAACTTCAATCTCTCCACGGAGCTGCAGCTCGTAGGCGTTGTCTTTGATCAGGGCCAAGTACGTTTCTGAACTGGTGTGGATTCTCTGAGCTGCCACGAAAAACAGAAATACTGTCAGAAAAGCAACTACGGATGGGTTGATGTCAAAGGAAGTTTTAGGAAATGTAGTACGATATTCCCTCAGTGTCTTCCTAAAGTCACCAAAATCTAGTTTCCAGTTGTGTTTGTGTGAGGTGCGTGCACAGACGTGTACGTGTGTGTACAGGTTAACGTACGCAGGCTGGTGGACTCCATTCTTGAGGCTGTGTTAACAGTATCTCCAAACAAACAGTATCTTGGCATCTTGTAGCCCACAATTCCCGCCACACATGGACCTGTTGAGAAAAGAAAAAAAAGCTACAGCTGTTTTTAAATATCGGTAAAAGGTCTACAAAGCAAATATGTACAAAGGAAATAAAAAACATACTGATGATTGTGTGATTGTACAATTTTACCAGTAGAGGACTAGTCTAGTGCCACATTACTGTAGCTGTATTATATAAAGTTCACAAAGGGTTCATCCCCTTGAGAGCATGAATGTGTGGAGTAAATCTTATGATTAAAGTTATCCGAGTGTCTAAAATTTAAAGGAAGCATTCAAATGAATTTCGAAAATAAGGTGTCATAAACTTAACTGTTGGTGAAGTGAAATTTCTGGGTGTAGGATGGTGTTAGAGGGACCGTTTGGGGAAAAAGAAATAGAAATCTTTCAGTACAAAGCGAGTCACTTTGCGGTATGTGACCCGTCTCACCTGTGTGGATGCCGGCTCGGAGCTGCAGCCTGTGATTGGGCATGTGAGGGATGGAAACCTGTCTGACGGCTGCTACCAGATCCAGAGCCATTTTGGCGATCTCGTCAGCATGTCTGTCCCCGTTCCTCTCAGGAAGACCGCTCACCACCATGTAAGCGTCCCCGATCGTCTCCACCTGGTTTGATAGTTTCATCAGTTTTGCTCAAACTAGATTCACAAATGTAACCAACCACTGACAACAGGGAGATATGCGGGCCCGTCGGGTTGGTTTTAATGATGGCAGCTCAACTGGGTGACAAGTTGTATCTAATTTGCAGAAATGAGATGGAAAAAAAAACTAAAAAGATGCAACAAAAACAAGTCAAAAATCAAAATGTAAAGACAAAATAAAGCAAATATAAGAACAGAGGAACTGAAGAGTGGATGGATTCATCATTTTAAAAGCTGTGTATCCATCCACAACAAACTGTGTTAACTAATAGTAAAAATCTAATAATCAAATTTATTATTGACCTCAATACATAATACAAATTGCATGCAGATACTGTATATTATAGAGACTTTTCACATTTTGACATGTGACAGCAGGTAGATTTAACAACATTAATAACAAACTGCATTCCTTTTAGATTAGCCAGTTGCAGAGGATTAGTGGGGCATCGTTAATGTTATCTGGTCTACCTGCTACAACAAGTCAAACGTCTGTGGAAAAGGTCCCGGTAAGTCATGTCAGTGCTGCACAACCAACATGCTGCAGTTAAATGGAAATCACTTACGCCTGAACTTTTCTGCTTTGACAAAATGTTTTGGTTTTTTTCCACATTGTCATATACTTCTCAGATACAGAAGATGTGGATCTTATTACAAGTTCCAGTATTTTCCCCACAGAGTGACACAAACTGTGTGATAGCAGACTGAACTGATGTGGGAGTGAGACGTGTCGCTACTGGCCTGTGTATCCGGCTGCTAATTAGTCTGATAGGATACAGCTGAGCCTCCCTGGTTCGTTCTTTTTTTTTTTGTCTTTATCAAGTTTTGTTTTTTTCAGTC
This sequence comes from Pampus argenteus, assembly GCA_036937835.1. Lineage (NCBI taxonomy): Eukaryota > Metazoa > Chordata > Actinopteri > Scombriformes > Stromateidae > Pampus > Pampus argenteus. The sequence goes on along the minus strand of CM072864.1, from coordinate 5,141,569 downwards.
AACTGGACTTGATGGACTGAGCTGATTCAAAGGTCTGGACTCTTATGTTGGAGTTAGAGAAAGAGGTAAAATGATCATGTGAAACTACGACTTCTACAGGAGTCTATTTGACCAACCTGTTAAAAAGTTACGCCAAGCGGACCAAGCTTCCTGCTATCTTGGTTCAGGTTTGTGAGGTGAAATACTTCCTCCCATACCTACCAACACCTGAGTCTCACATGTCTCGGTTTCTGTGTGAGATATGTGTCGTGTTTTTTAATTTTTTTTTGTCAACGTCACATCACGTCGTTGTTACCTTGTACACGTCGTAGGAGTCGATGCGTGTGTCAAAACACATGTAGAGGTTGTTGAGCATCTCCACCACTTGTAGAGGAGTACAGGAAGCGGAGATAGACGTGAAGCCCACGATGTCCGAGAAAAAAATGGTCACCTAGAACAGACGAGTGAGTCCATCAGTAGCTGAAGTTATTGATTATACTGGACAAAACACGTACACTGCTGTAAGAAATAAAAAGCTTCAGCCTGAGCATCTATTTGATTCTATTTTACATACAATACAACATATATAGTACATGTACAATATAACATATACAGGACATGTACAATATAACGTATACTGTAGATATACAGTACATGTACAATATAAATTATACAGGACATGTACAATATAACATATACCGTACAATAGCTGAAAGACAATTAGAGACTTTCTGCAAAACCAGTCTTACAAATATCGACTATTATCTGACATTATGTTACCATGTCATATACTTTATATAATATATATATATATATATATATATATACTGTACACAGTTCCTGACCAAGACTGTTGACTTATGTTCATGTGTTAAGTATCGCAACATGAAACAAGTAAAAATTAGGCAACATAATTTATATTTTATGTCTTCGTGTTAGATTTTTCTTTTTTAAAATGATCAAACTGGTCAAATTAAATCAGAGTTATAGATCTCGACAAGGAGTCTCGAGTATCTTTATCACACAGCTGCCTCCACAATAATCACCATCTTTGATCAGGAGGATTTCTAGTGATGTGTGTGTGTGTGTGTGTGCGTGTGTGTGTGTGTGTCTATTTAGTAAAGCTCAGAGGAACATCCATGATTTCAGCTGTTTCGCTGGCCCAGACTAGCAAGATGTGTCAGGCATCCTTTACTGTTCAGTAAGTTGGAACAAAAAGAAGAACATTTTCTTTCCAGAATACTAGAAAATCAGTTTAAAAATGAGCCCACAGTCCTATTCAGCACCCCCCGCCCTTACCCCCACCTCCCCATGTGCAGAGTGCTTTTGGTACAGCTGCTTCAAACCTCTTCAATAAGCCAGACGCAATTTTCACCCGTATAACTTGTTTTATCTCCTGATGAATATGGAACAGGGCAATTATAGGTAATTACGCCAACAATAGCAACAAAGGCAGCAAACACACACATTCATTCAGTGTGTTTGCAGATCTTGTAGCGGTAGTCTCCTCGCAGCAGCACCCCACAGCCCTCGCAATATTGTAAGCTCCGAATTTGTTTGGTTCAATGTTTAAAAGTGAACCGTGGGGGGAAGGAGGAGCGTGGAAGGAGAAAAAGTCTTGTCCGTCTACAGAAGTGTGGATGGTTGCTGACGTTTGAAGTTTTTAACATAAACCAGAAGAGGCGAAACTCACAAAACAACAAAGGTTCAATGGAGCCTGGCAGCAGGAAGTTGTAGTCTTTTTGAACAACTATTAAAATTAGAAATTAAAGATCAACACAATGAGAGACACTCTTTGCACCAACCTTTTCATAGCTCTCAGCCTCCACGTGTTTGTGCTGACGGAGCTGCTTGGCGACTGACTTGGGCAGCATTTGGTGCAGCAGATCTTCAGCCAGCTGCCTCTGGCGCTTCAGGTCCTCGGTCTTCTCCTTCAAGCTCTGAGCATAGTTCTGTATCCACTCTGTCATCTGCTTGAAGGAGAACATCACCACCGGGTAGATGAGGCAGGCTATGGCCAGGAGACAGATCCTCATACTGAGGCCAGAAGACATGGATCGAGATGCCAACCTGAGAGCCGGCACCGCGCGATCGAACAAGCACTGCTGTGTGTTCGTCAGGGCTTGAATCCCGGCGTGAGAACCGGACAGTTCTGCTCCTGTTCCTGGGATCTGCCATGAACCTGTTTCAAAAATAGAAGAATGTTTTACATACTGGCTTGAGTTTAACTTTCCGTCTACGTTCTCTAGCCAGCAGTCATTCAGTCTGTCTGTCATGACTCTAGCAAAGCCGAGGTAGCTTAGTACAGAAGTCCACTTGTCCTGGAAACCAGTGTGAGATGCCATGTGGGGGAAGTCCATCAACTGGTGGTTGAGCTCTATGAATGTTAGTAGAAGTCTTGCAGACAGTACATCGCTCCAGTTTGAGTTATGTTTGACTTTGATTAAAATATCTTCCACCGAAACCCAGACGTCAAGAAGTCTTCCGATGGCCAGGGAGAAAGGGGAAGTAGCGTTTGTATCCAGCGAAGAATTTAGAAATCCTTGAACGCTCCTCCTCATCTCCTGACAGAATCCGACCAACTCAACACCGCAGGGGAGCCCGCGGCCATTACTGTGACCCACCATCTCGCCGCAGAGGCCGAACACGGGAAAGACAACCTCGAACGTCTCGTTGCTCGCGTCTTTGCTAAACAAACACCTCATCTTTTGAAGCTTACTGACAAGCTGCAGGATGGCTATCGTCTTGCACGACGTCAGCTGGTTATAAGCGGCCTCCGTGGTGTGCAGCAAGTCGAAGTTAGAGGTGAGGTCGACCGATACAGAGCCGAGAAGGGCCAGGAAAGACAGGAGACAGGCTGTCAGAATGCGGCGGACGGTGCGACTGCTGCCAGACAGGGAGAATATGGAAGACCTGGAACAGAGGAATGAACTGGTGAATCACTGAAGGCAGATTAAAGGTTCAGTACGCTTTAAAACCGACTGCTTTTGTTGGAAGCGTCATCCAGTCACATCTGAGGCCAAAACTGCAAATGTTCTCTTTGTCGATTTCAGAAAGTCACAAAAAAAGATGTCGGATGCAGCCTCCAAATGACAACTTGGAAAATTGTCTTCATTCATTCTTATATTTTAAAGTATATTGTTTTCCAATCACTTTTATTAAAGCTGATAATAAAGTATCAATATTGATTTTGAAAGTGTCTTCATAGATGACCATTTTACAACTTGTGGACAATATATCTCAAATATACATATATATATCAAAGGACTATTTTCACCTTCCCATTTATAAAACCAGACAATGTCATAATCACTCAGATATCATGACACATATATGAAATTTATATATATATTTTTTCAATTAAAAAAAAATAAATAAATAATCATTCATCGTGTTTAAAGTCTCCCCCACCAACCAAAAATATCTTTTTTCTTTTTGTTCCTCCGAGAATAAAAAGAGAGCAGACTTTACAGGGAAGTAGGAGACATCTTGTGAAATAATATTTACATATTCATAGATTCTGGAAAATTTTAATGAATGACTCCAAGCAGAGTATTTTTATATGTCTTAAGGGGATTTTTAGATAATCTTGACAATGGCAATCAATATTTTGTCTCTTTTTTCCCCTTTTATTTTTGTTTGCATTTGTGTGTATTTTATTTTTCCTTAATTTTATTCAATTCATATCTTTTTTTTATATATTTTTTTTTATTTTAAATTTGTGATCCTGTCATGTATCTCTTTGTTTATTTGGAGAATTAATGAAATTTTGTGATGAATTAATCAGCTGTAATGATAAATCCATCAAGCAGTCGACAGAAGAGGAATCAACAGCAACTGTGACAGATGATTCATGGTATTAGTTACTAAATGTTGAATGTAGCTTATGAGGATTTGCTGCTTCTATGTTTTTTATGATTGTAAATTTAAAAAAAACATCATTACTTACATCCTTAAATGTTAAACACCTTAGTCAATAAATCATAATCTATGTATTTATGTATTGCTCCATGTCAGAGTGAACAGCAGGGTCTGATCCTGACCAAACCAAGGCTCAGCTTCAGAGTTGTTGCTGGCTGTGAATTCAAACTTTGTTGAGTGTTGAGTGTCTCACCTGCACAGCTGACAGTCGCTGTCTGCATCCTGCTGCAGCCCCGGAGCGACTCTCCTCTTCTTTGTCAATCTTCTTTTGAAAGAAGCCGAGGACAGGGTCCCTGATGTGAAACACTCTTTTTTCATCAAGTCCAGTGATGACATGAGACTCGTGCTGCAGTTAGTTTACTATGTCAGACTGTGGAGCCACAGGACATTGAGTCATTGTACAGGGAGGACATGCACTGGACTGATGTCCTGTCATTGCAAATCAACGGTAATACCGACCAGCAGCAGCAGCTTCTCTGCTGCTTTCTATTCAAAATAAAAGTGACACTTGTTCTCATTTAAAATAACTCATGGTTAAATAACAACAGAGGCGGTGCACATTAATCAGCATCATCAAAATAATGGTCAGTCTATTTCCTGAAAACACATGGATATCACAGGACTTTTTTTTCTTTTGAACTGACTCTTACTTGCTGAATCTTGCAACTCTCTTTACAGTCATTAAACGGTGTCACACTTGATTTGAGTTTATTCCTCGTGATGTTTGCTTTATTTTTTATTGAGCTCTAAATCTCACATTTTTTTAATATTTAGTTTTGGTTTTTTTAAAGTGTGTTTTTTTTTATTTTGAAAGCAAAATCGCCAGGCAGGAAGTGATTGTGATGCTAAACTGTAGCTTTTTAAAAAAATCTTTGCAACAGATTCATGGCACAAACTCATAATAGACCCAACAGACCTTAATGTGTTGAACTGAAAAACTTCTAGTTGTTGCCTCTGTGTCAAATAATACCAACTAAACTGGCACCAAACAATAATAATGTCCACAGTGTTTAGGACATATAGAGAGAAAAATACATTTATTTTCCTATACAATGTAAATATATGCAACAAAAAAACTAATTCTACAAAGTAGCATTTATATATATATATATATATATATATATATATATCAAATGTCTTATTTGGAAGCTGAGTTGAATCTGAGCCTCTGGTGAGAGCTGGCCTTGTGTATGTGGTTGTCAATCAACTAATCAGACGCAAATGCAGCGTCCATATGCTTCAATTTGCCATTCACTACTACAACTACTACAACTACAAATATACAACTGTAAAGCTAGACAACGTTAGCCACGATATAACGACAATTTGCCTTCAGAATAAATGCGTGGACAAGAAGGACCAGTGAAAGGTTCTTTAGTTTGGGATATAAACTCAAGGTCCACTTATTAGCTTTTTTTTTTCTTTTTTTCACAGAGCTTTTAACCACATCTTACAGTCTTCGTAGGCGGATAAAGTTTGCGTGGAAGAAAAATCTGACGTAGAAACTGTTGTTTGACAATACAGGTCCACTTATTTACTTTTTTTCCATTCACTTTAGATAAATATAAATTATTTTATAAGACTTTGAATTAAATTAATGCAATTTAACAAACATATCAGAGAAACAAATCGCTTCATCTCCCTCATATCAAATGTCAGTACTCTGTAAGGCTTTAATTGTGAAGGGGTTTTCCGGAAGTCGTTTAAGTGAATTCGTGTAGCTTGTCCATTAGGCGCACACACACACACTAAAAGGATTGTAGTGTCTACTTGCTCGTATGAAGAAAAAGGCCGAAACATAGTTGGAATATGAAGCAGCTACTAAGTGTGCGTGTGCTCGGTTAACGGGGCCGGTAAATATCTGTGTGTTAGCGGCGGACTGTGGCTCCTCGCCGTTTTTGGCGGAGGGAGCGTAAGTAAATGAAAGCGTTGTTTGGAGCCGTTGAACAAAGAGTTCCCCTCTATTGTTAACCAGCGGAGCGCCTCTTCTCTTAACTCATCCAAAAGGTGCTTTCAGACTGCAAAAGTAAGCTAACTCCTCTCAACTTCTCCTGACTTTTAAAAAGCTGGGATGGAAACATGAGCTTCAATGCTGTACAGTTTAATTCATTCACATGCAGCTAACAGGTCCCCTTATAATCGCAGTGTTTTGATACGAGGCTGCTAGCTAACGTTTAGGAGTTTACTGGCAGCGAAACTGTGATTAACTGCAATTTAAACGGAAACAAGGAATTAAACTTTATTATTAATGCTAATAAGCTCTAATTATTTAGAGACAACTAATTAGCTATTATGCTATTTTTTGCTAACAGTCATATATATGTGTATAATAGCAGCAGCGTTTAATACTCGTAGTTTTAATATTAACGACACACATGTCTGCGTTGCGCCTGCGCAGAGTCACGCCAGACTGCGTTCAGAAACTCTCCTCTTCTCTCATCGGCGCAAAAACACAAGTCATAAAATGTGACCCAAAACGGTTTCTGACATAATATAAGTAACTGTGAACATCGGCTAACGTTACAACACACTCCTGTCAATAACAATAACAATAACAATAAACAAACTAGGAAAAAGTAAACATTTAATCAGGAAAAAAAATGCTGCTTTACTGGATTGTGTCTATGCCAGATTAAGACTGGATTCTTCAGGGGTCAGAATAACATTTGTTATATGTCAAGCAGAGCTTCTGCCAAAACATTGGGCAACTTTAAACTGCCAATGATTTGAGTACTGTGTATTTGAACAGCAGTGTGTGTGTGTGTGTTTTTGTTTACAATGCTACTTGTGTTAACAGGTAAGGGGGCGGCCTGTGCTCCAGCCATGACCTCTGGGAATGGGAACACTGACAGCAGCCAACACAGTGGAGAGAGCAAACCAGCCCAGGCTTTAGTCGGGACCCACATTCTCACCCATCTGATCGAGGGTTTTGTTATCCAGGAGGGTGCCGAGCCTTTCCCTGTGAGTGCTGTGAAGTCACGAGTACACACACACACACACACACGGGATATGATAATTATGTGACAGTAATGAAATAATGGCCAAAATGCCTGCAGAAAACATAGACGTGTATTTTTTTTTTTTTTTTTTTTTTTTCCCGAGTATGTCCATTAGTTCCAGGTACTAAGAAGTCACAAATCCTGTTTGTGTTTCCACTGCATCAGAAGAACAATGAACATCAGGCAAATTAATCTAAAAACAGCTTTGTAATTTGTCCTGTACTGTTGGTGATCTCTGATGTAATGGACGTGCTGAGGTGACAGGTATCCGTCTCCAGCGCGTTTCTGGTTTTGAAAACGCATCGAGACAATCAGAAAAACCAACATTGTTCCAGAAATTATACAATCAAAGGAAATAAAAACAGTGGAGAAGAAACTAGATCATAGATTTCACACGTAAGGAAACAAAGAATCGGAGCATATTTGTACTTTGTGTCGTCAGAGTCATCATCTGCCGTAATGTAATGACGTATATATTTCTTCTGTGTGCAGGTGGAACGTCCGTCTTTCTCTATTGAGAGCCTCAGGAGACACGCAGACTCAAAGATGGACGGTGTCTCACCGAAAGGTAAAAGGTTTTCACACCAGTAGCCGTTCCCTATTTGTGATTAGACATCAGATTGTATGTTGCACATGGGTAGCCTCACGTTTCTCTTCCTCACGTAAGAATGTAATAAATAATGCACAAAAGATATTATACGGAAAAGATCGAGATGTGTCGCCATATGTTGTTATTTCAGATTGTATAAGGAGGCTTTCTTTCTGTTATCCAACATGTTTGTTCTGGTTTATTATGGCAGTTGACGACCAGCGTATTAGACACGTTATCACCAGCTAATTGTTCATATTGTAATTATTTTCATCACTGATTAATCTGTCAGTTATTTTCTCTATAAAATGGTCAAACATGTCGTCAACATCACTGTTTCTCTAAACTCAAGCCTTTTCTTTCCCAAAGATATTCAGTTTACTGTCATATAGAACAAAAGAAACCAGAAAATTTTCACATTTGTGAAGCTGGAATGGAAATTTTGACTTTTTTTTAAAAAAAAAAAAAGGCTCAAAACAACGAATCAATTATCAAAATAGTTGGTGATTGTCCTAAATGAATCGACTAATTATCCACAGACGTTGACAGCAGTAGCTTTGCATGTGTGTGTGTGTGTGTGTGTCTCGTCTGACTGTGTGTCTGTTTGTTCTCTCAGAGTTAAAGAGCCAGCAGGAGCCCATGCTGACCTGCGAGCTGTGTGGCAGGGTGGACTTCGCCTACGTCTTCAAAAGGTCAAAGAGGTTCTGTTCTACCGTGTGTGCCAAACGGTAAGACATGACAGTCTGCTTCTTGTCTCTATATTCACATGTGTAGTAGCTGTGTGGAGTGGTACGAGACAGGTCGACAAAGTCAACTGACCATGTTACCTCTTCTTGCAGCTACAATGTGGGATGCACAAAGAGAATGGGACTCTTCCCAAACCGCAAAACCACGCTGGAGAACATGAAGAAGCAAAGAGCACTGAACAGGAACCACAGAAGCTCCCATTTAGAGTCTAAAAGGAAGGTGAGACTGCAGCCAGCTTGTCATCATTTTAATGTATTAGTTTAAAATAAAGGGATTAGCGTGTTTTTATCTGACGAAATATCTATTCAGCTCTTCGTGTGTGTATGTGACTCTGTGCAGAAGCCCCCCGCTGTTGCTGCTGCTGCTGCCGATGATGCTGCCGCCGCTGCTTCTCCTCTGTCCTCTGGTCAATCGGTCCACCCTGCGCAGGGAGAGTCCACTCAGTGTTCAGACTTGTCCGGCTACAAGAGACCCCCGTCCCCTGCGTCAGCTGGGCAGGAAGCGATGAGCCAGCAGGGCTCCCTGCAGGTGCCCCTGCTGACCCATAGCTTCCTGCCCAGCGACCCCGGCCAGTGGAACGTGGAGGACGTCTACGTCTTCATCTGCTCTTTGCCAGGTGTGTTACACGTGTTCACATTTGATAGTAACAATGTAGAGGAGGAAGGATGCCCTGCAACCAAAAAAAAAAAACAACTCTGATGCCAGATTGATCAGGGAGAGATCCTCACTGTCGTGTGTGTGTGTGTGTGTGTGTGTGTGTGTGTCCGCAGGTTGTCTGGAGATCGCTGAGGAGTTTCGCTCTCAGGAGATCGATGGACAGGCCCTGCTGCTGCTGAAGGAGGACCACCTCATGGGAACTATGAACATCAAACTGGGCCCTGCACTCAAAATCTTTGCCCAGATTAACATGCTCAAAGACTCGTAGCCCAGCTCAGCCCTCACACACACACGGACACACACACACACTGCTCTCAGAGGCAGTTCAGCCATTACCGGACAAACAGGATGGTTCAGGTAACCAGCCAGAAGTGTTTGACTACTGAACACAAGGACATCAGGCGTGACTGTTGGACTCACCTTTTCCTCCGATACCTTTACTCTGGTACAGGAAAGCCTTACTCCATCTTCTGATTATAACGCTGTGAATGCAGCCGTTTCATTTCGCAAAACACATTTTTGTGTTCCTAAAGTTTGAGTTGTGGTTTTTGTCATCTCTGCTCTGCCATCTGTTTGAATTGAAGACATTTCAGTCACTGAGCAGCCAATGAAAGCCAAAATAAATCAGATGCTAAACAAAGGAGAAGGACTATAAAGAAGGGAAGCTGTATGAAAAGGAAAAGACGTTGCCTGTTGAGTGTTAAACAGTCTGTAGATGACATTCAACACCACTAGATGTCGCTCTAGCACCAGCATCTCGGATCAAAACAAATGGACATGCCCCCCCCCCCCCCCCCCCCCCCCCCCCCCCCCCTCTCTCTTCATGTTCTCAGTAAAAAAAGGTGCTAGAAAGTAGTTACTGTGTGGAACATGTGTACCGTATTGAACGAGTTGAATTTGCTCAATAAAGTCGGGGGATTGGCTCATAAAAATGTCAAATACGGCAAATACGCTGATCAAATGTGGATCAAAATTCTGTTACTGCAGTTTCTCACTTAAAATGTTTTCAGAAACATATTTTAGTCTTTTTTTTTTTTTAGCAGCTGTAATATGAGAAAGTTCGACCAGGCCAATAAGCAAGGCCAAACTGGCAGTACGTCCCCCCACCACGACGCCACCGTGTGCTTGTTGGAGGTTTGCACCATCTCTTTAGAAACTCAGGAAGGGACTCGCATGCGCCAGACTGGCTACCAAAACAAAGAACAGAGGAGCTTGGATTACAACACACACACACACACACACACACACAGAGAGGGGCGCCACCATAACTTTACATAGCAAATAGTTGTTTGCAGCAACAAAAAAAATGTAAATTCAAAGTCCATGTAGCAGCATCCTATAGTCTTCATTAGTGGATGAGTTTACCACTCAGTGACTGAAATGTCCAGAATGTGTGTTTACAGACGGGAAGCAGACACAGACTTCTGTCCTGTGACACTGACATTGGTGGTTTGCATCAAATGATTTAATTCATTGATTAGTTGCCAACTTTCGAATTTATCAGCAAACAGTTTTTGGTGATTGATTATTCATTTCGAGTCGTTTTGTAAGAAGAAATATCCAGTTTCTCTGGTTCCAGCTTTTTAAACTGTTGGACATAATAAGCATTAAATTGGTTAAAATACAAAGGTGAAAGGTGATTGGCTGGAATGCATCATGTGTCGTGGTTAGTGGTAGACACAGTTTATGTTACTGGAACTATTTTGTTTTTTTATTTTATTTTTGAGAAATAAAATAAATCTAATTTTATAGACAGCATGAGGTGATTTGTGATCACGGTCAGGTGTTTTATCCTGATTAATTAGTTATTACTGAGACCTGTGAGACTGAACCAAAACAGTAAAACCAAAAATAATAAATTGATCATTTTCAATAGGTAAAGTTTTACATCCCAGACTCCACATACTGCCACTGTAAAGCCACTAGTATACATATATATATATATCACGCTAATATATCACGCTGCATCATTTCAAATAATTCAGTTTTTTATTTTGCCCCAGCTTTTTTATTTTTCCTTTTTGCGTTAATTTTACATAATTACAAACTATTCAAGTACAATTCAATCCTATCGTGTCTATTGCAAAAAGCTCAATAAATTACCTTCTTCATTAAGGCACACTCAGTAGTTCACATCCAGTAAATCCCACAATATCCCATAAAATCTGACAAAAAATTAATTTAAAAAAAAAAAAAAAAAAAGCTCAAACACTCTCCCAAAGTTCTGACAAAAAAAGTCTTTCTAACACATTATTTTTACTTGTACCTTAGAAAATATGTTGCATAATCAAATCATTCTGTCAAAATAATCAGAGCCAGGAAGGAAAAGCCGGTCTGGATCTATACACGTGTGATGGCTGCCATTAATAATTGTCATTTATGTTTAAATTGATCAATTTAGTGGAAGCGGATTTAAAGGTGCACCGACAATCCTGCCCTCACCCTGATCTGTGATGTGTTGTTACTTGACAGGTTTAGTGATGAGTGAAGCGAGAGCAGAAAGTCAGTAAAGCTGAAGCTCATGTTACAAGACGTAAAAAGAGAAAAAAACAGGGGGAAAAAAAGGTCGTGCCTCGTTCCTCCTGCTCCTCGCAGGCTTTTCCCTCCACCTTGTTCCACCTCAGCTTTTTTAAAAATGTCACCACGTCCACCGCTGCAGATGTTCCTTCATTAGGACAGTGTGACCATGTAGCAGTTTGCTTTAGATATGTGGGTTAACATATAAACAGTTTCGATTGATGAGGTTAATGTTACAGTTGATTTGGGCTTTCATAGATCAGGTTGTGTATTATGTGTATTATACAAGGTCAAGGCTAGTTGAGGGTTTGGTCACAGTTTCACTGGCTTATAGAGGGGAAAAAAATAAAATAATAATCCACCCAGGTTGAGCCGACACGGTTCATATTACATATAAAAATTAGACATAAAAAAAATGTAGCCAGTCACTTCTGCCACATGCTGAAATAGATAAAATGCTGTTAAAACGACCGGTTCGGTTAAATCGACAGAAAATTCACCTGCAACAATTTTTATGATGTAGGTGTAAATATTCCTCCTGTACATAAATAGAATAACTTTGCATATAAGGAGACCTGTTGGATTATTTTTTGGCCTTATATTTATTTATATTTTAAGTGCATTATGAAGGAATCTTCTTGTTCATTCGTGCACCTGAATGTTGTTTTTTTTTAAAGGACTTGGAAGAAATATGAACCTGCAAAACATTTACAGGCTCCAGCTTCTCAAATGTGAACATGATTTGTGGGTTTTTGGGCAGTTGGTCGGATAAAACCATCAATGTAATTATGTAAAATCGGTCTCTGGGATATTTGTTTTAAACCTACGAACCGCTGCATCGTTTCAGATTCAGCAACACAGCATTGACATCCATGTTAATATCTCCATGCTGCCAAAGCTCAAACAGAACCAACTGCCACCTGTCGACAGCGTGCACAGCTCTGCAGCGTTCACGCAGCATTCCTGGTGTCACAGCTGTCATCTTCACTTTTGCTGGCGACCTGGTGAAGTCAGAGCGGAGGATTAGAACTGCTGAGAAACGTGAGCGCGATCACCCGAACCCAGGAAATGGAGAAAAACAAAAACCATACAGACATGCTGAGGATGAGAGCACAGCGGGGTTCGACAGATCAGTAGTAAAGAGCCAAAGCCAACCCACACATTTCTTGTTAATTTAATTAAGTGATTCAATATAAAACATCATCAAAACGCAGGTAGAGGGAGGGGGAGGAGGGGGGAGGAATAGCAAGAAGAGTCCATGCTGTCCTGCAGGTGAACAGCTGTAAACAAGTAGCCGTGTTACATGACAACAGGCATCATGAACCTTTAGCACCACCTTTACTTAATCTATGCTCACTTCTAATTCAGGCTTTTGTTATTGGCTGGATAATTTTGCTTTGGGTTTTGATCCATTACAATCGTCTCACTTTAGGGAACAGTTATGATTTATTACAACTTGTTTTTTTGGTTTTTTTTATTTTATTTTTCGTGGCTCTGGACAGATTAAGAAACAAACAAACCAGATGATATGAATCACTTTATTTAAAAAAGGTCAAAGTGTGTTTGAAGAGTTTGGCCTGTCCCGTTTTCACACAATGTCGTCGTGTTCACAGATTCCTTAAATTAACTTTGTGAGTGAAACGTTTTTAGAACTGATAGTACAGATTACCAGAGCTACAAAAAATAAATTCAAGTTGCAATAAAGTTTTCAATTACAGAAAAAAAAAAAAAAAAGGACCATACCAATGTTATAGCTCACATACTACAAGCCATGTTCATGTGATGTCACTGCAAACATGCAGATCAAAAGTTTCAGTTGGAGTTGCAGTTTGGAAATCAATCGGTCAGCGTTACAACTGCTCTGGAGATGTGTTTACATTCAGTCTTTCTCATCATCTTATTCCTCTCTGCTGTCGACAGGTGACAGGTTTCTTCATTATGAAGGCGTGGTCGCATTAGTTTGTTTAGAAACGACTCCAGCTCTGGCACAGAGGAGTAAGATACATCAGACTTGAAAGTAGGATGAGTTTATTTTTGAAGTCTTCTTTTTCATTGCCTTTTTTGTTGTTGTCATGTTTCTACTTTTCTTGGCACCAATCGATCGGTGGTGGAACACTGCTACTTGTGGCAAAAACTCCACAGGGTCTCCTTTTAATTATTGTGAGTGCAGGTTCAAACTGACCTCACTAAACAACAATAATTTAACTAATGGATTATCTAACCCAAACAACTGTGATTGAATGAATTAAAAACAAATCATGGCTTCCTTGAAGAGAGACAAGAAAAAAAAAACACATTTGAAAATCTAAAACCTGTGTTTACACTTGGCTCTCTTCTAATGTGACGTATATGTAATGTATTGATAATGTAAAAATACTGGTATGGTCCTTTTAAAATGCTGTTACAAAGTGGCATTAACTTCTGGGTAAGCATACAAAAGAAATAACTGATGCCAACAACAAATAATAACCTCCTGATCTGACAGGAAACAGCTCTTGTGCTTGTTTTTTCTCCCATTGCGATCAACAACTTCAACGCTTTACATTCCACAACGGACATGAACTGATGCCATAAACCATATCGTTAACCTCAAGGTCTGTAATCTTGAATAAAGGCTACTCTTCTACTGGTGGTTTCAACTGATTTTCCATTCCAACGGCTGCAGCGAAACATCTTATTTATTAATTATGTTTTGTGCGAAGGGGGAAGGGAGGTGTGTGTGTGTGTGAGGCTCCAAACATGGACCACCTGAGATGGGGAAATAAAGTTCACTCACAGAGGTGAAAGTCAAAACTGAGAAACCAAGCCACAGAGAGAGCGTCGATAAAGAGAGAGAGAGAGAGAGAGGAAATCTGTGCCACCATACACACACACAAGTAAAAAAAAAATGGCGCAGAGCAGTTAAGTTTGCTGTTTTATGCTTCCAGTTATGTTTTAATACTGCTGTTTATACCTTGCTCCTGAAGAGGGGCTTAGCGCCGGGGCCACAGTACTCATTGTATATGAGCTTGAAGAGGAAAAGGTGGAAGAGTGTTATCAGCGACGCCACGCTGAACCAGAAGAGGAAGGGCAGGCCTGGGTACCGGTTGGCCATGTGCTCCTCGTGTGCCAGGATGGCTTTGAGGTGCAGGGTGTGGCGGAGGTCCTGCAGGTGGCGCAGGTCTGTGGAGATGTAGAGCAGTGATGTGATGGGTTGGGTCACCATTACAGGGAAAGTGTGTCCCTTGATCTCTGATGTCAGCTCCACTGGCTCGTTGAGGCAGCCCGCCTCGCACGCGTACAGCTTCACCGGCTTCTCCTGCTGCTTCACCGACACGTGAAGAAAAGGCTTCCCCTCCGTGTCCAGCAGCACCGCCAGGTTAATGAGGTCCTGGTTGTAGTGGATCCCCCTCAGGGCATAACTGTTGTGCAGCACGTCCGGATCAGCCTGGAACTGAAGGTGGTTCTCTGTGAACTGGAGGCCGCCGAAGCTCAGCACCATGCCCTGCATGGCTCCGTGGGCTCCGGCCGCCACCAGCACCTTGCAGCCTCTTTTCTGCAGAGTCAGAGTCCACAGCGTGACCAGCTGCAGGATCTGAGTGGTGCTGCTCACCTGCTCGGGCCACAGATTCTCGGCGTGCATGGTGGCGTGGCCGCTGAAGCAGTGGTCGGCGTAGTTGAGGCTGGACTCCAGACGAGCGCGCTCCTCGCTGCTCAGCCTTCGGTCCAGCAGGGGAGCCGTGGAGGAGGACAGGATGTAGTAGAGGGTGGTGTTCACTGTGCGGCTCGACGGCGTGTGGGAGTCGGTGATCTTCCTCATTTCAACGCCTGAATGAAGAAAGAAACAGAAGCAGAACTTCACAACAGCCGGGAATATTTCCAAGTATTGCTGAATTCACCCCCAGGTATGAAAAATAATGTATTAGTATCAGCACTAGTATAAAAACTATAAAATAACAGCTGCTCTATAACTCAACGAAAGGACAATGCAGCACAATGTCTGTGGTGACGTTGCACAGATATTTCAAACCATAAAAACGTAGAGTTGAAACCTTTATGGTGCCAACCAATATTCTGATAGCAGCGAGGATCTCTCAGTGCCACACATCAATATTTAAATAACATCATGATGACCTGGTTTTAACTTTGACTCAGACCTGGTTTTAAATTTGACTCAGACCTGGTTTTAACTTTGACTCAGACCTGGTTTTAACTTTGACTCAGACCTGGTTTTAACTTTGTAAAAATATACATATACAATCCAAATACAGTAAGTCCACCCGCCGTCACACTTCAAACGATGACAGAAAGCTACTAGACGTAGCTGAAAACTCAACCGGATACCAATAACTCAATAATGAAAACGATTGTTAGTTGCAGCTCTATTATATACACTAATACCAATATGTCTGCACTAAGCTAATGTCGCTAAAAGATACCTTTCCCCACAAGAAGAAACAACTAGTTAGTGAGTGTCTGTGTCATTTAAGTACAGATATGTTTGTTTTTGATGTGATATGTAATCTTCCAGTAAGGTCCTCAGGCGCCACACAGACTCTGGTGAAATAACACACGCACACACCAGCGTCTTTACAGGCTGTGTTATGTATTTGCTATGCAAATAACAACCCACAAACATTTACTGGCTAAGATGCAGCCATGTTGTTTGTTTGTTTGTTAAGATGACTACCTCCATTAAATCACTTCAGTTAAACATCATCTACAGCGCTCAGACGCATTTTCAAACACTCAGTATGATTCTGAGATTCTAACGTGACCTTTGACCTTTCAACAGCACACCTCACTTTAACATGTCTGAATGTTCTTCCACACGTTTCCGTTCAGTTCAACATGGACCTGAAAACTGTCGTCACAGCAACGTCGTGTAACATGGACTAAGCCTCCTACCGCCTCAGCTCACCTGAGATGAAGAGGTCCATCCAGGCCTGCTGGTGGTCCACCACCAGGTCATCCACGCTGGCTCTCAGCAGCTCCACCAGCTCTTTTTTGGCTCCATCTTGGAGGGTGCTGAAGGTCTCCTCCAGCTTGGAGGATTCGATGGGCTCTGATGTCCACACCACTGACAGGATGTTGTCTGTGTACTCTGATTTAGCAGACACCTGGATTCTGCTGTTCAGCTTCTTGGTGACCACCACCACCAGCACTATCCGGTTATTGTCCACAAGCACCTTGCCTGAGTGGAGCACCACCTCCCTGTCCTCCACTTTATCCACACTGGTGGAGAACTTGACACCGAAGGCAGGGCTTTCGGAGACGCCCAGGGACACGGGCCTGTCGGAGGGGTTGTTGATGTGTATTCGCTGGAGAAAGACGTTAGTCCGGCTTCTGTGGGCGATAAACTCCTCTCTGATGGTGACGCAGTCCCGGGCTGACTGCAGGGCGGCCGGGGAGGCACAGCGGACCGACAGCACAGCTCCTTTCCGGAACCACAGAATGGAGGCCTGAGCTTCGGCCCGCGACCCCTCCAGATGGACGCCGACTCTCGGGGAGTATTCGGTCTGGTGGACCGGAGCCGAACCGGGCTGTGAAGACGACGCTACCCACAGTTTGTTAGACTCCATGTCGATCAGAATATGTCCGTTACCGGATACAAAAGGTGCGTGTAGCTGCTCCTGAGGTGTGCTGTATATCCCCTCTCCTCTGTCCACCAGAGACTTCCACCTATGGATCTCAGCCTGCAGACACTGTCCGGCGGCCCCCTCGGGCCCGGCTTGTCCCCTGAGGAAGCTCCAGCTGCGCCCTGCTCCCAGGTACCAGGAGAAGATGAGGAAGAGCAACAGCGCGATGAGGAGCCTCCGAGCCCAGCTGCTCGACAACAGGCCCGGCAGCCCCTTCAGCCTCTGCTGGAGCCACATGGTGTTTGAAGGATGGAAGCTCAGCTGTGAGTCAGGTAGAAAGAGTCTCAGACTCAAACCATGTTCAGCGGGATCAAAGACAGACTGGCTCCGCTAGCTTGTGGCTAACTGAACTTATCTGGGCTCGGTAAACGCCAGCTGCGGGAAATGTCTTGCTGTCTCTCACATTGTGGTTATTGTCGTCTCCTTCAGCGGGTGTCTGTGTGTGTGAGACAGTCGCCAAGTTGTTGTATCTCTGGTTACGTCGTGTTTTGTTCGCTTGTAGGTAAAACTAACACCTGTCTTCCAAAACAACAGCAGCTGACACTTCTGGTTTGTCACAACCGTCGTAAAGCAAAATGGCATACGGCGACGACCGGAAATGTCGCAAAAACGTGAACATATTTAGCGTTACAGTATTTCAGATAGCCTATAAAATACAGCAGTATGAGGGGATAATAGCATTTAAATATATGTGTGAAATAATCTATATAATAGTAATAATAAATTACCTTTATTCATTTAAATGCCCTTTATGGACAAATACTGGAATTAACCTCAGTCTGAAGGATGTATTGACGGAGTTTATGAAGAATTCAAATTTCAGATAGTATTTTTCTTTTGTAGTATCTTTACAGTATTTTATTTTATTTGTATTAAAATTAAATTACCTTATTAATACCTTAATATCATTTTTAATTAACCATGTGTTGGACAAGCTCAATAAAAGACAAAGAAATCATAATAAGCCTTCCAATAATAATGTAGTTATTGAGCGCCACCTGCTGGTTGATGAGAAAACAATTTTAAAGGGACACTCGTCAATAATTGACTGTTCAAAGAGCTGCAAGATGGCAATAAAATGTATCTGAAGCTAAAGTAGAAGCTAGTAGTTAAAGTACTGCAGTAACAGTACATAAGTTTCATGATCTTGATGTAGTTAAAGTACTGCAGTAACAGTACATAAGTATTATGATCTTGATGTAGTTAAAGTACTGCAGTAACAGTATATAAGTATTATGATCTTGATGTAGTTAAAGTACTGCAGTAACAGTAGTGACTGATATATTATTATATATGACATCATTAGATTATTAATACTGCAGCATCAGTGTTAGAGCAGCATGTTACTGTTGTAGCTGCTGCAGGTGGAGCTAGTTTCAACTACCTTATATACAGTTAAATAGTTTAGTCCAGTGGTTCCCAATTTAGGGATTAGAGTTAGCATTGAAACTCCTTATATACTTTTTAATTAACATATAATAAACAGACAGTGTTGTGATCAGCATTACTGCAGCTTGGGAATGACTGATGGTTAGCAGGTAGAACATCTACATTATAAGAACAGGAACACAGCATACTGCAGGTGATCTGCAGGTGATCACACAGAGCAGGAAGTGACTGAACAGCGGTTTAAATGGCTGAGCCTGCCTCATTCACTTTTTCATTTCTTTCTTCTCTCTGTAACAAATATAAAGTTTAGTTACCAACAGTAGTACCCCTGGAAGAAACAATAGCAGTCATGATAGCAGTAGCAGTAGTACTGTACAAAGTACAAACTTTGGCCACTAGAGGTCAGGAGTGCATAGTTTGAGTGGTGAAGTTCATTCATAAATCTGACAGTCTGAACTCATTACAGATCCAACTATACATTTATATACATACATACAACTAAATTACTAATCATATAACTGCAGTCAGTGTAATCAGTCAGAGTAGTGCGTCAAGCAGAGAGAAGATGAAACAACATCAGTGTTCTGCACCATCCCAGATAACTGTAGACTCTATATAAGCATTAGTTGTACAAGTCTAGACTCAGATATAGACATATTTCATTTCTTTGTAACTGTTTGTAGCTGCATAAGAGAAATCAATGTCATACAGAGTTCAGACATCAGGACACATGTTGTGGCACATATGTGTGTTACAGCACACTCATCGGTTGTGTTTTATCCCTGTGCACCAGTCTCTTCCTGCAGATTATTTATCAAATCTGCAACATGAGATCATTTCTGTCAATTGTGACATGTTTAATTCATCAGCCCCCTTTTTTTCTCTGAGTGCATCCAATTGCCTGATGATTGCTGAATGATCGAATGTTGACCTAATGACTAAATAGAGTCCATCTGTGTGTAATTTAATCTCAGTACAAATACAGCTGGTCTGTGATGGCCTCAGTGGTTTGTTAAGAGAATACTGAGAAACAAGCAGCATCATGAAGTCCAAGGAACA
This sequence comes from Pampus argenteus, assembly GCA_036937835.1. Taxonomy (NCBI): domain Eukaryota; kingdom Metazoa; phylum Chordata; class Actinopteri; order Scombriformes; family Stromateidae; genus Pampus; species Pampus argenteus. The sequence continues at coordinate 5,122,094 of CM072864.1, read as the reverse complement.
CACCAGCTCAGGGATAAAGTTGTGAAGTAAAGCAGAGTTAGGCTATAAAAAGATTTCCCAAGCTTTTAACATGTCACAGAGCACTGTTCAGTCCATCGTCAGGAAATGGAAAGAGTATGGAACAAGTGAAAACCTACCAAGACATGGTCGTCCACCTAAACTTACAGGCAGAAACAAAGAGATGTAGCCAAGAGGCCCGTGGTGACTCTGGATGAATTGCAGAGATCCACAGCTCAGTTGAGGGAACCTGTCTGCAGGAATAACTATTACGGTAGTAATGCACTGCACAAATCTGGTCTATATGGAAGTGTGGCAAGAAGGAAGCCAAAAGAAAACCAGTTTGCCAGAAGCCACGTGGGACACAGCAAACATGTGGAAGAAGGTGCTCTGATTGATTGAACAAGATTGAACTTTATTGGCCTAAATGCAAAATGCATGGTGGTGGCAGCATCATGCTCTGGAGGTGCTTCTCTTCAGCAGGGAACAGGGAAGATGGTCAGAGTTGATGGGAAGATGGATGGAGCCAAATACAGGGCAGTCTGCAGAAGACATGAGACTGGGGTGAAGATCCACCGTCTCTAGATGCGCAAAGCTGGTAGAGACAAACCCAAAAATATTTGTCAAAATCAAAATGTGGAAAAGTTCAAGCAGTATGAATACTTTTGCAAGCCAATGTTGCCGACTTGTATTAGATTACTGCTGCGATTTTAATGTCTGTATGTTGGCGTCTTAATGTTTGTGGGAATACCACCGTGGTGCCTCCCTCTCAGTGCAGTACGATGACATAATGCACCTTTCGGCAGGGCTCGACAGGTCCCGTGACAGCCTGTGTGGTATATGTTGGTTCACAATCTATCAACTGCGTCTTAAAACAACAGTCATGTGTCCACATGAACAGTGAAAGAGGTTTTCCTCCTGTTCATACTGGCTGTTAAAGGATCCTCTTAAAATGTACAAGTTGATGTTAAGCTTTCTTTTTTTTTCAGTGTGTTCCCCTGTTAAGCTGTGGTGGAAGTATAGTAGCAATAAGGGCGACTTTGACACTAAAAAGGCTGTAACGTTTCTTTTCTGGACATCTTGGCAGTGTTATTAATTTTTTGTTTTACAACCTTTCATAGCCACATATTGGTTTTCTTTTTTTTTAGTCAGGACACTGTAACATTAACACAATGTGTCCTTTTTTAGTATCTGTACTGTATCTCTGGAGTATCTTTTTAACCAAATCACACACATTGGTTATTCTATGTTTTTATAACTAATGTAATCTTTATTCACTGAGCCTCCCATGAACGCCTCATCTCTATACATACACATTTAATCCTGCACAAAGTTTGTTTAGTCTTCCTTTATTGATATGAATGAGGGAAAAATCCACATTATCTTCTTCTTGATGTGTTGCTAATGCTTCTACTGGAGTAAAACATGATTTGTTTTTTGTTACTTTTTATATAATAACATGGTAAAACTTGGTGTGGGAAGTAAAGGCTACGTGCAAGTGCTCATGTCCACAGAACAGCTGGCTCATCATTTCCAAACAGATTGTTTTCCCTCATGTTTGCAGTGGGTGGTGCAGATGCAGTTTAACCTCTTTATACACTTTAACACAAGCCTACCGCATTGCATAGAAAACGTCAAATTACTGCTTTACTACTGTTATTCTTCTACTGCAACTTCTAGTCTGCTGTAGTTTTGTTACAGACAGTGTGTTACGTGGAAAAGGGAGCAAAGGGGGAGGCGAGAGACATAGAGGGGTGGTGGGGGAGAGAGAGAGAGAGAGAGACAGAGAGCTGGGTAAACGCAGCTGTGCGCAGTTCACTTCTTCAGACGGAACCAGCAGGGAAAGTGTTTCAGTACATACAGACCGGGACTCGAACTTGAGGGTGGAAAAAATGAATCTGTCGCCTCTTCTATTGTTTTCAGGGATTTTTATCTGTGCACTTTTTCCTCTGAGAAGCTGTGAACAGCAGCGCGTCCCTGAAGGTAAGTCAGTAATGCTGCCTGATCCCCCTCCACCAACATACCGTGTTAGCTCAGCTACAGTTGTAGCCCATCAAATAACGGCGTAAGTTACCTATCACAATCAATAACCGTGAAGGGGACACACTAGAAATAAAAAACTCTTACTCATACTGTGGCGTGGGCGCGCCTACAGAACAGTAACTAAACGAGGTGCGCGTGTCCGCCTTCGCTATAGCAACATGTTAGAAAAACTGTGATTTTGTTGATAGCGGTGCACGCGCCGCCGGTTGAACTGACATGTAGTTACTTCAAAACCTGTTAGCTACGTCGTCTTGTAGCTTTAACTGTCCGTCTGTTTTAAAGACAGTTAAATAAAAATGAAGGGGAGTTAACGTGGTGACCTCTTGACAACCCTTAGAGGATACTAAATACTACATGTAGGTGCCGAGGAGGACTTTCATGCCGCTGACGTGGACGAGGCTGCCATGAACCCAGGTGGTGGTCTGTCAGTGCTGCTAAATATATTAGCTTTAGCCTATGGGAATGCTTCATTGGTATGTGGAGGGAAACGACGTTGAATGAAGTTTTTTTTATGGACCAATAAAAAAAGAAAAATTAAGACTTTTGAAACTATCTACAGTATACATAATTTCTAGAAGAGGGAGGAAAAAAAAGTCAACCAGAAGTTAGTGAAACAATAGCGGCTGTGTTCAGATAGTCTCCACCGGGAAGTTTCTAGAAATCAATGCTAGTAGCTTAAAACGGGAAGCAATCAACACTTGATGCAGGAAAAAGACAGTGTGTAGTTGTTTTTATTTTCCCTGCATGTCTACATACATTTAGGGACTGCAGTAATGATACAAAATCCTGCTACAAAAGTGCTAAATATGCTTAACAACAAGCTGTCTTACTTTCTGTGTTGTTTACTGAACTCCACATGTTGAGTTATGTAATTATGGATCTTTTTCAGGTACCACTTCCACTTTTAAAATTTTTTTTTTTTTTATCAGAAGTGTAAAATGCAGACAGTCCCTGTTTCTGAGCCACAGCTGAACTGGACGCAGAAATAAAGTTTGTTAACCTGCACAGGGAGAGTCGTGCTTCAAACACATGCACATGGTTTAAAGTAATAGCTGGAGTCAGTAGTTCACGTTAAAAGCTGCAGCAGATGTTTAAACCCCCCCGTATCTCTGTGTGTCCGGTGTTTCCGGGTGTTATGAGGCTTCTCCGGTAAATCTCCGCCATCAGTTGGCTCATCCTTCCGCCTCCCTCCAGCCACACCGAGGCCCGAGACACACACACACACACACACACACACACACACACACACACACAGCTGCTCGTTCCCAGCCAAAATGTAATGGCTAGCCAGACAGAAGAGTATTAAGTTAATATTTTCAAAGTGGCTGTGGGCTGGGCAAACAGGATTTGTTCAATCAGACATGCATCACAGAAACTGACAGTTGAGCTGCTTCATGCCTTAAGGGCAAAAAAAAAAATAAAAAAAAATATGAGAGACCACCAGTACCTGAATTTCTCAACAATGCTGTGTTTTCCAGAGAAACTCCTAGTTGTGACAGTTGCAACCAAAGAGACGGATGGCTTCAAGCGTTTCATGAGGTCGGCTAAACACTTCAACTACACTGTCAAGGTAAGAAACCCCTGCAGCAAGATCCTTTCCTGCTGTCTGCTCATGACAGCATCTCTGTCTGTCCTTTAAAGGAAAACAAATGCATAGAATTTATCTATTTGTGTGTGTGTGTGTGTGTTTTTTGAAGGTCCTTGGTCGGGGTGAGAAATGGAGAGGAGGCGATTACCTTTCGAGTCCAGGAGGAGGCCAGAAAGTGCGACTCCTTAAAGAAGCTCTGGAGGAGATGAAGGATGAGAACCAAATAATCCTTTTTATTGACAGGTAGAGTGACATCAGGATGAGAACCAAATAATCCTTTTTATTGACAGGTAGAGTGACATCAGGATGAGAACCAAATAATCCTTTTTATTGACAGGTAGAGTGACATCAGGATGAGAACCAAATAATCCTTTTTATTGACAGGTAGAGTGACATCAGGATGAGAACCAAATAATCCTTTTTATTGACAGGTAGAGTGACATCAGGATGAGAACCAAATAATCCTTTTTATTGACATGTAGAGTGACATCAGGATGAGAACCAAATAATCCTTTTTATTGACAGGTAGAGTGACATCAGGATGAGAACCAAATAATCCTTTTTATTGACATGTAGAGTGACATCAGGATGAGAACCAAATAATCCTTTTTATTGACATGTAGAGTGACATCAGGATGAGAACCAAATAATCCTTTTTATTGACAGGTAGAGTGACATCAGGATGAGAACCAAATAATCCCTTTTATTGACAGGTAGAGTGACATCCCTGCAGGCAGAGTTTGACTCTCACGTTTTATTTGACCTGAGTTACGTCCTCATACAGGGGTTTGGGTTTTCAATGTTTTTTCCATTGATTTTATTATTTGTCTGTTCTATTCAGCTACATTTATGAAGCACTTTGTAATGTGGATTTTTTTTTATAAATAAAGATTATTATTATTATTATTTATTTGCTACATATATACCCTTTGAATGCCACTCTTCTCCAGTAGGTGTATTTTCCAACCTGCTTCAGGTCTTTATGCTAAGCTAGGCTAACCACATCCTGACTTCAGCTCTGTACTGAACACAAAGACATGAGATTAATACCCAACATCTCATTAGAGGACATTACAATTCACTCTGTTTTTTTTTAGCTAAACAATCATATCACCTCGTTTCCACTGCCAGCTTAGTATTGTAGTATTGGTAATTGGTAGAGCATTAATCACCACTAAGTAAACAGAACTACTGTCAAGTGGTCACTTAAAGTGTCTAAATAAAGACGGCTGGCATCTTATGAAGTCTACCCTGTCATTTTTTTTTAAATATGTCACTGCTGAGCCACACGCCAGTAAAGTTTTCTCTTTCCACTCTCTGTTTGACACAGCTTCGATGTGCTTTTCGCCTCGGGTCCCAAAGAGCTGCTAAAGAAGTTCCAGCAGGCCAGACACAAGGTGGTGTTTTCCTCTGAGAGCCTGATCTGGCCCGACAGACACCTGGAGGACAAACACCCCCACGTCAGGGAGGGCAACAGATTCCTGGGCTCAGGGGGTATGTCCATCACTCTTGTCATTCACACAGCTGGGACAGGCCATATGCGTCTAATGCTAACGTTTGTTACGTACATTATGATGAAATTCATTGTTTCATGTATGACAATACATTTAAGTCTTGGCTATAGGGATAGTAATGTTGGTAACTATAATATCAATGTTCTGAAATTATCTGCAGACATTCATGGTAAATTCATCCAAGAGGGTAAAATGTCCCTGACGCATGAACATGTGTTATATCTGTTAAAGTATTTTTTGTGATGTTGAAGTTTGCTTTTATTTGAGCTGTGCTGTTTATGTCATTAGGATGAAAACCAAGCTTTGTTACATTATTTTGGTTCTTTTCATGCATGTTGTGAGGTCTGGACATTGTTTTCCTGCAGTAATGAGTTGGGAATAAGTTGACACACTGGACATAATACCAGAGACGTATAGTACATGTGCATAGCCAAACTTCTAACCTGGTCTGATTGATGTTCAAAACAGTGGCATGCATCAACTCTCGAAGGGGTTTCTGTGGAGCTGATTTTTGCTCTCAGCAGAGCAGCACCGGAAAGTAAAGCCTGGTTAAACAAATACTTCACATGAAAGGCTCAGCAGTGTTTAGTATGCCGATGATGTGTGTCATATGTGTATCGTGTTTAAAGGACTTGGCTGCACCGGGTGACGGGTTCTTTCATAAGATAGTAACCCTCAGGAATGAGGTTCCTTGTACGCCACTGCACATGCACCAGAACGTGGGTCCTTTTACTGAAGTCCTATCAGAAAGTTATAATGTAGTACAAAGTCAACAGATTATGATTCCTATGATTGTTTTTACTCTTCAGGGATGCAGCACTAGTTAGTAGATCAGTTTATTGTTGGTTTGGCTCTGTATGAGATATGCTGAAACAGTTTTTAATGATATGCCATGTTTGTAGGAGGGAATGTGAAGGTTTCTTTTTATAGCAGAGAAACAGCAGTGCTGAGGCTATGGAAAGTGAACCTGGCAGTAGTTATTGCTCACAGCTTCCTGCAACAAAGACTTCACTTTTCCATGATGTGCTTAAATTTGGGCAGAACACAGCACACAGCAGTGCAGATACTGAACATTAATATGTATGTCTGATGAACAGACAATATAAGAATAATATACATGACAATATAAGAATAAGCTTAAGTCATAGTCTCTCATTTGCTGTCCGTTCTGTTCTCTCTGGGTTTATTGCTATCTGCAGGCTTTATTGGCTACCTCTCCAACATCAAAGAAATGGTTGCTGACTGGACAGGAGAAGACAAAGACAGTGATCAGCTGTTCTTTACCAAGATTTATATCAATCCAGACAAAAGAGTAAGAAATGTTGCACTGCAGTTTTCACTTCATGGCTCTTTACTTTTTTGTTTTATGTTAATTCATTAAACTCTATTAATCCATTTAACACCGTTATGTAATTTATTTGTTATGTAATTAATTTATGTAATTTGAGACAGGCATTTATTTCTAAATTGATCGTTGATGTTTTATTATATTTTAGTTTCTGAACTGCTCCTGTTTTAATTTGCTGCTGTTAACTTCAAAAGAAAAAAACAGCCTAATGTACTTTTCCATTTAAGTTTTTTATATGCTGTTAAGGTGGTGCCAGTAAAACTCCTTCATAAATAAGGAAACTTCCTGGACAGATGCTTCAAATTAAAAGCCTTCCTTAATTTGACACATCAGCAGGATGTGTTGACTTTTACGATAAACGCGAACAAAACGATCATGTAGTGATTGGAATTGATTAATGAAGGAAAACTATTATATATATACATATATACATATATAAAACTATATTTTTCAATCTTTCAGAAATCCATAAATATCACATTGGACAACAAATGCAGGATGTTCCAGAACCTTCATGGAGCCCTCGGTGAGTTCATTGACTTTGATTGAAGCAAAGACCCCATAAATAAGTGTCCTCTACACTGTCTAGTTTACCTGCTACTTCTGTAAATGTTAGACTCTTCCAATAACAACTTTGCTCGTTGCCATCTTTCAGCACTTGTTTCTTCAAAGGCAGCAAGCAAATGTATGTCTCTTATTATCCAGATGGCAACTTCCTCTGTGTGTGCTTTATGCCATCTATACAGGGATGTATTTCACACAATGTAGGTCACATGTGTGCAAGGCTGCTGGACAACAACTGGAGTAACATGTGTACACTGACTCCGAACCACATCATTACAAGACACTGCTATTTTACAAAATATGTATCCTCTGGTAATGCATATACAAATGCATGTTAAAAAAAAGTAATTTCTATAGTTCATCTCAATGACAGCTTTTTGTCTCTTCTCCAAAATTATTGGATAATTTATGTTTCATATGTGAACAGCTACCTCAGTCTTTGTGCATCATCCATACTTACAGAATCACTATCTAACAGTGCAGAGTGTTTATTCCCCTTGTGACGCAGTCAATATGTTGATGGAAGTCAAGCATAACCTTCTCCAGATACTAGTTACAGATCCTGATATCCAGGTTATCTGATTCTTTTTTCATTTCAATTAAGTCTTTTCTAGTTTTAATGAACAACGAAGACAGAAAATTCATTCTGTGATCTCATGAATGAAAACATTAAAAAAATTTTTACATGTACGTGACAAAAAACACTACACAAATGCAAACGTAACCCAGTCAGCAGGTGTTAGCACAGCAATGAAAAGCACATTTCCCAAAAATGTTGAACTATCCCTTTAAAACGTTCCTTGTTTTTTAGCTGCTTATGTCATGACATGCCCTTGTGTATTTATGGATAATGACCAGCTACAAATCTTCCACAACACCTGTGGATAATCAGTGGTTAACTTCTTCTCTGGTTCCTTATCGTGTTTTGATTTGATCAGTATTCTGGTTGATATACTGCTGATGGATCCCAGTCGACTTGTATTAAAGTCAAACCTTGAAGTTGCAGCGATTCAGGCGGGACTGCACGTTTAGACATGAGCTGAACTCTCAGCAGTGTCTGCAGCATTTTTTTCCTTTTTAGGCTGAGGAAGGAATTTGTGAGATTTCTGTGAGACAAATGTGTTAAAGCTCACATACACAACACAGAGTTCAGGCACATGAATGAGACTGTTTGAGGAGACTCACAGCCTCAAATCCTCACTCTGCAAGCTTTTTTTTAACTGCTGCATGACCCTGGGGCTGGGATACTTTCACACAAGTCACCTCCCAAAGTGTGCTGGAGAACATTGTGAGTTGAGATCACGCATTCATATTTATTCAACCATCAATTCACCCATCTAGTTTGAACCTGGAGAAAGGTGTGGTCTTTGAGTTTAAGTTGTGTTGACATAAGTTAATTATATTTTGATGCATGTGTTAGCTGAATGAACATATAGTTAAATGGATGATTTATTTGGCCATTTCTAGATTCTAATATGCACTTGCAGCTTTGAATTTGCTCAATCAATCATGTCGCTTCAGCTCGATCAGCTAACAGGAATCCATCAAAAGGGCAGACAATCAGTACAACAGCATACCAGTAACACGACCTGGGCTGTGACTGATGATGTTTCTAAAGAACACAGATTGTAGTAAGTACAAGAAAGTAGGAAGTACAAGAATATATATATATTTTTATCCACCTTCCAGATGAGGTGGTGTTGAAGTTTGAGGATGGACGAGTACGAGCCAGAAATGTGCTGTATGATACCCTGCCTGTCACCATCCATGGAAATGGACCCACCAAGGTACTGACTTGTCATACTGACCAATCCAAAATATGCATCTGTTTCTGCTTCAGCATCCTGTAAATTACCCAAGTGTGTCCTCTGGGAGAACTTAATACCCAGTAGGGACCTATGTATTTTTTATTTTTATTTTTTTGTTTCATCACAGCGTATCTACATATACCACCCTATATATGTCTATATATGCCACAGCAATGAATAATTAATTTTCAATTGTATGAGTTAAATACTAATTTTTTTTTTTAAATTACATCAACTTTGACACAATTTTTACTGCAAAAAGGGATTAGATATGTGACTTAATTTGATGCAGTTTTATTTATTTGCTGTGGTCATAACAGGTGCAGTAAGTCAGCTTTGCCAAAGTACTTGTAAACATTGTTTTCAATATTAAAAATCGGTCACTCTCTTCTTCAAGCACAAGATAGATGAAGATGTTGGATGGAGATGAGATAACATATTTGTTTACCAGCTCCAGATCAACTACCTGGGCAACTACATCCCCAACACATGGACATTTGAGAATGGATGCACAGTGTGTCATGAGGATCTGCGTCCACTCACAGCTCTTAAGGTCTGGATTTTAGTCTCCTGATTGACAAATTGTCTTTGTGCATGATTTCCCCTTAACCACGTTTAATCAATATTGAGTATTGTTTCAGCCTTTTAAATTATTCTTATCCAACCACCTTTTAGAAGTGATAATCCCATGCTCCTAACAGTCCTCTAATGTTTGTTTGTTTTTCCTTCCAGCAGGAAAGCGAATACCCACTGGTGGTGATCGGCATCTTCATTCAGCAGCCAACCCCCTTCGTCGCAGTGTTTTTTGAACGTCTTCTAAAACTCCAGTATCCCAAGAACAGGCTCAAACTCTTCATTTACAACAAGGTAACAGGAGATGATTTAATGCATCATTTTTTTCTTTATATTCACATTAAAGGCAATTGTTTCTGTTAGGTCTTTTAGCACATAATGGTTTAAATAACACGGAGTACAAAAGTGTGTAGCAATGGGGTGAAATCTGAAATCTGAAGGCTACTTTGTGTTAGTTTCTGTCAAACGTGATATATTCAGCAACATGATTGAGGACTCAAATGCAGACACATGAGACATAAGGCAAGGTAAGATAAAGTGACATTTACTTAGGTAGTGGTCAGGAACAGGCTCACAGGTTGACAATGGGGAGCCAGTCCAAACAAGCAGGCAGGCAGGTAAAAACACAGGTAACAGACAGGGGGTAACAGACTATGTTTCTGCCCGAGGTGAGATTTTAGAAGGGAATCCCCCACACACACTGCCAGCGCTACCATAAACTATTCATGCTTTTCAGTTGAGAAGTGTCACTGTGGAAATCAGGTTTCCTCCCCTACCCTGATTACTGAACTCTGGTTTCTCAAATCCTGGCACTGTTCTTGCACTTCGTCTTCTATCTTTTTATTTCTTCTTTCCCTGCAGGAAACTCATCACGAGCGTCAGGTCAGCTCTTTCCTGAAACATCATGGAAGTCTTTATCAGGATGTCAAGTTCATCGGGCCTGAAGAGGAGATGGATGAAGCTGAGTCCCGCAACCTGGGATTGTGAGTTATACAAACAGAAGTTGTGATCAAATGATTCAGTTTTACTTAGGATAATGTGTTTTCCTTTCCCCACCTCATGATGTAAAGTCATCCTGCTGTAGTATAATTTTTTTTGTTGAGACTTGTGTTGTGCCAAAGAGAACAGCAATTGCATTGCAGGATGATTTAATGTGATGTTATATGATGAAGCTTTGAGTAGGGTTAAAGTAATGTTATAGCATCAGATTAATCATGTTTCATGTTTCACAAGATGTTTGATTTAGTTTCATGTATACTTAACAAATGTTTGATTTAGCACTATTATTATAAAGTTGATAATCTCACTTAGTGCACTTGTTAAAATGTGAGGTGTGTGTGTATTAAACTTTAATATTTTAAAAAATATCCTTAGAAGAAAGTTTAAAAAAGGGTGTAAAACAGGCAGTAGGAACTTTAAAAAAAAAATAAGGCCAAAGGGGATTGTGAAGCTATTGGTGTAAAGCTTACAAGAAACAGTCTTAAAAAAAAAAAAAGAAGAAAAGACATGCATGGATAAAGAGCCTCATGTGCAGACGAGAACAGCTGTGCTGCCTGCCTCAGCTGAAGACAAGCATGACGGTGGTACCACCTTCAGCTATGGTGCACGAAAAGCAACCCAATGAGAATCTAGAAACTTATCTAATGGTGTATGCAGCTGAAATGAAAACGTGCAAATTGTCATGTAGGCACATGGGCATAGGCGTGATCTAAAGGGTATAAAAGACGAGTCAAATGCCCCAGCACGTCAGAGCCATCTTAGAGCATCTCTGTGTTATCTCTGATACGCACTGTGTGTTTTTGACGGGCATTAAAAGAACACTTAGCTGCAGCTGCAGCAGCAACGTCAGCACAACTTTCCAAATAGGTGTTATTTGGATAAACTGAACACAATCTAAATCATTACTTTCTCACCTGAAGTGACATATTCACAGTCCTACAGTGAAAATTTTACTCAAGTTTTTGAATGTTTTAACCTAAAATTCTGGCCAAATCTTATGCATTACACCTTTTAAAAGTACTAAAATCAGTTTTTCTTATTGTCACCTCACTCTGTTGTTTGAGCTGATGTATGTTTAAAGTTGAACTGAAATATCCTCACTTTTATGCATAAGGAAATGGAACTGAACTAGTACTACAGCAATTAGTTAGAATTTTCTATTTAATTATACATGTTCATTGTCTTTTCTTTCTTTCAGTGATATGTGCCGGAAGGACGAGGACTGTGACTATTTCTTCAGCGTGGACGTAGAAGTGGTCTTAAAGAATGAAAACACACTCAAAATTCTCATTGAACAAAACCTGCAAGTATTCTTAAGTAGTCATAATCACACATAGTAAATATCTTCATTTCTATTGCACTAATTTAGTTGCATAAGTTATGTTTTTTATTAACTGCTCTGTAATTGTTCCTTAGACCTGTTGTGGCGCCGATGATAACTCGGACTGGCAGACTGTGGAGCAACTTTTGGGGAGCCCTCAGTGCAGATGGCTACTATGCCAGATCTGAGGACTATGTGGACGTTGTACAAAGACTCAGGCAGTAAGTTGATTAAATGTTGTTCTATTGTAATCTTTGTTTAGCAAACTAGACTTGAGAATATGAAATATGATGAAATAAACGCATAAAATAAGGGAAATTAGGAGCAAAGTCTCCCTCTGTGACTCACGTAAACAAAGGCCACTATTTGAGAGTTTACATTATTTTAACAGCATGTTCTTTTTCCAAGTGTTAGCTTGTAAATTGACTGTTTTGTTGTTTTTAGGGGCGTGTGGAATGTCCCATATGTGTCCAGTGTTTACCTTGTGAAGGCCGACCTCCTTCGATCAGAGCTCGCAGACTACGAACTGTTTAACTCGCACATCTTAGACCCTGACATGGCTTACTGCCACAACATTCGCAACAAGGTCAGTAAGAGCTCATTAATGCACACATATGCATCCTACATACTGTTCAAATAATGAACAAAATAACAAGAACGCTATAGTTCGGATAGTTTTACCCTCCCTCTGGTATTTAACTTATCATATCAGTCTAATGTCTAATAATATATATCCTTTATTTACCTAGCTATAATTATCATTGAGATCAGAATAAAAATGAATGTTCAAAGCTGTAAATTTGACCTGTGAATCTCTCTTTCAGGGAGTCTTTATGTATGTATACAACATGGACATTTTCGGTCGCATCCTGTCAACAGAAAACTATCAGACCAGCCATCTTCATAATGATCTGTGGCAGATCTTTGAAAACCCAATGGTGAGAATCAGCACGCCTTTTTAATGTATTAGTCATAGGGCCAGTGTGTGGTGTACAAGAGGCTCCCCCTTGTGGTGGTTGCTGTGGTTACCTATCATGCATCGTGTCTAACGTTATATACTATATGCTTCCATATATTGATGCATGCAAGAAGAAAGATTATTGAGTAGGGGAAATCTTAAAAATTAAAGTAAGATAATAATAATAGCTCTTGATTATTCTGCGTCATGCACATCTGTCCTAGAAGTTTATTTTTAACAAGAGCTATAACTGTAGTAGCAACAGCAGCAGGTTTAATATTAAAGTAATTAGTAGCAACAGTAGCAGGAATAGTTGTAGTTGTGTGTAGAGTGTGTGAAGAGTACGCATGTTGTGTGTTTCTTTCAGGACTGGCAGGAGCGCTACATTCACGAGAACTACACTCGCATCATGAAGGATAAACTGGTTGAAACTGTGAGTTGCACCTCAAATAAGTACATGAGTCGTATGCAAAAAGAAAATTTTAAAATCTAGATTTTTCTAAATGTAGTTGTGTGCTATATGTCGCTCAGTGTATGTTCTGTGCCGCAGCCTTGTCCTGATGTGTACTGGTTCCCGATTTTCTCTGACGTTGCTTGCGACCACTTAGTCGAAGAAATGGAGCACTTTGGGAAGTGGTCAGGAGGAGGCAATGTGGTATGTTATCACCCCATATCAAATGTTGAATGTCATCAATGCTTCTTTATCATTTGAAAACGAGTCTTTCAGTAGGTTTTGCTGATGTTTAATGACGTAAAGATTTTCTCTAAACTGATTCTTCTTCTCGCTCGTCAGGACAAAAGAATCCAAGGCGGCTATGAGAACGTTCCTACCATCGATATCCACATGAATCAGATCAACTTTGAAAAGAACTGGCATCAGTTTTTAATGAATTACATAGCGCCGATCACAGAGAAAATGTATCCTGGTTACCACACGCAGGTAAGACTTATGAACCATCATTGTCACAAGATTTGAGAGGAAATTCAAATAATCATTGCTGGGATTTCCATGTCTCATACTAACATTAAAATAATCTTAAATCTGAAGTCATTTAACATAATGAAGAAGAGGAATGTGCTTCTTTAAATGATACATGATAACTAAATCACAGATAATAACAACTAAATATATTTTGGTTGTAATCTATGATAATCTTACTTTCCAGTCTTCAGCTTTGTTGCAGAGTGGACGTTGCTGCAGTGTTTGTACTGCATTTCCCAGAATTCATCATCAGTCTAATAGAGTAGCAAAGTGGGAGGAGTTAATTTGGGGGGGCGTCCAGGGTTTTAGAAGTAAAAGTCCTGTTTTGGATGACGTGGTTGGTCAGTTATCGGAACAAAAGTGAGACTGTAGGTTTGAAATTTTTCAAGTTAAGATGTGAAAAATTAGGAATTTATCCTTTAAGGTTATTATTAAAAGAAAATCCATCCACTCTGCTACTTTATTAGTTCAAACTGTAACAACTCAAAATATCTGTGAGTGAATGTTAGGAATTTGTGGATTAAGTCTTTTCAGTCACAGGGACGATCTTCTTCTCTGTGGTGGATCACAAATTTATGGATCGCAAGGACTTATTTTGAAAGGTAAAGGTAGTATAAGCCACAGTCTAAAGTATAAACATTTTATGGACGACGTTGCTTCACATGAAAACCCTACTTGGAAAAGGAGGAATTCTGGCTTTTGAACGGCTGGACAGCTTTTAATTTGATGCGAGGTTTGTTTTGTTGAGAGTAATTTAACTGGGGGGAAAAAGTTGAAGCAAATGAGTCCAGCTGCTTCAACAGAGAGTGGTGACTGTGACATGACTCAGTTGTTATAATGTAAACTGCATTTGTACTAAACCTTAATGTAAACGTAAATGCATTTTTCCTTTTGTCAACAAATCTGATGAAAAGACCAACATTTGCTAGTCCATCTCTCAATACTTCACTTCCCTGTCTGTGGCTCTCAGCTACAAGCCTATTGAACAAATGTATAGTTTCATCTATAAAAATAATTAAAAATATTTTCCTGTAGTTTTTAGGAAATGCCACTCAGGCAGAAATTGGGCATTTGTTGGGGATTTTTGAACTTTTGAAATATTCTGTGCACATTTGGTGCTTTAATGAAGGAACATGTCACTCAGCGCAACAGTGTAACTTCATGATGTGTTTTAAATAGTTTTTATATATCAGATACATACACAATACTTGTAAGTAGATTGATGTATCTGTTTGGCTCTGTGCATGGGATTTGTTGACAAGAAGAAAAATATAGAACATCATTGGACTTATCCTTTAAGACAAATATTACTTTTATGCATTTATGACTTGAAGATTGATTGACTGATTAATCATTTATCAAGTTGAAAAAGGATAACCATCAGTTTAAGGTTTAAAGGCACCGTTGATGCATGATTTGTCGTTAGCGCTGACATGTTCTGGACTAACTGAATAATGAATAAGATGACGATGTCTTCTTTCATCAGTGCTCTACTCCCTTGAACTTCGTGGTGAGGTACAAACCTGATGAGCAGCCCCTGCTCAAGCCTCACCATGACGCCTCCACATTCACTATTAACGTAGCTCTCAACAGCAAAGGTGTCGACTACCAGGTAAATGAGGAGGAGCTGGCAGGTAATAGAGGCTACAGGACATGATGATGCAGGTGATCTGCACTTTTCTCTCTGCTTCTTCTGCTCCGCCTCTGACAGTGAATGCTGGAACGGGAGCCGAGCTGATGCTTTTCTTTTATTGAGCAGGAGCTGCGAGGGCACACGTGTTCACACACACGCTCGATTGCTTGCATGACTCTTTTCTGTCTGTGTGTTTGCAGGCTCAGTTTGATTTGGCCTTTGTAGTTAGATATAAGCCAGATGAGCAGCCGTCTTTGAAGCCACACCATGACGCCTCCACATTCACTATAAACATTGCACTCAATCAGCTGGGCCCTGATTACCAGGTGAGTGTGATTGCTGACTTCCAACTGGTAGCTCATGGTTACTACACCCTAAACAGTTAGCACAACGGTTTTATTTCAAACTTTTGGCAGGTTCATTTAAGTGTTTATTATTGTAATACTCATTTCAGCCACAAGAGGCTGAAGTGCACCACTACCCAATGTTCTAAATAGGACCTAACATTTATCTTCTAGGCATAAACCATAGTCTGTTACTTAATCCATCTTTCAGGCCTTTTTACTTAACACAGGGAGGGCTTCATTATACAATGAGTTTAACACGTTCATTTCATGATGTTAATGTTACATAACTTGCTAACCCACCCATATATGTACCTTGTGTTTTAGAGTACATGGAGAAATTAAAACTCACCTGGAAGAATACATGAATGCTTTTAGTCCTATTTAGAACATGGAGTAGTGTAGTACTGCCTCTTGTGGCAGGAACGGGTATTACAACAACAAACACACATCAAACAACAAACAAATGATCCTGACAATAAATAAATAAATCAACTCTTTTTCCTTATTTGTTTTCCAAATGGAAAAAGTACCCTAGAAAACTGATCCTGGCAAAACTTATATAAATAAATAATAAGAGTTTCCTTGAAAGAATAATGTGGGTAATGACAGGGAAAACAGACTGGAGAAAAAAGCCCAAGTAGTTATTCATTCAGTTACTATAAGTTACAACTTATTATATGTTTAATTGTTTCCCCGCTAGCAGCAAAATTTAATATTTTTTGTGCATGTTGAGCTGACCTGCTGTACACTAACTAAAAGATTCTACACTTAAATAGAAATAATTAGTTTGAAGCGTACCAGGTACACAATGTATTTTTCTGTTCTTTCCAGGAAACTTCTTAGCAAAAAAAAAAAATAGTAGAAATGAACAGAATTAGTAAATTAAGCAGTTAATTACCAATTTTGGTTTAACATGGATTCAGGTGCAGAAAGATGTTGCGGTCCTCAGGGTTCATGAACAACACCGTGTAGCACAAAGATTTGACAAAGCATGAAGCTAAAATCAGAATCATATCATTGAACATGGAATGTCGACATATTTCTGGCATGTACAGCTACATTCCTGGTGTTTCAAACTTTCCATTTGTTTCATCTCTGTGTTTGTGAGTTTGTCTTCTTTGCATGACACATGAACCTAAAGTTAGGAGCCTTGTTGTTGTTGTTGTTGCATCTGTGTCATTTCCCTGCATCTTCAATAAACTGGGCCAAACGGTCCACAGTGTTAGTGGTTTATGCCACATGGGTTCACCAAAGATCATTTCTGAAGCTGGTGTGATGAAATAAATATGAGTGTGTAGGACGTCCTATCAGGTTTTCTGAGGATGCAGTTTTACATTTTTCAGGTACAATATATGTTAGCTGGTAGTTCTGATGGTACCAGTGGTTTTGCTTGTTAAAGCCCATAAACTACAAATCACATATACCCTAAATTCTCAAATAAAAGATGGTATTATTTGTAGCAGGCATTAATAAATGATTACAGATTAAAATCAGTGTTGTGTATATTTCCATCAGTATCACAGCAGAGTCGTGTCTGATTCACCATGCTGCTGAGAACACTTTCAGTTTTTTATTTTACAATCAATGATAAGATTCATTAATGAAAGTCAACACTTCCTGCAGTTTTTTCACCATAAAAGCCCACCATGAAAAGGAGGGATTATTTCCACCTTCTTTGAAATACAGTATTAATGTTAAAAGCGAAAGTTTGACACAACTCTGTTGTGCTGATGGAATTAGTGCTGTGGAAATAAACGTGCTTCATTGAGCAAGTCTACAGGACAATTTCTAAATAAAGGCCTGTGTCTAATATCAGCCAACCTATTTGAGAAGTTACACTACATGAAAACATAAGATAACTGTTAGCATATTATGAAACAATTATGTGAATTTGGATCATTGCACAAGTTATATAGAACTACAGATAACCATGGCAACAACAATTATAAACTTTACATGATTATCCCTATAAAGCCATATAAAATACTGAAGGTCCTGATTCACAGTTATGAAGCTGATCCGATTCAAATATTGATCTGATTGTAAATCAAAGTTTAACTGAGAGATTCTTGACGTGATGTGAGCTGATCAGCTGATCATTAACCCCTGAAAGCACCTGTAGTATATTCTGGCCAGGAACTGCTCATCAAAGCGGGCAGAGACGAGTGCAGACATGTAACGTTCTTGCAGAGTAAAAGAAATCAGTTCACTACAAACGATGATTTGAAAATGGCTAAAACAAGCACAACCACACGTTCCTTTAGGCGTCACGTGTTCATGTGAGTTGTGTTGTGACTGCAGGGTGGTGGATGCAGGTTCCTGCGCTACGACTGCTCCATTCAGGCCCCTCGTAAAGGCTGGGCCCTCATGCACCCGGGTCGCCTCACCCACTACCACGAAGGCCTGCCGACCACCGCCGGTGTCCGATACATCGCAGTGTCATTTGTGGACCCCTGAAATCCCTCACGATGACACACACGCCTCACCAGACAGTCCAGGTCACACACTGCAAAAACATCACAGCTGGTCTTTCGTTTTCTAGAGTCTGGAGTGGTGACTGTCTGTGTAATTAATTTGTTGTAATCCACATCATGAAATGATATCGTCTCTGGCTTTTAAAGAAGAATGTTTTGTTTGTTTGTTTGTGACTCAGCAGTAGAAATCCAGTGCTCTATGATATATAGAAACAAGCATTTGTGGTGGAGCGAACACAGGGTTCACTATGTTTCTAAATCTAGTTTGAAGACTTTTTTTTATTATTTCAGTTAAGTTACCACAGATACACAGTGGTATCAGGGTGACTGTGTACAGACACATTTAAAGTATACCATGGCAGAGCTGTGTTGTTTTTTTTTGTATTAGGACGCAAGGACGGCTTCACAATCTTTCAAGTCTGTCTTAAAAAGAGGAGCCCACATGATCATTAAAACAGATTTTCATTCCTCCTGGTCATACTGACATGAAGAGATCCCTGCATAATTCAATTTAAGTAATGGAGGAGAAAATCCAAAAAGGTTTTTCTCAAGTTAATATGAAGCTTCGGCATCCAAAAGAGTCAAATCAAGTGTAAAGTTTGTGTTTTTAGTACAATTTTCCATCTTTTTGTATCCCTTCACATGTCAGTATGAACAGGAATGATTGCAGAAAAGGAAAGCCTGTTTCAGTGTTCATATAATCTGACTCTGACAGACCTGAAAACCTGTGAAGCCGTCCTTCGATGGAACACTTTAATCAGAAAATAGTCCACGTACTGGTATCACGTGTGTTTTTTCCCTTGTTCTTTGAGAAAGTGGACATGTTAACTGTTGTAGCAATGGAACAAACTCACATGCGAGGAGTGGTGCTCCAGACAAGGGCAGTATCAGAAAAAAAGTACACTAATGCATTATGGGAAGTGTAGGACCCAGTGTCACATGTCAGTGTACACCACAATCGTACTGTAAAATGACCTTATGTGAAGGTCTCATCTTAAACAGACACCGTCTAGATTTTATTTCACTTTTGTGCTTGTGTTGCATATTACACCATCGACGTAGTCAAATTATCACAAATCAAACTGATTGCAGATAAAACAAATATGCAGAATTTCACATTTTCTTTTCTAGTACAGCTGCCTTCAGTCTTCCACTTTGAGTTTTCATCATCATCATCACATATAAAGGTTTGAGTTGGAGTCTAGTGTCATGTGGTGTGGATCAGAGCTGAATTTCTCTCAGGAAATCACCAGACGTTCAGCTTACATATTTGACATATATAGTTTTATGTTGCCTTTTTTGTTTGTATACAAAGATTTTCAAATCCTTTCTTGAATTGAGACACTCCAAAGCCTCCCTTATTTATTTTTTTTATATATTTTATTTGATAAAACCCACACGTTTGTTTTTGTTTTTTTCAAATTTGCAATATAACAGCTTTTTGTGAGATTTCATATTGGAATCAGAGCTGACTTTTTCATCTGGTGTTTGTCAGCTGACTCATTAAAAGTGTAAAATACTAACACATTTTCTTACAAATTGTCGCTTGAATAAAACAGTGAACCAAAAGAAGTGTGTCTGTGATTAAAATAGAGTCTCCCTGTCATGTGACAGACTGATATCTGTATCTTAAACATAATGTGTTTATCTGAATGTGTTAAACTGTTGGGATGATAGCTAAATGTAGAAGTACAAGCTACAGATACGAACACATCTGTGAAGAATGTCATGTTATGATCTTGAGTCTTTTTCCATTGCTGTCAGAACTTAATGAGTCCCAAAAGCATCTTAAATTGATCACAGCCGCCTGACTTCCAATGAAACTAAGATAATGTTTTTAGGAAACGGGGGAGCCGTGACTGTCTGAGACTCTTCTGAGTAATACACGTATGAAACACACTGGTGTTACATAATGTCACTGTGGATTTGTAATGGAACTAACAGATGTGGTGTTTGTACAGTCAGTGACTGGAGTTAGTTCACTGTTTATGCAAAATGCAACAAGAAAAAAATAGCAACTCAGCAATTCAAACTCATACAGTCATGCATAAAGTATTCGAGCGTACCCCCCCTGCTGGTCAGACTGTGCACCTCCTTGAATTCTAACGTCTTATGTGCTGGTTTCCTGGAGCTTAAACCTTTATAGAGAAGACAGCAGGAACAGTGACTTTGACAGCTTATGCTGTGCTTGGTCGTCCCTTCCTTCCTTTCTTCCCTTCCTTGTGTGACTTCCAGGGTCTGCCCCAGGAAGTCACCACAGCCCATATATATATATATATATATATATATATAAATACTGCATAAACATATCAAATTCCAAGTTTAAACATAAAAATATAAAAGATGAAATGGTTCAACCAGTGGAAACACAGATACACACACACACACACGTGTCGTCACTGTACTTTGGTTTTACATTGAGAGAGGCAATCACTTGCTGAGACTGAAGTCCGTCAGTTCCACTTGTAATGAGGAAGTGCACTTACACACTATACTAACCAACCAACCAACATTTACATACACCGGCTGTATTTAACAGTTACGTTAGTATTCATTGACTGATTTATGCCAGTCGTCACATTAGTGTTGGATTCTTCCACCTGCTCAGATGACAGAAATGGACCCGATGTCACAGGTGGTGAGTATGTTTCTTTACTTTCTATGCTCTTTATGTTATGAGTTCAAGGCTACACTACATGTTTCAATAGGCAGATGTTTTGTGATATGTGTTTAATTTACATATGATTTATTTATTGTTGATATCTGAAACACACAGGTTAACGTGCAGTATTACATTAATATAGGTGGAAATGAGTAAAATTGACATACAATGGTTTGTAAGTGTTTGAAAAACATTTCCTGTGTGTATCACATGACATCTTGAAAATGTAACTTTTACTTCCTGTAGTAAGAATGAATTGCAAACTATTGGTACACTAACCTCAACTATCAGGACTTCCTGCCACCTGTTAGTATTAAGTGAAATGCATGTTTACATCACACCATCACTGTATAAGTGAAATTCTTGGTTTTGTAATGCACACACAGGTGCAGAACAACTCTTAATTCTCCTACTTAGTGCAACTTTTAAGTCAGGACACCACCTTTCAAACATAAACGTTTTACAAGATAAACCTGAGGAGTCAAGAGATGATGAACACATGTTAAAGAATCCAGAAAAAAACATGTATTTTTGAATGTATATACCAAACATGTCGTCATCATATTACACTGCAAAGTCTTAAATGTGAAAGTATAATAATAAGGTAGAATATAAAGAACATCATCTCTTAAATCTTTGTTTTTTTTATTAAGAATACAGTCTAGAAAGGTATAACATGGGTTATTATGTAGAATAAAATTGAAGTTGAATAGATAGGATAAAGGCACATGGTAATCTTCTCGGAAATGTGTGTGTGTTTATGATGGAGCTCATGGGCGTGGTCACTATAGACACCGAAGGCCATCTGTTCTTTGAGGTGAATGATAAACCAGAGGGGGGAAAAGGCAAGTGTGTGCCTGTTTAACAGCCGTGCATCAGCCTATTGCCAGAAGCTTCAAATAACCTTTTTTTGAAATTTGACTCATTTTAAAGACACTACGTGAGGTTTTTATATGTTTATAAGTGTGTTCTGTGTGGGGTGGGGCTTACGTCACAGTGTCATATTAATACTACCAACTCTTCATATAATAGCTTCAAATGAACACTTAATATAAGTGTTACGTCTGTGTGTGAAATACAGTTAGAGATGGTAAAGACTGGAAGTAGTGGGGAACTAGAACATGTACAGCACTTCCATCTGTTATAAGCAGCGGCTGCAGTGGCTGATTTATCAGTTAGTGCAGGTGATACTGTGACATCTTGACTATGGGAGAGCTTCGCCTTGGTGTAGGTGGCGCTCTTTTCTTGGTTTACTCACATAAAATGCATCATTTCCTGTGCCAGAGAACTTTCCCCAAGAAAGATCAATGACTAGGCAGCAAATGTTAAAGCTTTCAGGGACAGAAATCTGGTATTTCCACAGCATAAATGAACCTATGTTCTACTATTTTAACTAATATTACAAATACTTCATGCTTTGCATTCCACTTGTACACAGTGGGTTTATATTGCTGGTGGAGTTTTCCCATAGGGCATCCTCATGTCCTGTCATTTTGGTCTGCTATAAATAGTGGCTTCTCATGCAGAAGCAGTAATACTCATATACACGCAGTATGTTCCTGCTGAGGGTCAGTAGTCTAACTAAAACAGTGACTTAGTGTTAGAGAAGTGACGGCATCAATAAACAGGAAACACATTTTGTTATGGTTGAATAATTTATAATTCATAGTATGATATTTGCTTACCACTGAAATACAGTTCATTGTGTGCAAGAGGAAATAAGAGTAAAGGCCAGTGGATCACCAGAATCCATATATGGATCTATCATCCACCCATCCATCCATCCATCTATCTGTCCCTGGCAGCAGGCTCACTAAGGTCTCTAGACATGTCCTTCATGTCCTTCAGCCTGTTCTGGGATCTGGTGGCGTCCCTCAGGGTCCAGTGGGACACGTCGACGCTCAGTCACACCATGACGTGTTGATCATCTACTTCTTAGTGTTATATTTTGTTCCCTTTTTCTTTTAGAAAGCGGAGCAGCAGCTGTCTCCGACCTCGAGGAGGAATTTCAGATTCTCATCTCTGCGAATTAAAAGTAAGACAGTGGATCTCAGTGGTCAATTAGCCTGTTGATTATTGCTAACTCTTTTAAAATATCTATGTGATTATTTTTTTTTTTTCCACAGAAGGACACAGCAGTGAAGAGGGTGGATGTACAGGGCGGAAAAGGTTTCGGTCTTTTTCAGTCCGGGTGTCATCGAAAAAGGGTAAATAATCTATATTACTGTCTTAAAAAACCCCACAGACATTCACATCCAATCACTTTGTTTCTGTTTGTATCCTAGAGCCAGCCCCAGGTGAAGATGATACCTTACT
This sequence comes from Pampus argenteus, assembly GCA_036937835.1. Lineage (NCBI taxonomy): Eukaryota > Metazoa > Chordata > Actinopteri > Scombriformes > Stromateidae > Pampus > Pampus argenteus. The sequence goes on along the minus strand of CM072864.1, from coordinate 5,098,967 downwards.
GTCACACAGAGCTCGGGACCAGGTGAACAAGACAGGTAAGCGAAAAGGTCAGTCTGTTAAATGAAGCAATATCTTATTGCTTTGTTAAAGCAGAATACAGCTTGCAAATGCAGCTACAGTGTAAATCTGTGTCTGTGGTGAGACCTCACGGTGAAGCTGTTTACTCTGCTGCTGCTGCTGCTGGACGTGAGAAGCAGCTTAATGTGCTAAAAGAAACAGTGAGTGCTTATACTTAAGGTATCAGTTAGAAGTTCACCTGTGGTTACTAAAGCACAGTTGCTATTTTGACTTTAGCCTCTCTCAAAACACTCGTTCAAGCTCAGGAATAGATCATCATCTGGTTAAATATTGATAACCACAATTAAGTAAACTAACCGACCCTGGTTTCAAAGTCCTGCACGCTGTACGCCCACCATCTACACCGCATGACCAGCCTGCAACGTCTGTGTGTTCCTTTAAATAATCCATTCACAAACTGCATTTACTCCAACGTGTATTTTTTTTTTTTTTTACAATTGGCTTTGATTTATCTTCAAATAAATGGGCAAAATATTTCCTTACTTGAATACAGGAACAGACAGAGACAGTATGACATAACATGGCTACAGGATGAAATATTACTTAAGTACAAATACTTAAATATTTCCATTTGCTACTTTATACTTCCAGTCAACAACATTTTAGAGGGAAATAGTGGACTTTCTACTCTACTACATTTATTTGACAGCTTTATTTGCACACCCCCAGACTCTACAGGAGCACAAAACACTTTTGCTCCACATTTTACTGAGATATGGGGTGCAAAAGTGAGACGTGTTTGCTTGAAAAAAATCCAAGAAAAACTAATTATTCTTCAGGTGTGCAACTCTTGTAGCATGAATTCACACACTGATTTGTGGATACCACTATCACAGCAACTGGGTTTCTTAATTTGTGATTTGCAGAATAGGATTTGTGCACCTGCAGTGAAGAATTTGAGGTGTAACTCTCGTGTTGTGTTTGTGGGAGAGAAAATAAATGCAAACTCCTAAAGCATTTTTCACAGGTGTCACAGGTGCTCAGTTGGTTTGCTCCAATAATATCTTCATGACACACAGCATTTTCCAAGAATCCCAACCTGTCTTAACATCCAGTCTGACTCTGCTCTCTGACATTAAACAGGTTTCTTGGAAGGTAAAGAGTATTTTAGTCTGCATTCACTCAAGGAAATTGGACTATTGCCTGCTGGTACCTTCATGGTTTCATGCAGGAATGATATTTTGTTGTTGTTTTTTGTTGTTTTTAAGTGAATCAACTATCAGGCTCTGAGTGCTGACTTTGGGAATGCGCGTTAAATCTGTTGTTGACATGCCGTCGGTGATTTAATGATAATTATATTAGCCTAATGAAGAGAAAGCCGTCATCACTTGAACGCAACACAGCTCGCTGGTGCGCGCGGCGGCAGAGCGGTGAGCACGCGGGCCAGTCTGCGATGTTCTGCGCAGGAATGGAGACGCAAAAGACGCGCAGTTGTGTAGTTGTTGTTGATGTTGATGTTGTTGTTGTTGTTGTTGTTGGGTTTTCGGACAAAAACAGTTGAGAGTAAAACACTTTGAGGAAGCAGAAATGAGTGGAGCTGTAACGAGGAGAAGAAAAGAGGCCGGACCGACGAACCCAAAGAGCCGCTGGAGTGAGTTTCACCATCACTGTCACTGACCGACTATAATGCATCCACGATATCAGCGCAACATATGTGTCACATTGATACAAACTAGCGTCATATTTTAATGTTATCATAATGTTTCTATTAAGAAGTTCAGTCTACTTCTATATGAGAGCCAAAGGCGTGTTTGAGAGTCGACAGCACACATTAAATAATGGACGTTAGACACACAAAACGACGGGTGTGACTTAAAAGTTTAAGAGTAGCCATGCAGTTTGTTATAATGTCTTCACAAGAGCACCTTTACCGGCCTTGTTTTCTGACAAATGCACATATTAGAGCCTACTTAAGCATGGGACATATGTATATATACATACATATATACATATATATATATATATATATATGTCCTTAGTCTTTAGTCCATCAACTCCAAGATATAAATGTATTAAATTGTTTGTTTCTTTAATTAGTTTTAATTTTTGAAGTCAAACTCAGTAACCTAGGTAAGGTCCTTCATGGCTGACTGCACATTAAGCCTGGAATGTGGTTGTTGACACAGGAAGGGATCTGCTGAAACATACATTATAAAAATTTAAAGCTGCTGTGTTTTCTGTGTGTAACATGTGGACATATAAAATCTGAAAAAAAAATAAAATAAATGAGGATATTCTGCGATTCAGACCGTTTTAGTTTGGCCTCAGTGCTGTTTCTTCCCTTTATAGGATTGACAGCGTGATGTAACATGTTGAGCAGCCTCAGGCTATGAGGCTGCTAAACAGGACTGATATGTACACCCACTTCATAGCTGAACACCAGAAATACAACATAGGCTTAGGAAATGCTTCCTGCGATGTGACTGTATTTAACCAGGGCGACATACTATAAGATAATATTTCACTGTACTATACTATACCGCTCTTTGGTTGGCTGCTTATGTGCAGAGTGGTGCAACTGCAAGGTGCTGGCTGGCTGTGTTGTTATTGACAGTGCAAACACTTGATCTTTTCAACAGATGTGGACTTTAGCAAAGCTTGTGGTCAGGAACCGGTTAGATAAACCAGATTTGAAAGTGAAACCTGAACAATGTGTGGGATTTCTGCTCCAGTTGTAGCTAGTTCATGATACATGCAGTTGAACTCGGCTTTTTCACGTCAAATGTTTTAAGTGGATGATAAATGGGAGATAATGTTTGGCATCACAGAAACGACCACAAACCAACAAGAATGCAGTAAGTCGTAAAGTGTTACCAGTTTTGTGTGTGATTTGTGTGTGCGGGGGTTATAACTCCTGTTTTTGTGTGTGGCAGCGTAGTTGAATTGAACAGGAAGGACATGTGTTCAACACACATCTCTCATTACTAAACTGGTTTTACTGCAATTTACTGTTGTGTGTCAAGACAAAACATAGGCTTTTGTTGTCTTTCAGACTTACTGCGTTGGATCCACTCAGCAGTTAAGTTGTGTGATAATTCTGCTTCCACCACAATATGATCGAAGCAGAGGGACATTTGTTTAAGCTCCTCAAAGATTTTTAAAAAATTGATTAGATTTTCTATTCTTTTTATTTTTCAAACATTGGGCCTCGTGCAAGAACCACTTGAACATATATTCATTCTTAAATGGGACATAGAAGTGACTGAAGAAAATTTGTTTACACTCACCAATTTTCTCAGATTTATAATTTTCTCTTGGCGACAAATGAAATCACGTAGAGTCACGTACAGATAGTCTGTATTTCTCCAAAGAGGTTAAAAACACATAAAATAAGAATCACTTTGGAGGTTCAGGCATGTTACAGTAAAACATAAAAACATAATGTAAATTGATTTGATTTCCAGCAGTAGGACTTGTGAAATACATGTATTTGATTTCTTGCCGACGGTGAGATGAGACGTTTGACACACACACACCCTGCTGAGTGTATCGGTGTGTTCATCTACTTCACTGCCACATTGTTGCATGTCATCTTCCTCTCGCTGTTCACATTTCCTGCCTGCTTCTTTACTAATACTCCATCAACAAAAGGGGAAAACTTCACTTTATTTATTTTTTTTAGGTCATAAAGGTTTCATCCTCTTTTTATCTTTCTCTTCCTGCCAGCACATTTTAACAGTTCTAAATCGCCTCATTGTAATTAATTAAAGACTTGTGGTATTTCCTTGTAGTACTGAAGTAAGTTTTACTGTCTTAGAGAGAGGTGAATTGTACATTTTTAAATAGTATTCACCATTTCTTCCTGTTATTTATGTACTGTCTTAAAGATAAGGTGCAGAATATTCCTGTAGAATGCCGTTTTTTTCCCCAGATGACTTGAATGCAGCACTAGTATGAAAATTCTTTCCTCGGGGGTCTGAAGTAAACAAATGATTCAGCGGCAGGCTGTTATTGCTGCAGCGTCCACTGAGGATTAATAGGAACCGTCGTGTTACAAAACCTTTTGTTGTTAGGCAACAGTAAAAACATTAATGGAAGATGCTTTAAGTAAAATGATGAGGTCCAAGCACCCGGCGCAATTCCAAATATAAATAAATTTGCTCGTTATTCACAATTGTTGAAGTGTCTCCTAGTTTAGGTACTGTTCTCTGCAGTTCACTTACTTGTGATTTCACACAGATTATATTGATGTTTCTTTCTCTGGATGGTCATCACCTGTAACTGTTCAACTGTAGCATACAGTACTTTTCTTTATGCGTTTTAATAGTCACTTCAGTCAATCAAATCCGCATTCAGAAAAAACAAATAAATAAATCTGAAGTGACAGTGAGAACATTTTTGTTTTTTTTCTTATTGTCAACAAATCTCATGTTTGGATCTAAACCAACAATGAATTGCTCAACTAACAACTATTGTGCATGTATCCAACGCTCTGTGCTTGTAGACCTCCGTTATTGTCTAACGTTAAGTATGTTTCTGTACATGCACATGTGTACATGTGACGTCTGCCTTGCACAGAACTACTCTCTGGAGACTGAAAATGTGATCTCTGTTATTAGTCTGTGGAGCTGTTTCTAAACAGACTAACATGTATGTACTATTTGTAGTGACAGAACATGTCAACCAGAGCAGCGGTGTAACTTACTGACGTGTTTTTAGTAGTATTTGGAGAACAACAGAGTTCTGTGCCACAGAGGAATAAGATATATCAGACTTTGAATACACACACAATTCTTGTAAGTAGGATGATCTAATTGTTGGCTCGGCTCTGCACATGAGCTTATGATAAGAAAAACATGGAAAAACCTTTAACCCTTCAGATTAGCCTGGTCCTGGTCAAGGTAGTTTTTTTTGTTTTTTTTTAATCCAGGGTGTTAAAATCAATCTGACTGAAAAACAACGCTTTGTTCAGATTATCTCCCAGGCAGTCCCTTAAAGTCAATTGTGCAAGTATGTTATCAGTTATTTTTAACCTTCAAGTCAATTTCAAGTGCAGTTTCTACACAGTGCTCCACTCCACATAGTCAGTGCTTCCAAATGCACTGCAAACATTGTTATTTTACTATTAAATAAATTACCTGGCTGGGGTTTTATTCAAACTTCAAAGTTGTTTAGTGATGTTGCTTCTTTTATTGTACGTCTTCCTCATTCATTCCTTATGATGCATAGGATACCCACACTTAGAAATCATGAATGAGTCTGACCTCATTAGCTTTGAGTTGGCTTTATGAAACGATTTAATCCTTCCTTCCTTCATAAGAGGCCCCTCTGGATGACAAAGAGTCAGTCTTAGACTGGTGTATTCCCCTTTTTTTTCAGCGTTTCTCTCTCTTTTTTTTTCTAGGTGAGCAGCCTAAAGGTAACCACATCTCTGGTGTTGCAGCGAAACACAGTAAGTAATCTCTGGTATATTGTTTGACTTGAAGATAAGAATTGATTGAATCATATATGAAACAACATTGGATAGTCAAATAAATGTCTTAAAAAGGAATACTCCACTAAAGATCAGAGGAGAGCAGCTGTTTCAGTAGACTTCCAGCGACCACATCTTTTGTGCAGCAGAAGTCGCCTCTTCATGTTTGATCTGTGTGCTTAGTGTGGATGATGGTGACATCTTTCTTCAAAGCTGCTGGTGTTGTTTCCTCAACAGACAACGTCCCACCTGGTGAAGAAGAAGATGGACGACAAGGAGCCCTCAAGAGGATTAGTGCCATGTGGTCCTCCTTCCGCAGACGCAGAAGAGGTAATAAAATTAGTCACCTGATGGTATAGTCATACCACATATATATATATATATATATATATATATATATATATACATACATCTGTATATTATTATTTTGTAAATGCACAGAATGAAAACTGACTATAGAGTTGGTACGCAGTGTGTTTTGTTTTTCTGGTGACACATTATATACAGTAAGCAACTGATGTCATATTTACACACAACAACCAGTAGCATGTGTTGTGAATACTTTCTATACTTTCTGTAGCTCTGTGAGTGAGGCAGCAGTCTAGTGGTGACTGCACATGTAGCATAGCATAGCATAGCATTGTAGCAACAAGCATAGAGCAGAGTAGCGGGTGTTTTAAGTCTTCATGTAAGCCTGCAGGCCAAAAACACACTGGGACACAAAGCTGCCAACCTGAGGAAAAAAAAAACCTCCTTGCTGGGGTGCTATTATTTTAGAGAAAAGAGAGGAATGCAGTAGAGAACACATGAGCAGGGTGTAAAGGAGACAGGATGAAGTTGAATAATAGTGTCTGAACAGGGCAGCAGAGTGCAGTCAACAGGAAAGACGGGTATCTAAAGACAGGATACATGTAACTCTATCTAACACTCAGTATAGTGGATATAACAGGGATACACTCTCACTTTTGGATATATATATATATATATATATATATATATATATACACGGCTCTTGTAGTTTCAGAGAGGATTGTGTGCTGTGGGATTTCAGCAAGATCCTGGAGTCTTGTTGTTACAGTACCGTTTGCCCAGTTTGGCTTCTGTTTTCACACAGAATAAACACATGACGTACAATGTATTAATTAATAATCTTTATAGATATGGGTGGATGTATTTGTGAAGTTTGGACTGCTGGAAGTCTTTATGCTTCGCTGCACTGTCCACATCCTGCGTCTAGCTCTGTACTATATACACATAATACAGAAGCAACTGACCTGCTCCAAATATTGACTTTAGGTTTCTTCTGGTTACTGAACTTTATATGAAGTTAATGGTGGTGGTGTACTGGAGTATTGGGTAAAAATATTAGAAACACTTTTCAATATAACATACAGTGTTAACTACAATGTATATCTATATTTTCCTACAGAAGGCGGAGATGCAGAGGGTGCAGCCTGTGAGCCTCAGGGGCCGGCGACAACGGCAGGCAACACATCCATGCAGCGCTATGCCAGTGGTCAGTACTTCTTTGAGTATCTGGTGGTGGTCAGCCTCAAGAAGACCAAGGATGGCAGCAGTTATGAGCCTCAGATCACCTACCAGTTCCCCAAGGTCAGTTTGATGTGGTGGAGCAAAGGTACAAGCCTAATGTTATGAGGTTAGCATATTAGCACATTGTTGGTAAAGGTCTTAGGAGGCAAGTCTAGTGCTATAGTATTATAAAATATTGGTGTGTGTGTGTGTACACTTTCAGAGAGATGGGATGGCTAGATTTCAGAGGGAGGAGGAGGAGAAAACGCTGAAGGCGATCACCCTCTTCTGTTTCCCAGAGGGCATCAACTGGGCTCCTTTGACAGAGTACCACAGGTACAATCTGCCTTCTCTTTTATCATTTTCGTGTTTTTCCTTCTCCTTCTTGTTCTGAGTTTTCCATGTCTGTTTGCAGTGAGACCTTCTCCTTTGTGCTGACTGAGATTGACGGTAGCAGGAGAAATGGATACTGCAGGAGGTTACTGGTGGGTGTGTGGTGTGTTAACTGAAGCTGGGTGTTATCATTTTCATTTTCTAATGTTTAATCAAATCAAATATCCCCTCCATTCACTCTCCAACCTGCAGCCTGGTGGGAAGGGAGCTCGTCCACCTGAAGCTTACTGCATCATCAGCAGCGTGGCGTGTTTCGGCCTCTTCTCCAAGGTGATTTAAACTGAACATTTCTAAAAGAGGAAATCTTTTCAGTGTCTCGCTGATTATTTCTAAGTGTGGCTAAACTTAGCTGTGTTACTTACAAACGTTACATATTGAAAAAATAATTTCAACCAGTCACTTAAAAACTACAGGAAACTAAACATCAGGATTTTGTCAAAGCTCGTACGGCACAAATGTACAGTCTACTGTACTATACTCAAGTGAAAGTACAATTTCGGCCATAAAAACTCTTTTTTGGTGGTTTTTTTAGGTAGGCATTGCACCACATTGGGTCAAAAGACAGCTGGTGGTTACTTTCTTCCAGGCAGTTGAGATGCTCCTTGCTCTCCCGTAATATACCCACTGCAGTCAAGCCAGCTGCATTTAGCTGCATTGCTACTGCAGTAATTACGGTAGCCCAAAGATGCTTGTTTGGCTTTGCCTTTAGGCTACTGTAATATTTCTGTAGTACCAATGCAGCTGAATTTAAAACGCAGACAGTGGCAATCTACACTCATTTAGATAAATAGAAAATGTAGCAAAATAAAAAGTCGATTACTGGCTCAAAAATATACTTTAAAAGTACATTTAAAAAAAAAGAAATGTGAAAGTACTTGCTCCTTTTTAAAAAAAAAAAAAAAAACTTACTACCCATCCCTGTGCATTTGTTTATGTGTGACAATATTTATATGGCTGTGGTAATAAATAAACATATTTATTTTCTATACTTCTACAATACTAAATTGATATAGCAGTGTTACAAGTGATCCCAAGAGTGCGTCATTTCATGTTTGCACAGAACAAATGTCGGTGCCTCAGTAGCAATAACTGTCGTAGCTTGAGTAAGAGAGGACGAGGTGTTGCTGATAAATAATGCATCATGGAAAGTTAGTCAATGCTCTGTTTCCCCCTTGACTGTGATTAAGATCTTCTAGTGTGTATCTTAACTTCATCTATCTGGAAACATGTCAAATCTCTAAACAAAGAGACACCCCTGAAAACACGCATTAGTCAACAGTTCTGTAAATGTGCCGGCTCATTTTTAGCAGCCATCTTTTGAAAGTGTGACAGGTTACGAATCCCAGACAACAATCACAACAGACTTCTGTGATTATTCCACAAATGATTAAACTTGGTATGATATTGATGCTTAATTTTTATCCAAATAGGTTAAAGTCCACCACATATCTTATCTGCTTCCCAAACATTTAAGTTACACGGGAAATGTAACCTAAATATATTGTTTATATAGGTATGAATTCATAGTATTAAATAAATAAATAAATAACAAGAAAAACATATTATTATTATTTGCAAAATAATGAATCTGTAAAAAAGGTCTAAAAACATTGTTTCAGTTTTCATTATGGAGTATTGAGTGTAGATTGATGGCAAATTTTAACTATTTAAAATTAATTTTACAACACGATCAGGTGCAAAAAGTGAAGCGGTCTGAATAGTTAATACTTAAATGTACTGTATATTATAGGAGAACCTCTGTAGACTAATATTGACAGAACAGAAGTGTGTCTAAGGCGTCTCCTGTGTGTGTGTGTGTGTGTGTGTGTGTGTGTGTGTGTGTGTGTGTGTGTGTGTGTGTGTGTGTGTGCGCATGTGCACTCATGTGTGTTATATCCTCTTTTTGCAGACTGAAGGTCCGTGGGAGCAAAACGTTATTGTGAATAAATTATTCTTTAAACCAAGTCGGGACACCGCTGAGTTCACCTCATTTTTTTTTCTGGCAATTTGGTTTGTCACCAAATACCAAAATGATTTAAAAAAACAAAAAAAGTTTGAGAGTTATTTTTGATGTGTGGTTACAATATAGAGGACTTACTCTTGTCCTCAGTATTTAAAAAATCCTAATTATGGCCCTTAACAAAATCAGTAAGTTTTAGTTTTTTTTGTTTTTTACAGTGGCCCTGAACATAACACATACATTTCAGAAAACACATTTCAGAAAACACATTAACAAATCTGAAAACAGATCAAGAAAATGTGAAAACACAACCTTTGAGAAAACATATTAACCAATCCATGACTGTGTGTGTGTGTGTGTGAAGATTTTCGATGAGGTGGAGAAGCGGCGGCAGATCTCCATGGCCATGATCTACCCATTCATGCAGAAACTGCGGGAGGCTTCATTCCCAGCTCCAGGCAACACTGTGGAGATTAAGAGCTTCATTCCTGAGTCAGGCACTGAGGTCAGAGCACAAGCAAAGCAGTCCACTACAAACATGATAATATACTATAATATGTATATCTGGTTGTGTGCTTGTTTTTTTTAGTGGTGGCAGCTAATCAGAAGATAACTTTAAACTAATCAGAAAAACACTCTATGCGCTGCTAATGTGGTAAATGACTATTCTAGCTGCAAATGGTTTTCGGTGCAATATCTACACAGGTGTATAGAGGCCCATTTATAGCAACTATCACTCCAGTCTTCTGATAGTACAATGTGTTTGCTCATTGCATCAGGAGGCTAATGGATAATTAGAAAACCCTTGTGCAATCATGTTAGCACAGCTGAAAACATTTTAGCTGGTTAGAGAAGATATAAAACTGACCTTTGAGCAGGTTGAGTATCTGGTGAATCACATTTGTGGGGTTGATTAAACACTCAAAATGGTCAGGATAAAAGAGAAGTTTCATGTGAAAAAGTCTATTCTTGTTCTTAGAAATGAAGGCTCTAGTTTGAGAAATAGATGTCTCACAGGTCCTCAACAGGCAGCTTCATTAACTAGTCCCCGCAAAAACACCAGTGTCAACATGTACAGTGAGGAGGCAACTCTGTTGGCCTTTAGGCAGAGTGGCAAAGAAAAAGCCACATCTGAGACTTGCCAATAAAAGAAAAGGATGAGTGTGGGAAAAGAACAGACACTGGACAGAGGAAGATTGGGGAAAAAAAAGTGCTATGGGTGGAGAAATGAAAATCGAGGTGTTTGGATCACACAGAAGAACATTTGTGAGACACAGATTAACTGAGAAGATGCTGGAAGACGTCTCTGACGCCATCTGTCATCTGTCTGGGGTTGCTATGGTGCTAGTAAGGTGGGACATTTGTTCGCCATGTGAAACCCTAACCCCAAATCTACAACAGGACAATGACCCAAAGCTCACCTGCAAGAACTCTTCAGGGAAGACGCATGCAGCTGCTATTCTATCATGGATCCGTACGCAGGAAGTGCCCATCCAGCCAATCGAACTGGTGGGCGGGGCTTCTAGAAGCGTGGGGTGAAAGGATACACGTATGAGAGAAACCTAAAATGGTAGTAAATAAAAGATGACTGAGGGGAAATATGACTCCGTTCAGTGATATTTCTGTAGTTCACAAGTTCTGCCTTGTTTTTTAAGATCCTTAAAAACATGAATGTAGAGGTAGCTGTTCACCAACGCCTCTATTTCTCTGAAAAGTTGTGAAACAGAATGCAGTGAAGTATTGGAAAAAAATAAATAAAGACAGCTCACACACACAGCATGAGTGTGTATATATATATATAACTCAGTGACTTCAGAGTGAGATCCTCCACATGAGTGCTTTTGAGTGTGGAGTTGTGTCTCAGCCTGTCCTGCATTGCCCAACTTTTGGCTTGGAGCAGAAACCTAACACTACTCCCATAAGCCCCGTACCATGTTCCAACAGCTCATAGTCATCTCAAGTATTCACTGATGCTGGTCATTGTGCTGGAGCTACAGGGTTAAACCGAAAAACAAAGACATGCTTCCCTGGCTGTGTAAAGCCTCTTGTTCATGACGGCAGTAAGGATGCTCTTATATAAATGTGAAAAACACAGTGATAGGAGACTAACCTTGACATGTTTCTGACACTAGATTATCAGTCTGACTCGGCCCCTGGACTCCTGGCTGGAACACGTCAACTTCGCCACGCTCTTTCACTGCCTGACAGACAACGAGGTGCTACTGGTGTTTGCTGCTGCCGTCCTGGAGAGACGCATCGTTTTTATTGCTGATGAGCTCGGGTATGACACACACTCATATATATATATGTTGTTAAGTTGTGGATGGGACAATATCCTGACTAATTTAAACAAAAATTAATAACTCATCTTTGTCTCGTATTTGTATTCCCTCAATTGTAAATATTAGCAAAAGGAAAACAGTCAACACTTCATCTCCTGCTTCACAACAACCCCGGACAAACTAGTTTTGTTGCATGACTTTTATTTTATTCAAATGACTTTTGAAAGTTTGGAGTCAGTATGCATGTGCTGTTTTAACTGATGCTGCTTTTTGATACTGATTACCTCAGTGTTTTGGGTTATGACTCAGATATTATTTGAAAATCAAATTTTCTTTGAGTATATTCACCGAATTGGAAAATAATCACCTCACAGAGATGAGTGTTTTTGTCCCCAGATAAAGCTGCAGCTGTGATGTGCTAATATATCAACAATTTGATTTATAATCGTGTCTGACATCATCTCTCTGGTTTTCTTCAACAGCATATTATCCCAGGTCATTCATGCAGTAGCAGCCCTCCTTTACCCCTTTACCTGGCAACACACCTTTATCTCCATTGTTCCGGAGATCCTGATCGATGTAGTGATGGCACCCACCCCCTACCTGCTGGGGGTCCAGAAACGCCTGCTGGACCAGGTCGATGACCAGACTGATGTGAGTTATCAAGGAGAACACAACAAAACATTTAAAAAGCAAACAAAACATGCGATATGTGTGGTGGATTGATGCTTTCCTTCTTTCTCTAACACAGCTCCTGTTGGTGGACTTATCTGAGGATAAAGAGAAGACCTTCATTGTTTCAGTAAGAGACTAGACGTTGTGTTATATCTACAAAATCTACAAGAGTGTTTGAATAAATACAATCTTTTGTTTATCAACTATGATTTATAAATTTAGAGGGAATAAACGTTTGAGAAACGTGCATATGTGAAATTGTGAAATGACCATTTTCCAGATTGGTGACGAGGGTTCGATCCTGCCCCCGAAGCTCCAAACTGAAATACTCGAGGCGCTGAGTCACAGAGAAAATGCGTCAAGTGAGTCAGTTGCAAAATGTCAAACACACATTTATTAGAAGTGTATTCAGAAATGTATAAATATTAAATTAAACGTAGAGTCATAGCAAGGGGTTTGTGTGGGTTTTGTTTTTTTCAGCGACAGAGGAGTTGAACCGGGTGGTGTCGGAGGCCTTCCTGCAGTTCTTTGTGAAAACAGTCGGCCATTACGCGTCACATGTGAAATACAGCTGCAAAACTCGAGGGGTGTTTGAAAAGAGAAAATTCTACAAAGCCATCGAGTCCAAGACCACTCGCCACTTCGTCAAAAAGTTCATCCAGACGCAGATGTTTGACCTGTTTATCCAGGAAGTGGAGCAGCAGCAAGCTGGACCACAGCAAGGTGAAGTCTGACTCTCACACACACGCACACACACACACACACACACACACACACATTTCATGTTATACTAAATGAAGCTTCTGTCTTTTTCTCCTGCAGGAATATTTCACAGAAAGGTCCTTGAATACCAGGCGAAGAAGAAAAAGGAGAAGACAAAGAAACACTAACTCTGGATGGGTCTGTGTGTGTGTGTGTGTGTGTGTGTGTGTGTGTGTGTGTGTGTGCGTGCGTGTGTGTGTATATAAAGGACTACATAGGTTTAGATGTGAATTTTTGCACTGTGTGTTTTTATTTCTTGTGTCAGTTTTCTGTTAAATATTGATGTGCCAACGTGTGACTTACTGTAGGCTGTATTGCTGCTACTCTGTGAAACACTGGCAAAGTGAGACTTCAGTACCTGATGTCGGTTCTCAGCCTGTCGTCACAGCCTGTCACTGATGAGCAGGGAAATCATTTCAAATAGAGACACCGGTTTTTTCCAGTCCAGGTACATATAGTATCTGCTTTTTGGGCACCAGGGGCAGAATGGGATTTTTTTTTCTCTTTTCTATCTATAGTTTTATTTATTTGTTCTTTCTTTCATCCTTTCATTTTTTGTTCTTTGTTTTCCTCTTTTGTAACTGACTTGAATGATGTTTAGCTTGAACGCCTGGTTCAGTTTCTGTCTGTCAGAGTTCACAGCCGCGTGTTAATTTTAACTAGGTCTAGTACTCAGGCGTACGTACCGATAGCAAGGGATGAAATAAAAATCAAATGTGTCTCAATGTTTTGCTACATTTGCTTGTTTTTTTTAATGTGTTGTTGATGGTAATATTGAGAATATGAACACAATATATATGCCAACTGACAAAACGAAGACACTGTAAACAACACCAGAGTTCACTGACGGCTCTGATGAATGATTCTCACATCATGAAGTCATAGATTGTTGCTGTTTGTCATAATTTGAGACACAATAACACTGAGTTGATAGCAGCAGTCATTTCTGTTTGCACCCACTGCAGATGTTGAATATGATGGCAGTAAAATACAAAATCCAACATTTCACAAGACGGGTATCACTTTTCATAAAACACAGCAACATTCAAGACAACCAAGGCTGTAGAGATATGTGTAATTCTAAGGTCATTTTACATTTAGGTTGAACTGTACAATTACACTTTTTTTATAAATTGTAAAAACATTAGGAACATGTCTAAATCCAAATATTTCTATATTTAAAGACAATAAATAAATAAATACATTTTATTGTAGAATGTAAACTCCATCCAGGTTTCTCAAACCCCAAGTTCTCAGACAAATAATTTTAACTAATTTTATGAAAAACAACACACAACAGCAACATGTCACAAACTGAAAAAAAGTATTTTTTTAATTTAATTTACTGCGCCAGGAGAACCCAGTGGACTAAGGAAAAATACAGAAAAATAAAATAAAAAATCAAATTGAAATTAATGTTATTCTTAATTTCCACATTGGTATTATTCTTATTGCAATTTCTTGAACTATTTGTGATTTTATTATATGTGAGAACTGTATACAGTGTGTTGATAAGTGGAAAGGATAAATTTGTTAACTTATTTCTTTATGCTGTTCACATTCATTATATTGTAATGAAGGCATGAAAAAACTTTGGATAATGCAACCAAACATACACCAGAGTTTAGTGTTTGTTTTTCCCTTTCTTTTAGAGGAGAGATAACTACACAATCCAACAGAGTAGGTGGCAGTAATGCACTTTTTAAAGCTAGTTGCCATCCGACATTAAACGTTCAGGTTTTGGCCACTAGGTGTCACGCTTAGTTCAAACTGAGAATGACGCAACATGCTCGCTAAGTAGAAGAAGACACGACAGACACCGCACCTTCGACCAAGGTAAGCGAACAAAGACCATTTACAAAGATATAGAATGAAAGCCCCAGAATACTATAATGTTGACCATTTGCTTTAATAAATTATCTTACTAAACGAAATTCAAAGTTACTCCGTCTTACAGTGACTCTTTCCAAAACATACGACTCAAAGCTATTTTAGCAGATAAGTGGCTAGCGTTAGCTAACTTTCGATTCGGGTAACTTTAACAGTCAAGGCAGTTAAAATGAGCAGAGGTTTCCGGTCAAAAGCTTCAAAATAAAATATAAAAATCGAATAGCCTCTGACATTATCATTGGCGTAAAATGGACGGCTTTATTTTGACAGCAAATATCCGGTGTCATTAACACTTTATCTTTTAAGCTTGACAAATTCAGGAACTTTAATAGCTAACTAGGTAGCTAACCAGTGTTAGCAAGTTAAAGCATATATTTATGGGGGAATAAGTTAACGCAAACTACACGAATTAAAATTTCTAAACTATAATTGAAAGAAATTACGTCCACTGTTGAGTTAAATTAGTCTCAATCCCTAATACCTTACTCTTTAGCTAGTTTATGTCACAAATGGCTACGTTGCTACCACAACTAACAATTTTGGTATCTACGTGTTGTTGACACTGGCTGGATGTGTTTGTCTGTACTCCGCCATGAGGGCACGACACGATACATTATGTATAGATGTAATTAATGATATTACACATAAATATATATATATATATTATTGGTTATTTTAGTATTGATTATCAAGTAGCCTCAACCTTTAAATACAGAGAGAGGTTTAACTTATTTTCCGACTTTAGAGTATCATAATAAATCTGTAAATTAATGATCCTCTCTTTTGCACAAAGGGAACCATGTGGATGTTGTTGAGGAGGTTTATATAATGTTTATATAAAACACAAGTTGTTCCCTTGTGGTGTGAAGCAGAACAAATAGGAAACAAATCAGATCAGCTGATCAGTTTTTATTTATGCTAACTACATGAAAATGAAAATCACTTAATATTGCAGGTTTCCCTCCTTACTTTATGTCTCAATAAATACAATTGCATAAGAAATTGCCAACATTGTTGTATAGGTCTTCTTGATTAATCAATAAACAATCAGAAAGTAACAAAATATTTGCTTATACACTTTATATCCACCGACTAATCACTCTGTTGTTAAAGTAATAACAACAATCATTATGATTTGTGATATTGGTCTATATTAAAAGCAGCTTTGGATTGTTAAATTTCCCAGAATGCATTTCAGAGGTTACTATTTTGTGTCCGTAACTGATTTACTGCTGTTGATGTGTTCTTAACCAAATGTTGCATTAACTTGTAAGGACAGCATGCAGTTTGGACTTTTTAACGCTTATGTCATATGAATATTTGTCGTACAGATTTTTCTGGCGTGATTATGAATGAATGAATTAGAATTTCGACCATCCAGAAACATGTTGGAGCTAAAACGTGCCGTCTATCTGTGCCACCATTGATACTTGCACAAATCGGATTTCTACATGGTTTCTTCATCGCTGCGCTGTCACAATGTTATCACCGTTGCTCTGCTCAGGCAGCAGGCACCAGCCGCTTTCCTTCCTCTTTTTTCTGAGCCAACCTTGTTTTCATTTCATAGCTTCATCTTTGTAGAGCTCAGCCATCCAGCATCCCATCTCATCCTAGTTCTTTACTCTGCACTGTCAGGTACAGCGCCTCCTCACTAAAGCATGGGAGCAGTGTGAATGGACGCGTGTTCCCAGTAGTGTGGACTGAGAGGATGTCACACTGTGGATTCTCAGCTCACTTTGTCATTTGTGTTTTTACTTGCAGGTAAAGCATGGCGATGACTGGCCACAGCTCATGCTCCTCCATGAGCAACCACACCAAGGAGCGGGTCACCATGGCCAAAGTGACCCTGGAGAACTTCTACAGTAACCTCATCGCCCAGCACGAGGAGAGAGAGATGAGGTAACATCCGCAGATGACGGTTATTTTTGATCACCATGATGTGTAATACCAGTCTAAGACATTCTCACACATTGATTTAACAGTGACGCTTTCTTTCACACTTTTAAACATAATCCGTTTTTGTCATGTATTTGTGTGTGTGTGTGGCTTTAAGAGGAGACAAAGCCACTTCCTGTTATGACAGGTTAGGGTTATATCAGATAGTGTTTTGTTTTTTATTATTTCTGGGGTCACAGTTCGATGCATCTTTCGGTATAATTTACTTACTTTCATTTTACAGTTTAGTTTCAATTCATCAAGCTGCGATAAGGATACAATGAAATACTTCAACCCTTAGAAGCAAATAGTGTCATATCTGCATCTTAGTAATTGTCATGTTAATTTTGTTAGATTACGAGTTGAGCTGCAACGATTAGTCGATCAATTCATCAATCAACAGGAAACGAATTTCGGTTGCACCTTGAGCTTTGGAAAACAGTGATTTTCACCATTTTCTGACTTTTTATAGACCAAATGACTAATTGATTACTTAATACTTGATAATGAAAATAATCATTAGTTTCAGCCCTAATCACAAGTTTGTTCTTGTTAGGACTGTGTCTGTTTAATTTGTCTAATATATCAATACTACATATCCATAACTAAAGAAAAACAGTCTAAAGGGAACTTTTCATGTATTACATAATTATAGAAAAGAGTTATTTTCATCTTTTGCCTGCCAGTAAAACTCTAATGTACTGACCAAAACATGTATAAACCTGCTGATGCTGCACTCAATATATTTTAGTATCAGTTAAGTGTGCAGGTGCCTTTTTCCTTGAGATTGTTTGTGCCGTCTTACCAACATAAGCACTCTAAAGCAGTGCTAATGGTTTTGGTTTTTTCAGGCAGCAGAAGCTGGAGAAAGTGATGGATCAAGAGGGCTTGGCTGATGAAGAGGTGAGTGTCCTGCACACAAACACACACCTGCAGTGTTTTCCTCAGCATGCTCTGTGCCAGTATGGGAAAATTCACCCGTCCCTGTGAGTTGGTTGGATTTTTTTACACCCTGCTCTAACACTTCTGTAGGAGCTTGGTGGACCTACATTTCCCCATCCATCATATATCCATCTCTCTTTTCCTCTGAAAGCAAATAATAACATTCAACTTTTTGAAGTTTATTGAGGATGATGCTTCTCTTGGAAGTAGTCTGAGAATAAAACTTTAGGGGAAATAAAGCCCCACACAAGCTTAGGACTGCAATCACAACATGTTTAATTCCTGGTGGAAGTGTGTTGTAGTGGATATTAGACCATGACAAATGCAGGATTGTTGTATTTTAACGGTAACAGTGGTGTCTCTACTCTGCAGAAACGTATTCGACGTTCTCAGCATGCAAGGAAAGAGACAGAGTTTCTTCGCCTGAAACGCACCCGACTGGGTCTGGAAGACTTTGAGTCCCTGAAGGTGATTGGCCGAGGAGCTTTTGGAGAGGTAAAAATAGCTGGAACATGAATTCAGTCTGCCATTTATATCTCTAATATTATTTGGATAGTATAGCAGTCTTATAGTTTTACATTGTGACCACCAGTTTCAGTGATTTCAACATTCATGAGAAATCCCACCGATCAAGCTTAGAAGCGCTGCTGTATTTTCTTGCAGGTGCGTCTGGTGCAGAAGAAGGACACCGGTCATGTCTACGCCATGAAGATTCTTCGCAAGGCTGACATGCTGGAGAAAGAACAGGTGAGGAGGAGGTGAAAGGCAGCAAAATACAAACGCCGCTGCTCTTGCATCTGTTGAGCATTTTTAACCCTGCGAGTGTTTGTTTGTCAGGTCGGTCACATCCGTGCTGAGCGGGACATCCTGGTGGAGGCAGACAGCCTGTGGGTGGTCAAGATGTTCTACAGCTTTCAGGATAAGATGAACCTCTACCTCATCATGGAGTTCCTGCCAGGAGGTTTGAGTCTCACCACTGAAGACTTAGAGCATGATAACTTTTATTATCTCACCATTACTTTAAAACAACACAGCTAGTGTGAGTGAGTGTGCTCTCTCTCTGTTCTCGTCCCTGCAGGAGACATGATGACCCTCCTGATGAAGAAAGACACTCTAACAGAAGAGGCCACTCAGTTCTACATAGCAGAGACGGTGCTGGCCATCGACTCCATCCACCAGCTGGGCTTCATCCACAGAGACATAAAGCCAGACAACCTGCTGTTGGACTCCAGGGTGAGCACACACTCTCATTGTTTACCAGAGTTTCAATTATGGTGATTGTGTTCATGTTTTCTTTATGACCTGGGAAAGAGAATGACCATTTTTACATCTTTAGTCTCATATTAAAATGGTTTAAACATTACCGTGTCTTCAGTGTAGTTCTAATAGAGTGTGTGTGTGTGTGTGTGTGTGTGTGTGTGTGTGTGTGTGTGTGTGTGTGTGTGATTTTCCAGGGTCACGTGAAGCTGTCAGACTTTGGTCTGTGCACCGGGCTGAAGAGAGCTCACCGTACAGAGTTCTACAAGAACCTGAACCACAGTCTGCCCAGTGACCTCAGCAAGCAAAGTCAGGCAACCCTTTCTGTTTGTTTCAACTGTAGCTTACATTCAACCTACAGTCACTTTATCATTGAAGACTAAGCAGTAATACAAAACTGATAAAATTGCACAAGTTACATAGATGTTGTGATGCATTACAATGACATCCATGAAGTGTTATGCTAACTAGTCCTGTAGAGATGAAAGTAGATAGTCCTCTGAAGCCTGACGATACAGAAGATGAAAGTCCTGAGAGTGAATGTCTAAAGAAAACACTAGACAGTTTACATAGTGTGTACATATTTATACATGAATACACAAGTCTGCTATATGTTCACATTAACAATTTCGCACACAGACATCAAGCTGAACATAAACATAACAAAAGATGGCTAAGCTGCAGCACATGTTAGCCTGTAGTGCATATGTAGTTATATATATATATATATGTATGTGTTGTAGTGCATATGTAGTGTAATATATACATGCTGTAGTGCATCAGTAAGGGAGCAGCTTTGTAATACTGATATGTCCTCTCTTCACAGCCTTTCAGAACATGAACTCCAAGAGGAAAGCGGAGACCTGGAAGAGAAACAGGAGGCAGCTGGTGGGTGTGAACACACACACTCTGACACTTGTTATTGTGTAGATTATGTATGGAATAACTGAATTATAATGACATTGTTTTTCACAAGAAGATATCAAAATTATTTACACAACAACATCAAATGTACAAAGACATGATAAACGGTTTGGGGGGGGGGGGGGGGGGGGGGGGGGTGGAGTTGTGATGGGAGGATTGTGGGTAATGATATTTCTAAATCTCTGCTGGGTATTCATGTAAACCTGCTGTTTCCTGTCAGGCCTTCTCCACAGTGGGAACCCCGGACTACATCGCTCCAGAAGTCTTCATGCAAAATGGATACAACAAGCTCTGTGATTGGTGGAGCCTGGGTGTCATAATGTATGAGATGCTGATAGGTAAGAGACACTAATCACCTTTGATTTACCTTAATGGGTTTGAGACCAGAGCGATAGCAAACGTGCTCTAAATGCTGGTTGTTTTTTGTTTTTTTTTTGTTTTTTTGCTGCGTTTCAGGTTACCCCCCGTTCTGCTCGGAGACGCCTCAGGAGACGTACAGGAAGGTGATGAACTGGCGGGAGACGCTCACCTTTCCTCCAGAAGTGCCTATATCAGAGAAGGCCAAAGACCTCATCCTCAGGTACACAGACACATTAACGCAGCCGTTATACTGACCGTACTGAGCTGCTGTATGTATGATAGGAAGTGAACACGTGCTGTGTGCAGGTTCTGCTGTGAGGAAGATCTCAGGATCGGTGCTGCAGGAGTGGAGGTGATCAAATCCAATCCTTTCTTTGAGGGGGTGGACTACGACCATATCAGGTGGGGACTCTTCATCATACGATCATTTCAAATGACACTTAGTACATCCAGATCATAAATATTTTACTCTTGTCTCATATTATTATTTTAAAGTAGCTTTCAGCCCTGTTCTTCAGACGTAAAGCTCTGCATGCTACGAGCCATTTCATACAGTGTTATTATGAAAAATATCAATCATCTCAATTCCTCCAATGCAACATCTGCTGAGACGTTTCTCTGTTCTCCAGAGAGAGACCCGCCGCCATCCCTATAGAGATCAAAAGCATCGACGACACCTCAAACTTCGATGAATTCCCCGATTCAGACATCCTCACACCGACAAGTACGCTGCCCGGTTTGTGTCCAGCACGTTTCACACACGTGGCGCCCTCTGCTGTCATATGTGTAATGATTAAAAGCTGTTCTCTTCTCCTGCAGCTGCTCCGGTGTCCAACCACACAGAGGCCGACCTGAAGAACAAGGACTGGGTCTTCATCAACTACACCTACAAACGCTTCGAAGGCCTCACGGCGCGAGGAGCCATACCGTCCTACATGAAGTCAGGGAAGAGATGAACTCCACCTCCACCATGAAAACATGAAAACAGTCCTTGTCCAAACCTTGCTGTCCGAGGACGAACAACCGCTCCTGTTCTCTCACACCTGTGAGTGATGAGGAACTGCTGCCTTCATCTCTGATGCTTCCGAGGGTACCTTTCTACTTCCTCTGCTCACACACACACGACCCGACTGGGATTAAAAGTGATTTCATTTCATTTTCCACTTGCCTTTTCCACCAGTGGATGCAGTGGCGACTTGTTCACTCCAGACACCAGCCTCGCTTACATTCCCTCTCTGCACCAGCACCAGTCTGTTGGACCTTTCCAAGGGCTCCTCTCCCTCCAAACCAGGACGTCCACTCGATTTAACCTTCTTTTTTTTTTATGTCGAGTTCTTAGCTCAAACGTTGCAGCCGTCACTTGAAGTGAATCAGGTGCTCTTCAGGGATTCTGTCCAAATGTTCTTTCCTTGTTTCCTACAAGAGCTGACTCGTGAGGCGCCTAACCAAAGACTTGAGCGTAAAGAATCAAGCCGTGTTTTCTGCTTGATCTTTCCGTCGTGTCACTTGTTGTAAACCTAGAAATGTAGTTTTATAGATATATTTGCTTGTTGAAAAGAGTGAATACATGAGAATGATGTGGAACAAACACAAGATTCTTGTTACATTTTCACAATAACACAGCTTGTGTTCGACTTCCTTTAGCACCTTATGTGATGTTTGATCCAACTCCAGTACAGTCAGGCCTACAGCTCATTTGTTTGTGTGTTTAGATTGGCTTTATTTATTAGACTGGAAAAAAAAAGTACACCTGTGTGTTCACACATGGGTTTCACTGGGGGATTGAAGGTGGTATCTCAAAACTGAAGTCACGATTTCTATTCCATCATTTAATGAACACAACTTCCCATAATGCAATTCTGTTACTTACGTTATTGTAGTACAGACACGACAAACAAAGGAACTGTTTAAATCATCATTTCCTGTTTGAGTACTGCCTTCATCAGACATTTGGTTTTGGGTGATGAACTTACATAAAGTTTATGTTTTGATTCAGGATGTTTTGAAGTCGATTATCAGCTGGAGAGAATTTTTAACGTCACATTTGTCACTCTGAATGTGCTTTTTTTTTTTTTTAAAGACACACTCACCACCTTAAAGAGTAAGTCGCACTGCGGCAGTGTAACACGATCCATCTTCAACTCCAGAAGCGCAGGGCTTAAACGTCTCCAGTGAACACAATATCCAAAATGCTGTCATCTGAAATGAATGTAAGTGAATTTGTATGGAGTAACAGAGAAAAACCTTTTTTGCCACAATAATTCCAAATGCTGTTTGTTTGAATGTAGCCTGGACTTTTGTTTTTGTTTTTGTTTTTTATTCTTAGGCCCCTTTTCAAACAAGAAAAAAAGAAAATTGATTAAAATTTAGGAATGGCCAATAAAAATGTTAAAAATGTTCTTAAGTTATGAAAGAAGTTACAATTTTGACTTAATATTTCAAAATGTTGATTTGTCTCATGAGCTGGACTTAAAATCTCAAAACATGTTTAAGGCAAAATCTAGTTTTAATTTTGATTTATTAAGTTAAAATGGTGAACTTACTTAAAAACTCCAAATTTTAAAGTCAGCAATGAAGTCAAATTAAGTTTTGTCCTGATTCTTAATAGGTCAAAACTGAGAAAATTGAGTCAAATTATGACACATTTTGATAGAAAAAGTCATAATTTGGCTTAAATAAGTCAGACTTTAAAGTATTAGGTAAACTACATAATATTGAGGTAGCTAAAATGTTGTCTTAAGTCAAATTATTATTTATCCATTTTTACTTTTTATTATCTCATAATTAGTATCTCATAAATTTGACTTAAGTATTTTTATTTTTGTAATTCTCAACATTTCATGTTTTTGTTTTTTTTTTCCTGGCACAAATGGGCTTCCGTAGTCAAGATCGTGTCTAAAGCTTTTTCTTCTTGTCTGTACTATAAACCTCGTATATTCAGGTAGTGTGTAGATGAAGCTCAGCACATCGTAACACACTTTAGACAAACGCAGTGGAGCTTCTTTTCTATGGCAGGGGTCACTTTTGTTTTTTTGTAAGTAAACGGTGTGTTAACGGAACGATCCTGCTCCGCATGCTTTTACCAAACAGCAGATTAGTTGATGTAAAGCAATAGAGCACATGAAATGAATAGTTTTATTGATGGTGCCACTTGGTGTGTGTGTACGTGTGTGTGTGCGTAAGCGTGAGGATGGGATCATGCTTAAAACGATGCAATGATGGCCTGCTTGAAGACCTGTATGTTGTTTTTCTACGAGTGATGCTCAGATATGTATGTATACTCTTCTCTGCTTCTGTCATCATGTACCACGTGATCTAGGAGGCAGAAGTTGAGGGGATTTGGGAAGGTGGGTGTACATTATTTAAACCACTGTTCTCTTTGTAGCGTGTGGCTGTTTTTCCTGCTATTTGACAATGAATTACTCTGCACTTAAATGTGTCGTGTCCTTATTTACATTTAAAAGATGGATAGCTGACTGTCTGAAAGTCATCATGTCTACAGTTTTCATTGGAACTACTTTCTGCTGATAAAATAGTTCCTGTTGAAACTGGAGGACCTCCCCTCATCTGGGTACATGATACTAGTGAAGGACGTGTGCTGCTGCTACTTTACCAGCAGACCTTAAAGCAACATACATGTATTCTGCAGCATGACAACACGCCCAAAACATCCAGCCCAGAGTTTTTCTGAACCTTTTAAACAGTCGCTACAGTCTTGCTGTTACTATGACAACGACAAGTGTAGTGTAGTGGCAGCCATGACTTATAACACAAACCGAAAAAAACTGTTGAGTACAAAATATTTTATTTATAGATAACAAACACAAAGGATGGAGCAGCAGTTAGGATGAATGTCGTCATCCTTTTCAGTCACACACACACACACACCTGACAGGAGCACACGTATGTATGACCTTTAAACACAACACGCGTCTGTTAAGATGAATGACAAAACCTTTTAGCAGAAAAATATTTAAAAAAATAAGCAAAAGTAACAATTTTAAAAACAAGGTATAAAAATGTGTGTACATACTTCAAGACTGTTAGATTTGTGTTCACCTCACACAAAATGTTTCCATTAACAGGAAGGTAAATGAATACATTTGAGTTTGTCAGAAATTGCTGTGAAGCGTTTTAATGTTTCTGTAACTTTTTAAAATTGATTACGATATGATTATTACGTAACAGCAAAAGTTACATAGTCTAGCTTTAAAGTGTTTGAAGTGCATCTAAATTACAAATCAGGAATGTACAGAAATGAATACAACACAACTGTCTGAACAAAAAACAATGACACTATAGTAATATGTGTTATGGCTGTTGGACGTGTCTTTGGAAAATATTTGTGACAGGAGAAGGAGGAAGAGGAGGAGTCCAGCAGGTGGTGATGGCGTCAGTCCTCGATGGACGGCAGGCGCGTCACTGGCACCCGGCGGGAAAAGAAGCTGGATCCTCTGAACAGGTGACCCTGACAAGACACAACATCGACAACCTTTAAATTCTACGGAATCACAACATTATCCAAAAGTACTGCGTTAAAAGTTAGTATTCAGAGTTAATAAGCTGCAATCTGAGTCTCTGTTGTTGGAAATCGTCTGGACTGCATCATTTTTTTTTCCTGTTAAATTGTTATCTGTCATTAATACACCTCATATATGTCAACATGTAATTTTAACATGAACGTCTTGCAGCTTTTAATGTGAAAAATCTACAAGAAGCAGATGAACACTGTTGAAGATTATGCAGGATGAGATGAGAAACTAGGAAGTATTTCTACAGATGAGCAGAGTGACTGTACCTTCTGACTCAGGTGATTCCAGCAGTGCAGCCAGGACTTAAAGATGGGCGAGTGAGGAGGAAGACCTGCAGTCAAACTGACAACACAAAGTTCAATAAATCACACTGAAACATCAGGAGCCAAGAAGAAGAAACACACAGAGACGGCTGCTCTCTGAGCATCGAGGTAGAGTTAAAGAAAGGTTTCTCATTCTCTTCTTTTACTTTCTCATTTAGGCTCAACGCTGATTTGTGTTCGGCTGCTTTGACGCTGTCGCTCGATAGAAATTAAAGAGAGAAACTAAAGGTTTCAGTCGTCTCCATGGTAACCTTTTTTTTTTTTTTTTACACTCCTATTTTTGTCACATGAAGTGAAATCTTCACAGCTATTCGTGTGTTCTGAAGTTATTAATTCTGTAAAACAAAGAGTGATCAGTAAATGAACAGATTCCTAATCAATGATAAATATCAGTCCTGCAGAGCATCGTTGACTCACCCACAGTTGTTGACCGCCATCAGATCAGCCACCAGCATGAATGGATATGTTAGAACGCTCACTGCAATCTAGAGACAAACACGTATTAACGTTAACCTTGAGAAACATTTCATATATAATATTTAGAGATGTTGAACTTACTCCCATCACAAACTTGGTGTAGCTTCTCACGGCTGAGGCTTGGCTGAACTGCAGAAGAAATACACACACAGAAGTGTCAAAAGTGTCAAATATTCGTCCATCCTTTTCTAGAGAACCTGGAATTCGTTTACTTAAGAACTTTGATAGAACCTGTAATACTAATAATGTGTTACCGTAATAATACCTGTAAGACTGACATTATCCAGCACAGCATCATGTCATATTTACATCAATCCTTTGTTACTAAAATATGGCATATTATTAAAACGAAACCATCATAACATTTATTGAAGTTTCTTATCCGTCTGATCGTGGCTGAAAGGCATATTTGTGAACTTTGGTCAGAGTCAGGCTAGCTGTTTACCTCCGCTTCCAGTCTTTATGCTAAGCTAGGCTAACCACGTCCTGTCTCCAGCTCCGTACTAGTCTCACACTGCCAGACCATCATTCTGCTATAGGACGTTTAAAACACACAAGACGAAAACGTATTTTTTTTTCCCTGTTAGACTCACAAAGAAAGTGTTACTATCTGCGGAGGAGACAGACTCACGCTTTCGTCTACAGCATAAGTGTTGATAAAGTGAGCCAGGAGGTTGCAACACCACAGGAAGAGCACCTCTCCCAGCACGTGAGGTATGAGACCACTGCAACACAGCAGGAAAAAAAAAAAAAAAAAACTGGTCAGGCTGCTTAAACCCGCGGTAGTCAAAGATAAATATGTAGGAAGAATGTCACTAATAAGCAGTGAAATTACGACTCACACGTAGAATCCGGTCACTCCTTCTTCCTTAAAAATCCTGACAACACAACTGAACATGCCACTGCAAACATGACACACAGTGATGAGGTTAAATTTGGAAATATGTTGAAATATGTGCAGCATGATATAAAGCCTTACCTGTACTTGACCTCTCTGCCTACAAACTGAGCCATACACCGCACTGACATTACTGCCAAAAGAAAACAAGAAAAACCAGAAGATGTCAACTTGCGCTCTGAGAATTTGTGACGGACCAAAGACATTCTCTGCAGAAGTGGGTGAAGAAGGACTCATTTCCTTCATTACATCTTTATTTTTGAAAAAAAAAAAATCCAGAGCCTTAATTAAGACGTACCATGAAAAGGATGAGTTGCCACTCTGGACAAACACTGGATGATCATTTCATGTGACGTCTGGAGAGAGAAAAACAATGTGAAATTAAGCAATAGATGAACCTGGCGGCTGGTTTGTTTCGCTGTTTACAAGTGAAGTGGTCACACAGATGCATGTACAAACTGGAATCTACTGTATCTATGCATTTTCTGGTGGATAAATGTATCTTGAGTAGAACACAGCATCATTTAAAATGTCTTTGATGATGTACGAATCTGACCAGACACAGAACTTAAACGGACTCATTTCATAATAAGACATTTACATACCAAAATGTCCAACAGAAAGTAGGCATAAAGTATAAGAGACATTATAATATACATTGTTATATGCATTAGGGTGAACAGATGTGGAGCAGCTGACCTCTCACCTCTTTGACCACTTTCCTGAGTGAAGACTGCAGCTCATCTGTTTTGGACAGAAGCTCCACACGCTAATTAAAACAACAAACAATCATCATTTGATTATTATTCACAGTTATTAACATTAACATTTGTTATCTGTTAATGTTTCAAGTCGGACTCAATACATACTGTGTGTACTTTTTTAGGAACACATCTAATGCAATCCAATACAACCACTCTAGTAAAGTATGCACATATGCTGATGACTAAATGCTTTATATATAGAAACTGGTGGAGACATTTATACAATTTTGCTTTCGGTCCTCGTTTACCTGTTTAATTTTGCTCCTGAGCACAGTGGAGATGGCGCTGGACACGATGCGCGGTGAGAGGCCGCGGAAGAGTCCCCTCTTTCCATCCACTTTCACAATATGCTGTGCTGAAAACAGACCCGTTTACTGCCAGCTGCACTCAATACAACCATCCCAGTGGTTTTTTACATGATCAGTCCAGTAAATCTTATTTACCAACAGCCGTTTCCCAATTAGTGCTAATAATAGCCTAATAGCATAATAATAACTATGATATTTATATTAATTTTCTTCACTTTTGCTTCACTGCAAATTAACTAGACATAAATGTCATTAATGAGCTGTAGTAAAGATGCAGCACAAACAACTTATGACAGAGGTGTTTATTTTGTTTTGCAACCGTTTACTGAACCAATAGCGAACCTAAAATGTTGGCTACACTTTTACAATCAATATATTTGATCTATTACTATATCTATTACATATAGAATATATAATATGTGCAAAAATCCACACAATCACCCTCCTGCATCTATATAATAATTATTTGGTAAATCATTTCTCAAACTCGACAGGAAGAGCAGCTGAAGGGAAAACGTTTGGCCTCTCGTTTGCTCGGTCAAGCGGTTTCTTTTTCCATCAATCATAATGACCATATTCCACGTACAGCGTTATGATTATATTCGTCTTCTTAAAGATGCATTGTCAAACATGCCATGGATCACACCTATAAATCGTATCATCATATCGTTTTGATTCTCATACGACCGGCTGCCACGGGGGCAATCCAGTTTAACAGAGTGAAAAGCTTTAATGGGTTTTAGACGTCAAGAGAAATGATGAACTACTAAATTATAAAACCCACCAAGTGAGTCGCTTCTTGCCTGGAGAAGTTTGATGATGATGTTTAATGATGATTGGAAGCAGATATGTTGATTGAATGTTATAGTATTGTTGACTATGCTTGTCTAAATTTGCTCCAGTGAAGTTGATGGCTGAATATTGACCTCTGGTAAACCCAATTACAGAAGAACAGGGACTCTATGTGCCAGGACTGGTTGTTTATGCACTCCCATTCAACTGTTATTATCTCCCCCCTTTCTTTATTTTTCACTGATTCACTTCCAGTATTGACTTCCAATCCTGTCACTTATGTAGGTTGAGCTGCAGCTAGAGATTATCTGGTATCTAATATTGATATCAGATATTACAAGTGAAATCGTAATTACTGTGTAGTTATTGCATCACCTGAACATTTTTTTTATTTTGAAGATTTAGAGAATCCTGCTAAATATTACAAAGCTAAATCATGGCTGCGTGTGTTTTGGGGAACTGCAAAAACCCACCGGTATGGTCCTTTAACTCATGTACAGTTGATTGATCAGAAGCCGCTCACCATAGGAGAAGAAGCCAGGCAGGTATAAAACCCTCCTTCCAAACATTGTTGTGCCCACAGTTGGGGGAAGAGGTTCATGTCCCACCTGCAAAAACAAAAGTGGCAGATTATAAATGGCATCATTATTACTGTACATCCACATTAAGAGAGTTAACATGATCCTGACACAGACATAGGATGACAGTGATGACATGTGTCACAATTTTCTGATATTTTATTAGACCAAACTATCTTCAATGATAGTTAGTTGCAGCCCTAACTGGGTGGCATGTTCCTTTACCCTGAAGGTTATGATCATGGTAGTTTGTTCAGAAACAGCTAATAATAGCACATTTTCAGTCTCTCCAGAGTGGTTCCTTATATATTATTATTATATTATATATTCATATACGATGAATACAACATTAAATATTAATTGGACTGTATCATTAAATGCTGCCAATATGAGAAAAGATTGAACCTGATTGGTTCCTGAATCACTATCCAGAGAAGTTAAAGTCAGTTTCCTGTTAGATCCAGTAAACCTCAGAGCAGCTGCTCTTTGTTTTCATTGTTATAAGCTAAAAGTTAAAAGCTAAAAGTGCGTTTAAATTAGCTTTTGCTACGATGCATTGAACCTTTTTTATATGTAAGATGTTAACAGTTTATGTTTCCCTTCACTCCGAATAGGAAGCTAACTTCAGACCATGATGCGGTGACATTAGCAGGACCCTTAAAGCGGTAGAATACCGTAATTACGGTTGTAGTTAGCTAGCTTCATTAGCTAACCTGTATTAGCAGCTTCACATACAGCAGCGGGTGTGTGATGGCTGTCACTCCCGCTCCTAGCAGCAGAACCGCGGTGTCCACATCCACGGGAGTCGGTGCAGCGTCCCGCTCCACACCCACCGCCTCACCGGGAAGGTTCTCTGGCGATTCCATTACTAATTACCGTGAAGGAGGGAGTCGGTTCATCCCGTTTATCCCGTTTATCACTCTCGAGGTGACTGCGATGACTTCCGCTTTGAACCTTCAAAATAATAATAATATGAGTTACACAGTTAGAGTAAATAAATGCTGTAATAATATTACAATAAACAATGATAATCTGTCATATATATCTATATATATATCTATATATATATATATATATATCTATATATATATATATATATATCTATATATATATAGATAGATAGATAGATAGATAGATAGATATAGATAGATATACTTTATTAATCCCAATTAAAAATTAGAGTGTAGCAGCAGCATAACACAACTACACACAATGAAATAAAAAGAACAACCAACAATTAAGATAATAATTAATAATTAAATAAGAATAAGATAATTAAATAATAATAATAATTTGAAGGAAGGAGCACTTTACTTCCAGCAGGTGGCGCTATGGCCTTACAATGATCCTTGGTGTCTTCTCTTCTATTCCCCCCCGGGTAGTACCCTTGAAGCATCAACTGTGTTCTTATATGTTTGACATTTTTTGGATTTCAGTTTAATTTACCTAGGATAATAGTTACAGAAGTAAGTGTGTCATGTGGAAACTTTTATTTAATTAATGTGATGATATTATGATGAACCAGTCACTGTCTCTGATGGTTGGTGGAGGGAGAGCTTCTTCCTCAGGTTAATTAGTGATTATAAAATATATATAATATATATTAATGGGTCGGCAAAAACCAATATCTGTATGCCTTATTTTATGCTCTTGCTGCTTTGTATATATATATTTGTTGTGTGTTCTTTTCTTTTACAGATACATCTGCATTTGTCCCACATGCACAAACACCACATGCATCAGCCCTGTATCAAGTCTGATTAAACGTATTAGAACGGCTGCCTGACTCATAATGTTGCTCCTACTTAAGAACAAACACTGTTATAGAAATAGTCCAAATGCGACACTGATTCACTCAAATGGGAAGAAAATGTCAACAAGACACTTTAATTAACATATCATCTGGTGTCATTGTTTGTGCACGCCGTCATCACCGTGTCATTCATGGTTATTCACTTCATTGTATTTCAGTTCATGTGCATACGTATATATATATATATATATATAGCCTCTTTTCTTTTTTTTTACATATATAACACCATATGAAAAACAGCAAGATCTGATGTGTCTGGTGTGTCTGGAATAAACAACAGGATTGGTAGAAGGAGAAACACACACACACACACACACACACACACACACGCATAATTTAACAAGCAGACACAGCGGGTCACTTGATTTACAGTCATCATAGCAGATGCTAGTTTCAGCCCACTGACTGTTTCCATTCACGCTGACAGACTCGAGCCCCCAGTCTGCAGACGGGTTCATCACTTACTTCACACTGCTGCTGTCTAAGCAGTGATGCAGTATAAATTAGGCTTTAAGAGCCAATCCATTCTTCATTCATCACACTAGTCTGACACTGCTTAGTGTAACTGTAATGTCTGGAAAGATGATGCTAGACAGGATGTAAAGATGGTGTTAAATGGTCATAATTTCTCGGAAATTGAATATTTCCATATATATCCAGTTGATGAAATGACGACATATGTAACGTCCACAAATTTTCCTGTTTTGGTTCAGTCTCACAGCTCACTTCAACTTTGTTTTCAGCAGCAGAACTCAGGATGACAAGAACCAGAAGAACATTTTAACATTTCACACACACGTTTATATGGAACCAAATATCACTTATGTCATTAAATATACTACAAATCCCAAAAACAGCTGCGTACAACAAAATCCCAGTTTAAACTAAATCTCCGTCCCCGTCATCTCATCATAAATTTAAATCAGTTTAATTAAATCCTTCTTCTCTTTCCATCCTTTATTGATCCAATGCAGGGACCTAATTTCTCTGCTCTCGTGTGTGTGTGTGTGTGTGTGTGTGTTTTATTAGCTGCTGTCATGCAGGGTTTAGATGGATGAAGGGTTGTATGGATTTCAACCCTGTGTGAGGTCAGTCGGTTTGTTTCCAGGTTTAAATAGGGTCATATTCTGGTTATTTTGGCAGCAATATAAAATGATAACGTGCTTTTCTGCCACCTCGTAGCCAAAAGTAAAGTAAAAGTAAATTTTTTTCCTTAAAGTTAAAATGAAGTGATCATAAAAGTCAAACCTCTGCAGTCAAAGCTTTTAGGGGTATTTTCCAACGTGCTTCATTTGTCTGATTCGGTTAACAAAAAGAACCAGATATGTTTTTTATTTTTTATTTATTGTTCTCATGATCTGAAGTATTACTGGTCAGCTTCGCCATCAACCGACGTCTGTGCTGCATGCCGTGAAATGAAAAAAAAAGTCTTACAGCGTAAAAATTGATATAAAGCAGCCTGAACGACCGTCCTACGTTCAAACGTTTCTTCATTTTTCAAGAGGTGACACTTGTTGAAACGTTTAAAAAAGAAGTTTTTCTGCATCACTCATCTGTGTCCTGTTTCCTGATTCATGGAGGATTTCATCTTTCCATTTGTTTTCACTTTCTTCCTTTCTAGATAAAATGAAACTAGTAGTCTTCATCCATCTGATCTTATTGTAACTATTAACTGACGTCTTTGGCACCTTTATCTTCTTGTGTTTTCTCTTTTTTTTTAAAAAAAACTGTGATTTCTATTTTACACATGAATCA
Organism: Pampus argenteus; assembly: GCA_036937835.1. Taxonomy (NCBI): domain Eukaryota; kingdom Metazoa; phylum Chordata; class Actinopteri; order Scombriformes; family Stromateidae; genus Pampus; species Pampus argenteus. The sequence goes on along the minus strand of CM072864.1, from coordinate 5,066,326 downwards.
TACTTTCTCATTTTTCCTCTTAAAGTAAAACAGCAACAGTAGATTTAGAGTAACATGTGACTCATTTCACCCTGCTCTCACCTATCTGCACACACTATCTCAGTAACCCAAATTATACTTGGTGCAAAACATCAGTGAATGGATAACAGTCTTGTGGCTTCATTTACATAACTATATTCAGTTTGCTCTCAATCACGAGACGATCCTTCAGGGTTTTTTTTTTTTTTTCTTTGCCCTCTGAGCTGCAATCATCTTCTCGCCGGCGTGCCTTTGTTCTAGTGGTCTGGTTCTTATCAGGATATTTAAATGTCCTCTCATGTCCGGCTGATGAGACCGTGGTCCTTCTAAACAGATGGATGGCGGTGACTCATCAGCTCGACACTCTCATCGCTCTGACAAGGACAGGAGACGTTTGCTTAAGTTAATTAGTAAAGGTGCCTTCATCTGTGAGATGTGACAAACTCATTAGAAGCTAAGACTTGTGTTGTTGTTGTTGTTGTTGTTGTTGTTGTTGGCAGTGCTGCAGACACACATCATGGGGAATGTGGTATGATACTATGATAAACCTTTGTTAGTTGGCAGCTGATTTCTCTCATTCAGGTTTTTTTTAACTCACTGTATTCATTAAGTAATAATAATTTAAGGCCATATGAGTGAACATATGTACATGCAAAAGTTCCAGATGCCGTTCAACAACTTGTCCTGTGTCTGTGTCTGGATCCTCTGCTTTGTTGCTGCATTGATCTGTTTGGTCTTTAATGCTTTTCTAACCTCCCAGGATATCACACTGTTTAACCGACAGTGTCAAAGCTGTGCAAAGAGTTGTTGCAGCCGGAGCTTAACAATGTCATCTCATGAACATCCCATGAGGGACGACGGTTGCCAGTGTCACTATTCATGAGTTCATGAGCACCAACACTATAAACAAATAATTACGTCTCTTACAAGATGATCAAGAGCGGCCTGGTATGATGAAGTATCTAAAAAATGAATGTCTTTAAACAGGAAAATCCAATTTACAGTAAATCCAATCAAAACTGTCTAAAGTGACAAACATATGTGAGATTCATTTCCCTTTTTTTTACTCCCTCGGCTAAAAGGAAAAAGACAGATCCAGCAATCACATCCTAAATCAAAGTGACATAGACTCTCCAGATGAAGGTAAAGAATCACTTTTATTTGCTCTGGAGATAAAAAAGGCAATACATGCAGGATTAGAGCAGGGAAGACACAGCTCATCTCAAATTTATACATGCCTATAAAATGTGCAGCCCGATCCAGCGTCTTGATCTGCGCTCTATAAATAATGTCCATAAAAATAAGATGTTAAAGCGCCACCTCAGAAATTCAACTTGAGTAATAAACAACTTCATAAGTGTGACATTATATTTGCAGTTTGAAATGTAAACGTCTCTTTTCCTGCAGCAACAGGCAGCTGTAGGAGACCAAACCAGAGCTGAAAGGATGAAAATGTGTGTGTGACTTCCACATGTGTAAACAGGCAACTGTTCACAGCAGCTAAATATATATATAGTTAAAAAAACAAAAACAAAAACCTTGCATGACTGTAAAGGGTTTTTGTGTCGTGGGAGTTGCAGACCTCTAAGATGCTGTAGGGGGACTAACTCAACTACTTTGGTCATGTGACTTGCTGCCCACACTGTTTAGTGGGATCAACTAAAATATAGTTATAAAATCCAACATTACTAACCTCACTAATCCTAAGAAAATATATTTTATACAGATTTTGAGTCTGCTTAGTGAAGCATTATGTTGATTTTCTGAAATACATTTACATATTTCTGTCATTTTGACCTAAAATCTCTGTATACGATGCTCAAATGGGGCTAAAAAAAAAGGATTCTTACCACTTATTTCATCAATAAATGATGATTTTTTTAAATTAAATTTTTAAAAATAATCAAAAATAATTGATCAGTGGGCTATTAATGCGTTTCTTTTTCTGGAAACATCTGTCAACATCTTCTATGGTAGAAGGAAAGGAGAGCTGCAGATCTGACCGGACACACAGTTAATAGTCAATCAATAGTCAATAGTTAATCAGAAACTACCTACTCTGATATTCCCTCATGAATGAGACATTATTACCGTAATGCACTGGGGATTGCTTTTGTTTAATATGCTGTAATAATAATAATAATATAATTTTTCATATATATTTTTTATTCTATGTTTGAAATGTCACTTAAATAAATCTTTAAGGTAAAAATGCTTGAGCCCGAAGATGACCCTGATCTGAGTTCTTCCTAATCACTTATTGATCCCAATGTGTTTTCCGTTTGTTTGATGATTGATGATTGTTTACCACAAGGGGGCAGTCTATAGCTGCAGTCTGCAGCTCTTTCACAGCACCAGCAGCTTTAACAGCTTCCCTCACTGCTGCATCTAAACATCAGGTTGCATCAGAGCTGCTTTCAGAAACCTAAAACCTGGACCTCCATGTTAATGTCAGTGTTGTCCAGTATCTACTGTTGCTATATAAATACAATAGTACAGTAGTAGTTGTAGTATTCATATGTGGTGCTGCAAGTTTAATGTTGACAGTTTATATGAAAACAATATTTTGTTTGTCAAATGTTTTGTTTTATTATAACCTTAATAGTCAATTAGATTCTGTAATACCTGCATATAATGACCACAGTGCTATGGTGCAAAAACATATTGCAGACTATATTATGTTCCCAATTACATTATGTTGGCAAATGTAATCACTGCCTGGATTATGTTCACACGCTCTGAAGTCACAGGGGGCGGGTGTGTGTGTGTGTGTGTGTGTGTGTGTTTAGGTTGATTAAGATTAGTGAAAGATTGTAGTGTCTCTTAAATGTTAATGAACATGTTAGGATTCAAGTCATGGCCTGTCTTTCTCTAACCTTACCATAAAGTGCTGCATGCCAGCCAATAAACATCGCCATCAAAAGTTTAATACTGCTGTAGTTTCTACTAGCGGATATTGGTCCATTGAGTATTTCACTGGGTTCAGTATCAGTATTTATTGCTCATCAAAATGTGCTCATTATGAATGAAAATCATGATTCAGTTGTTGTTGCAGATAGATAGATAGATAGATAGATAGATAGATAGATAGATAGATAGATAGATAGATAGATAGATAGATAGATAGATAGATAGATAGATAGATAGATAGATAGATAGATAGATAGATAGATAGATAGATAGATAGAGATTTGAACATATTACTTCTCGTCACAACAAACTCATGCAGGCTCTTTTACCATCTGTGCTGCAGGTTTTAATGAAATGAAACAGTCTCTCTGATTTGCTGACTCCATCCTTGCCTGTATGTCATCAGGCCTCAGGATCAGTGGATGGGGCTTTGTTGGCATCACAGGGTCTCACCTGGTCACAAACAGTGACTGAGCCTCTGCAGTTAAAGCCCTCAGACACGTGAACACACAAACACCAAATCAATCTCCTCTTTTGGACAATACAGTCAAATCAAATTTAAAATTTTTGCTTTTATTCTCATTCTTTCCCTTGTACTTAAAGCATACCAATAATCCCATTCATCATTGTAGTCCGCTCTCGGCACCTCCTGACAGGCTGACACACAGAGGGCAGCACTGCTCCCTCCATGAAAAGCTGCTGCTGCGCTTCACACATGAACTGAGCTTTCATTTAGCTCCGAGCCATCAGTTCCCAGGCCGAGGACACAAAGCTGTAAATGTGCTGGGACATTGTGTACTGAACGTCGTGTGCTGCTGCTCAAAACACAAAAGACTCAACTGCAGTGCCGTGAAACCCTCATATGTCGACAGTGTCAACACTTCAGGAATTTAGTCAAATATTGCAGTCATTTAAAAATGTATATTTCATATTTTTTGCTTTTATTGTTTTGTATTATCTGTTATAAACGTTTTGTGTATTCTGAACACAAATAGAGTAGTGAGAATAATGTGTTTCACATTTCTGAAGAGGAGACATTATTCAATATTTTTACCTCAACCTAACAAAATAAACATAATCTAATATTAAAAAAACAAGTGTGTTGACATGTCAACAACAAGATCCATGACACCACGAGGAGGAGCTGGACCAGGACGTTCATGATTTAAATAATAAATATATTTATTTATTATATGATTTTTACATTTTACATTATTAAGATGAGATGAAATTGATCATTTTGAGCCCAAAAATCACAAGAAATTGTGTTTTGTGCTTTGAAACTGAGCCAAAGCAGTCAGACAAATTAAAAATAAAAAATAAAAATAAAAAATGATGGTGTGAAAATATCACATTAAAAATAAAAGAATAAAACATGCTGGAGAGTCTGCATGGGAACATATGGATATAATGAGCTGTCCTGCATGTGTGCTGACTCAGTTTTTATGCTGTGTCATCCTCAGCAGAAAGACGGGATTGAGGTCCCATCATCCAGGTCAGGTTATGTTGAGGCACAGTGTGTGTCTACAGTTTGTTCTCACAGCAGATTAAAGGCCCCGTGGATTAGGATTAGTCAGATCTATATATATATATATATCTATATACCTGTGACCACAGAGGCGAGGTCAGGAAGTGAGGACGTGCAGATCAGACACTGGAGATGTTCGAACAGGAGGGAACCAACTGGAAATGATTCCCGCTGATAAAAAAATGTCGCCTCCCTCCGGTGCCAACCTCGAGATAAACAACATAAATTTAACCTATTAGAGGTGATGATTAGTTTGGTTCCAGACTACAGCTTTAACGATTAATTAACAGACAAAATATTAATTTAATTAATTAATTAAATCTGAAGCTTATACGAGGCTTCATCAGTGTGAGTTAGTCATATCAAGTGGATATCTGACATATTTACAGTCTGTTTAGCATCAGATTCCCTCTTTGTGTTTCCCTGTTGAGCTGTAACACTGTAACAGTGAATATATCCACTGATTTGATTCATTTAGAAGCTTCATATTAGCTTCAGAGAAACGTTTGAATGTGTTTTTGCAGAGACTGTGGATTATTTTGTCCCCCATCACTTCCATTGTAAGTGCATTATGATCTTCTAATGGTCAGTATGAACAGGAGGAATGAAAAAAAAACACGTTTCCTGATCTGTTTAAAGACACACCTGAAAAACTGCAAACCAGTCCGTTAAAGTTCATGCTGGGAGGAGGTCCCAAATATGCTGTGACCTCTGTTTACTTCCATTGTCTGGTTTTATGCTCTTATGTACAAATAAAAATGCTGGAACAAAAAAAAAAAGAAATCTGTAGTTTTAAATCTTATTATCGGATCAAGAAGGGTCAGTTTTTATACATGCTTGTTGTCGTGGATATGGTTTCCTTACTCGGTTACCGTGGTTTCCTTCCTTTTTCTCTTTTAGGTGGGAGTTTGCACATTGATATAAAACACTGTAAGATAACATTAAATGAAATGTGCTGTAAAAATAAAATTGCCTGATTGTTGCCTTATTAGGTTCTAATTCACAGTATTGTTTAAACAACGTGCATGTGGCACGTTATATGTTTCTGTAAATATGTTTTCTTGATATTTTTTATGGTGAAGAACACATTTTCACTTAAATGAAACAGGACACGATTTCATCAAGTTTGATCAGTGTCAGTGTGTGTGTGTGTGTGTGTGTGTGTGTGTGTATGCCAGCTGCAGAAGCCTGGTACAAGGCAGCACCACAGAGGAAGTGGGTCAGTTTGGTGTGAGAGAGACAGAGACAGAGCCAGCATCCATCTGCAATAATCAAAATACAAATCTGAATGATTCCTACTAAACGTTGTTTAGCCGTCCAGCTGCTCCAGTTTTGCTTCACTCTTAGCTCTCATAGTTTTGGGTCACAGCAGGCAGCTGTTTCAGAAAAAAATAAATAAATAAAAAATCTCTAAAAACCCACTTCGCTGGCGAACACAGTGGAGCATTTAGTAGCTAAAAAGCCAGTTAATATCCCTCAGCAGCTGGTGGAGACCAAAAACAGAGCTAAAATAAGTCAGGTGGTCCGTCAGGTGGACAGAAGCGAATGATAACGTTGCTCTGTGACTGCTGGATGACGCGGTAAACAACAGGTGTTCAACAGGTGATGGTGATGTGTCAATGATGCCTCTAGGTGGCCAAACAAATGTGCTAATGCAGGTTGAAGTATCTGAGTACTTCATTGGTTCATCGTGGAACTGAACAGCATTTTTTAAAAATCACCTCCAGACATATAAAAAAACTGAATAATCATCCATGTCTGTCCACAAGAAAAATTCAAGTACCTTGTTAAAATCTTTAAAAATGACCTCCTCCACTTATCCCTTATTGAAACATACAAATATATATGTTTATATATATAATTTCTAAGGTTTTCCTGCTGGAAAGTCAGATTCTCAGTGTTTGTGCGGTTGGAGGCTTTAAGGGTTTTCACACCTGTGTAAGTCGCATACTGGACTATGATTGGCTCAAAACTAGTTGTGATGTCACAAATCCTGCTAATAGATACATTTTCCTCCTTCAGCAGATGAATGTGAAAACAAACCCTGAACATACATCATTCTGTACAGAGTAGAAAATCTTGATTTCATACAAACGTTATCACTTGGTTTGCTGTCATTATTATATGATTAAGCCGTGCTGAGCAGATCATCATGGCTTGCTTTTTCCCGCTGGTCTACTACTTAAATTTGGAATAATAAAAAAAACAAAAAACGCCAAAACCTCCAACTTTGACATATTCTGTATTTGAAGAACTTTTGAAGAAATTAAAGCCAAATGAACAAAGAAACCAGTCACACACAACAAAATGACTCATGAAAACCTTACAGCATGCTCGATGCTGTCATTAGAGTACTCAAGTTCAAAGACATATTAAAAGGTATGAACCCTGATCAATACTTCTTTTATGAGGAGATGACACCTGAACAGAAAGGGAGAAGCCATTAGGCCCGTTATTATTATCAAGGTGTGCATTAAGGACTTTATTTTGGCTTCTTAAGAGGTCCCGACTGAAGGCCTCTCACTGTCACACATTAGAGAAGTTGAATGGACAGAAGCTAATGGTGGTGTTTCTAAACTTAGAGTCCTACAATGACGTCAATGTGCATCAGACAAAATGATCTTTTCATTATCAAATCGGAATTAATCACATATATATATATATATATATAACCTGCTATAGATCCTCTAACTACGCTGAAATTATCAAGTAAATGTCTAATAATTGCATCATAAATACATCATTTTCAACTGAAACCAGCGCACGTACTGATTATAAATAATAATAATAACCACATTCTGATTGATTATAGATACAGGATATGTATACGCTTCTTTCAGAAATATCTAGTAAGTTTCTGCACAACCCAAACAAGTCACTAGTATCAAAGCACCAGTTGGCACCCATGTGTTTGTATAAGCTGCTACATGTCTGGGGCAGTGACCTCAGTCTATACAGCACATTAACACACGTCCCATGGAGCGAGGAAGGGGAGCGTTTGCTGTATACTGATGCCAGTGAAGCATACGACCCCCACCCTGGTCCCTCCCCTCACTCTGCGCATGTGCTGTTGAGCCCCGCCCTGCCGTTCTATATGTTTAGGAACATGTTGTTCTCTGGCAGCAGGCCTGGAAACAGCAGAACAAGTCTATGCTATATTACACACATCATGTAGAAACGAGTCCTGCAAATGAAACCACACGATGCAAAAGTTGGTCTATGAACTCCAACGACATGACGCATCATTTTTCTGTGCCTTAGATATCTTATACTTATATTATATGATGTGACAACACTATGGTAAAGATATGGCCAGGTTTAGGTAAACATCAGGGTTAGAGTTCAAATATGTACTTTGTTAAAGTTAAGGGATGGTCGTGGTCCTGTTCTATGACAAAAGCATCCTGATAAATAAAGTTCAGGTGAAAAAAACAACAAAACAAAACAAACACAAATACTCTTAAACCAAAATGATGGAAGCAAAATTAAAAAAAAAAACAAGGCTCAGACAGCACAGAGCGAAAACCGAACAAGACAAAACAAGAAGATGCAGACAAGAACTGATGAGGGAATAGAGAACAGGTGACTGGACAAGAGGAAGAGGAAGAGGCGAGGAAATGATGGGCTGTCTGAGGTAAACACTGGGACCAGAGCAGAAAGAACAAACATAAACAACAAAACAACAACTAAATAGCAGATATGACCTCTCTTATAGTCACTCTCTGACAGACCTGATTCCTGACAGTCTCGTCTGGGGTTTTCAGACTTTCTCGCGCTCCTATTGGCTCCTCGGTGGTCATGTCACAGCTGTTTCCATCTTTTCCCCTGATTCAGCGTTGTCTTGTAAAAATCCACCCCGCCTCCTTCAGCTCCATTTCACATCCTATAGCTGCCCCTCCCACCCCCACTCTCCTATGCTCATAGTACACTGTGTACCCTGCATGAACATGAGAGGCACAGAACACTGACATATTCATATCTGCTGTGTGTGTGTGTGTGTGTGTGTGTGTGTGTGTGTGCGCGTGTTTACAATTTCATACTTACTATGGCATGGGGTATCCTCCTTTCCCTCAGCCAATAGGAACACTCCTCTTTGTTATTCTTATAGTATTATCCCTGTTAGCTGCTATAACAGCAGCTGCTGTGCTTCCTGAAGTCTACAGAGACAACATACCAGACAACAGGCAGCAGCGGTGGAAGAAAGACATATTACATATTTTACTACTGTAGAAGTAGAAATACCACAAAGTACCACAGTATGAACAGAGGTGTACAAGTACAAGTCTTGCAATAACAGTCTTACTTAAGTAAAAGTAGAAGCAGTAGTTGTGCAACTAATTGCAAGTTATCAAAAGTACAAGTCCTCATTATTCACAATGTTTTCCACTATGTAATATGTATTATTTATATATATATATATATATATATATATATATATATATGTCACCGACAATGTTTAAAGCCCCGAAGGGTCGAAACAGTGTGAAGTGCATCATTTATTCGTCACCTTTAAATGCAAGAATCTCTAAAGGATCTTATATAAACATTTGTCCACTAAATTAACAGTATAGATACAAAGACCAGATCAGATTTGAGGCTGTCTGATGAAACAGACCCTGTGGGGATAATCCAATGAGGATCTGAAGGATTAGAGACAACTGTGGGAAACAACTTCTCCTGTTTTTGGCCTAAATAAACAGCGACTGGGCGAGACTCAAAGAGAAACAAAGCGATATTCATTTCGCTCTGACGCATTAATCAAAAACACATTTTGATCGTCGACTATTTACTCAAAACATCAGTCAAAAGATGATTGCCGCATGTCTACATAATGTACAGCGAAACATATTCATGTTAACATAAAGAATCCAGGCAGAAATCTCGTCGTAGTTTTGATCATTTATTCCAAGAAAAAGTTGTCAAACATATTTACAGCAAAATACATGATGCTTTTTTTTTTAAAAAACATCTAATGGCTCCTGTCAGCTTCATTAACAAAAACAACGTACTGAAACATACATTTTATGTACACACTGGAAATATGCACTAAAAAGAAAAAAAAAAAGAAAAGTTCAAGATATGACAAATGCATTAAAACGGGGAGGATGTGTACAGTGTTTACAATGAGGCAGTGGAACATTTTGCATAGTGTGACGTGTTTTTCAAGTGGAATCAATACTGAAGAGAGCTCAATGAAAAAGGCTCGTACGAGCACAGTGACAAGCAGGGCTAGCACTGGTGCTTTAGTTGTAATGATCCTCAGTTAGCTTATGCACCATCAACCACAGACATGTCATGTGCAGGCGTTTAACTGTGCGCTTTGACGCTTGAAAAAAAAAAAAACATATTAGTGAACACTGCCGAGCAGGTGAGAGAGATTCAACAACCCCGAAACGGGGAAAACAGGTTTCCTACGTGCTGCAACACTGGTTCAAAATAAAACCTTTAGGTTTTAACCAACACAACATTAGCATTCAACACCTACAGCTCCCATATGTGCACACTGTTGTTGCAGTTAGATTGCTGTACATTCACAGAGTCCTACAAAAAAAAAAAAGCCTGAAACATTCACGAGGATGCACTTCCACCTGTCGCACACACACACACACACACACACACACACACACACCTTTTACACGGTAATGAAACCTTATGGCAAGCTGTAGCTGTTGAATGCAAACAGTATGATTGTAGCGCTCTAATACAGCCATTAAGAAAAGAGGTGTTTCTGTTATTAACAAAAGGAAAACAAAAAACACACACAAGTGTTGCTTGTAGCTGAGCGAAGAAATCCGTCAGAGGTTGGATCGAGATAAAAAGAGACAAAGTCTGAGGTAAAAACCTATCAAGCAAACTGCCCCTCGTATCAGAAACTAAGACACTGTTGCAACGAGACAGTCGAGATAAATAAAAATGTGACTACAAAATGCCTTCAAATCTACACAGTGCTATGAAACCAAAAAAAACAAGCTTTGGTCGTTCCTCTGGTGAAGCTTACAGAACATTTAATAAAAGGCTTTTCACGCTCACTACTGGATGCTGTAACTACCCTCCGTTTCATTTCTGTGTTTTGAACCTCTGTATTTACTAGTTTACTGGAAGGCCTCGTTTACCATCGAGTACCTTCTGACATTTTTTTATGAACGAAGCCATAAAATATAATATTTATATGCTGAGGTTGCACAGGCAACGGTCAGTTGTCTTGAATCTAATCACGAGACCACTGCTGTGATTTGATGCCGATGCAAATAGTTTGAAGCACTTTTGATAAGGAGTGGAAGAAAAGAAGGGACAGTTAGGAGGGTATTATTATTATACGGCTGCCTTTCAGATACCCATGAATCCATACCACACCCATCAGAAACCTTAATACTTAATATCTAATATCTTGAACTGCATTTTAAGTGTTATTATTTCAACTTGTGAGGAGTCTTAAAATGCCACGCTCAACCTCAAGGTAAAAAAAAAACGTGCAAAATTAACAACAGCAACCTATTTATGTCATTGTCAAAGCATTAAAGTAAAAAACAAAACAAAAACAACAACACAAGTCTTCCCTCAAAAACAGCCCATCCACCAAATTCTGATTGTTTCTTGGTTAATTTGGTTAATTCAGCAAATATGTTAATACAAGCTTTGCAGTGATGACAGACAAGATATACACACATGTCCAACAGGTGCTCTTTGGATGCAACAGGAAGTGATTTTGTTTGGTTACAGTATTGTATGGAGTTGATACAGGCCTGCTACTTCTATGGTGTGCACCATATACAGACCATTAGGATTCAATAATCAAAACATGGCACAGAGTTGCAAAATATCTTTATCAACCTTCTTTATGTGATTCACATCAATAACAGTACAATATCTTCATCTAAGTTTTGTATATTTTTTTCATCTTCATGGTTGTATCCCAGAAATGATCCCATTTATTATTGCAGCTGGGATACTGTTTGAACGGTGTGACATCACTGAAAAGGAAAAGTTTCCGTTGTTCAAGTGCGCATTTCTGCAGACAGAAAAAACTCACAATGGCACTTGGTGTGAATGGTCTTTAAGGCACGAGGTTATATGGGGTCGGGTGGGGTCGGGTGGGGTGTTGTTCGTCGTTCACATTCACATATCATCATGGGTTTTGAACACTGGTACAGTAAGCTAATCTGTGCCACAGCCCTGTGCGTTACAAATGTTAAGGAAGAGCAGGCCTGGGAGCAAAAAAAACAACAACAAATAAATCAACAAATGTCATGAAACCTTGTTGTTCCTCATGTACGCTGCTGGTGAACGCCCTCGGCTCCGTGGTGATGGTTGTGATGGATGATTTGCATATTGTTCCCATCGATTGTGGATTCTTCAAAGTTCACAGAGTTTGTCACTGAGTCCCTTTTTCTCGTTTGGGGGGGGTCCGTGTAGTAAACAAAGCTGCAGACACAGAGGGTATGAACATGTTAAACCAAGGGCAACAAGAAAGACAAAGAAAGGCAGGTTTTTATAACTTTAAATGTGAAGCTGCAGCTGAGATGTGATACGCATAGCATGAAGGAGACAGTCATACAAATATGACAATTGGTGGGTTAAAGGAGGAGTGACCCAGTAACATCTGGTGTTTACTGGATTCAGCTCTGATCAGCGGTGATGGAAACATGTCACCCCGGTGGACAACGCTGACTCCCCAGCAGGTTTACCAGCGTTTGGTGTTCGCCAACTGTATCTGGCAACCTGTGCTATAAACATCCACCACAAACTGGTTTTTACATTTCTGTTTGTGTATGAGGTAAACAAACAAGTTAAGCATGTTAATCAGTGAGAGGTGTTGGCAGGTGGATGTTTATTTAATTTGGACCATATCCCGACTTCACCTCCGTACATCGTTCTCATTCCTTCTATTCCTTTCAAACGATTCACCTGTTAGGACCTCCAGACACGTTGACAATAATAAAAAAGGTCACTGGCTGCGTCACAGTGTAAAGCCAACAGATGCACTGCTTCTACATGTACCTGCAGTGAAGTGGCAACACCACCTGACGCCCTGGGCGGTGTTTCCTGCCTGTGGATGCATCCAGCTTCAGTTCAGCACTAATAATAGCCCAGTGGCTGACATGCCACAGCTCAGGCTAGCCTAGCAGTGGTTTGTTCCTCTTTTCACAGGTTGCATAACCTCACAGCGCATGGTATGAACTAAAGTGGGTCAGCTTAGGGACGGATGTGCTGACTGGAGTCATGTAAAAGTCCTTATGTCACTGTCGAGGATGAGCACGGATACTTAAAGTAGAATATTATATAAAGCAATTACATAAAGATATACTGAATTTTTTATCTCATGGTTTCATAGCGTCCTCTCAGATATATGATATCTATAATGTCACTAACGTATCCTGACATGCTAAAAGCAAGTAATCAATCTGTTTTCTGGAGGATCCCAGTCATTTATCACCACACTCTGACCGAACTGTAGTGTCAGAAAGCCCAACGCAGTCACTGAAGAAGACGAGCAGATCAGCTCACAGCGCCCTGAGGCGTCCGCCTGAACTCACAGGTGTGCTTCATTTCTTCATCATCACTTTCCTTGTTTTTCAGCAGGAACAGATGTGTGCGTCTTCTCTCACAGAACGTTGTGTCTGTGTGTGAACTCTCTGACCTGAGCCACCTATCCACACCATGGATAGGTTACGCTTTCTAACCTGGTTTACAAGGTGCTTCCAAATGACAACTGTCACACAGTGTTTACAGTACGCGATCACCAAATGATCCACTGGAAGCAGCAACTCTGGATGAACACACGTTGGACGAAGACGGAGCTCTGCTGAGGGCTTACGTGAGGTATTTCTCTTTTGATTGTCCTCCTATGACTGTTAGTCTAATAAAAGGCTCCACATGGATTCAATTTTTGAACATTTTAGACTGTGAAACGACTGTTGGATGAGAGGACAGATGCATCCTCGTATTTAAAAATCAATCCCAGAGAGAGTGCCTATGTACTGTTAAAATCAGTAAACTGCTTCCAAAACTAGGTGGGAGTTGAATTTATTTAGTTATTAAAGTTAAATAAATGAGCAAAACTAAGGTCTAACCCCAGCCGATCCTGGACAAAACGGAGGCTTGCTGCCATTGTTGTTGCATAACCCGAACACAGACGCCGTCTTTAAAGAAACGCCAGCAAGCGCTATCTTTAGGGAAGTGGTGGGGGATGGTTTCTTCTGAGCCAGGATACTGTGGCAGCTGGAGAGGGAGTGCTAGCTTTTTACGAGCGTGCTGTGGTTTTGTTGGTGGGCGGCATTTAAAGCAACACATTCCACTTGGCTGGCATTCACAAAAAAAAAACAACTGTCTGTTATGTAAGTGTAGGTATGTGCCTCCGGGTTTCCCAGGTTCCTCTTCCCTGTGAAAAAAAAATGACAAAGCATTTCCAGCAGGTACAGAGGCTGGCGAAGTGGCAACGTGATGATTGATAACTGGTTGGATGATACCAACAATGGGAAAACCGGGAGGACGTTCAGTCCAAAGGGTATAAAACAGATGAAGAGTAAATAAAATGTGTCATTCTGTCGAAATCAGTAACGTCTGTCTGACTGTTGCAGCGGATAAAAATAAAAGACTTTAAAAGGGAAACCAATTTTAGCTCTCTGCGAACAGACGCTGACCACGCCTCTTCTCATCTATAATTTACTGGAGCGTTGAAGCATTCAACAATCTGCACTGGTCGACGCAAAAACGCACACAGATGGGAGCTCGTCAACAGCCCAGCATATTAGCGCACGGAGCATCTGCAGAGGTGGGAAGTCAGTTTGGAGTTGTGAAGCTGCGATAGGTGGTACGCAGACTGCCAGGAGATTAACACGGTGTAAAGAGCTTACAGCACATTAGATCCAATACAGCCACCATGAATGAGGACGGTGAAGTGGAAAAAGATGCGGATCCGTGTTATTCCAGAGCACCGTGGGATGGCGGTGGTTTTCCTGGCTGTATGGGACGCTGGAGGGTTGGTGAACAGTGACAGACGATATAAATGATAGTCTACCTTTTCCTCACCTTTCCTCCAGTGTTCGTGTTCATCAATAAACACTAAGAGAGGCACGTCGTTTGCACAGGAACTCGTTTTTGCAGTTCTTGCTCTGAACGCTGAAGAAACATTTACAACCTTTTACACCCTTTTACAACCTTGTTGCATAAGTATGCCAACGCGCTCATAACACCCGCTCTCAAATCTCATAAAGGCATTTCTCAGCCCGTCTGTAATACCCCTAACTGACTGAGCCAACACAGTACATGCTGTACCCTGCATGCAAACTGCATTTTCTTTAGGCAGCTGTCAGAGCTTAAAATGTACATTGCTCTGGAGTATGAAGATGAGATGGAAAGAGGAAAAGACATCAAACCTGTTTGAAGGCATCTGTATGTTTAATACAGTACGTGGAGGTATTTGTCTATACCAGGACAACATCCTGACAATGCATGTTTGTTAAAACCCTGCCCACGCTGTCGATGCCGTGTAAAGACTGTACATGTGCTTACAGTGTTCTGGCCTGGTTTAGACAGAGGCGGCACACGGCTGGCAGGCAGCGAGGGGACAAAATGTTCCCGACGCAAGCCTCTCTAAGCCCTGAACCAGGAGAAGCACTCTCATTGTCCAGCAGATGAGGGAGGGAGGGAGGAAGAGAGGGGGGGGGTGGACAGATAGGATGGGTGAGATAGATGTCGACCAAAACAAAGAGATACACACGGTTATGATACGATGCTGACAACACACACTGATTCATGTCATTAAATTATATTTCCTCGTCATGAGTCTTAAATGATTTCTTTCATACAAACAGCAGCAAAAAGTGACAAAAAGACAGTCGAACACGTTCAGTTAAGAATTGGCGATATTCAAGCAGTGAAAACAACTAGAAAAGTTCAAATAGTTCCACCAATAGTTGCGTCTTAACTGCATTAAACTGCATGAAACTGCATTTTTTAAAAGGCGCGTCTCTTCATGACGCTCGCTGACAGCTGGTGAAGCTGTTATCAACTGATCAGGCTCAATGCAGCTGATACTGATCAGTATATTCACGCCTCGGTTCGCTCACTTACAAATGTTTCGTATCAATATCTTTAAATTTCTGAAAACATTTTCATGGCAAAAGACTACAAGTTTAGTACTAGTTCAGTTCAGTATTTTCTAATTTTTAAAAGATTTTATAGAAATATCAGTTTCATAAAATAATGGTTAGTTGCAGCCTTAACTCTGTGAGTTTGTCCACCAGAGAGAACTAAGAGTTTATATTTACACATCAAAGGAATCCTCATCAAAAACATGTATACGTTTTATGCATTTATATCAAAATGAATATCAGTCAATATATAATCATTGTTTTTGTTTTGCTCCCAGATATTGAACAGCATCAGTCTAAAGAATCAGCAAGGCAAGATTTTTTATCAAGTAAATAACAATCATTAACTTTTGTTACTGAATTTTTTATTTTTATATTTATTAGTATATTTTTGTGTGTTAAATCAATCAAATCGTCAGCTCCTGACATACATACATACATACACACACGCGCAGCAGAAATCTCTGTGTTAACAGCCACTAATCCCTCTCTACAACAGATGACAGCTTTTCCCACTGAATGAGGCCTGTTGCATAACATGCTATCCCATCATGCAGCGAGAGAAAGAGGACAATCTGCAGCAGACGAGCACGCAGACGAGAACGCAGCGGCGCCTTCGGAGTCTGTTGGAGACCCCACTGATACCTGACCTGAGAGGTGTCATGTCACGGCGAGGCAGGGTCTCTACACCGAGGGGTTTTAACAGGGGGATGGCGGCACGATCCCAGAGCTAATTGTCAAACTAATGGCCAAACTTAGTCCTGGTCAATAGAGGATTCAGGTTCAAACAAACAGACGCGGGGTTCAGGTCACTGAGCATTGAGTCAGAGGCTGACTGATGTTCTACGAGGAGTTTCCGCTCCACATAGCAAACTGAGACAATGAACATCTGACACTGGCACTGCTGGAGAAAAAAAAGTAAAGTTCCTATGAAGTGTGTTTGTTTAGAGGGTCTTTGAAAGTCGTGAATCGGGTGGGGTGACACCAGCCTTCATCGTTGAAGCATTTCCAACATTTGAAAGGACACGAACCTTCTGTCCATCAACATAAATAATTACAAATCCAAAAAAAGAAGCTGAAAACAAAAGAAGAAGAAGATTCAATATTTCTGCCCGCGCTACCACGCTGGTCCATGACGGCTGTAGGTTTCTGTATGCTCACAAAATAAACACGGCTTTGTAAGTTTGTAAAAATGAAAAGTGCAACGTCCGTTCAAGACGTGCTTGTTTGCAGCGGCCTGATTTCTTATTGGTGCTTGCAGCCTCCTCAAGAAGCGCATATATCAAATCCAATCAATGTAATTAAGACAGTTATTATAAACGCCACATGCTGATTGGTCAGCGGAAGCATTAATAGTTAGTACTCCAAATGTAGTTTCATGATTAACTCTATTAACACAAATTAGCAAAGCCATTCAAACCACTGCAGTGAACGCAATAATAATTAATGATTTGTTGGATTAAGCGCATCTCTACCAGTAACTCACTCGTGTCTGCTTCACTTGCTTATTTTAATGTTATACAACCAGCACAGTTTCCTTTATGGGAAAGTTCAGCATGTAGGTTGTGTGCAAAAAAACAAACACACACGCACAGACTGTGCTCGTTTTCCCTCAGGCCCATGCTGTACCCTGCTTGTGCCTGTCTAAAAGCCCTCCTCCCTGCATAGCTATGCTTTCACACCACCCTCTCCATCCCCAGAGGCCATCAGCACACCTCTTGTTGTCTACCTTCAACTTTAACTGCACTTTTTTTTTTTTGTTTATCTGCAGTGACACTGGCTGTTAAACGGCTTGTATATTACATTGTCTTCAGTCATCTCGTTAACTTAATTAAGAGCCAGGTTTTTTTGCAGCAGTAGTCACTTTCACTCTTGTTAATCCTGATTTCTTGACAGTGACGCAGGAAGCTTTGGCAGATGTCAGAAACATCAATCAGGCTTAGGAGGTATTTGGGGTGAAGCTACTAGGCCATCATGTCGTCTGATGTCTTGTTGGTCCACTTATGGTTCCCATGACTCGACAGATCACCACTTTCACCAATGGAAATGTAATATATAGACAATATTTAACTTTAATCTTTAGCGTTGTTCTCTTAAAGGATGGCTCGTGTTTGTTCTAACTTGTTTTTGACGTCGTTAATATTAATAATAATAATAATGTGTTCAACAAGCTCTGATGAAATTTGGTCCAACAGGGAATAAAAAAGATAATATTTATTATTTGGAGGAGTTCATCAAAGGTAAGCTAGTTAGTCGATGTCAGCGGTGTTACAGGAATCCTTTCGCATTTTTGTAGAAATAAATCCCATTGTTCATATCCACGCATCAGCGCCCATGTTCAACAGATTTGGAAAAAAAAACTAACTTGAAAATATCCCCACCGAGGCAACCCCAGCGATTACAATGTTCCCATAACCGACACAAATCATGTACAAAACTACAAAAATACACAGTTCGATCAAGTTGTGCCAGATGTTAAGTGAAACACACACTAACAAGTACTAAATCACAACAACCAGTGGCTTTATAACAAGAGACGTCCCAACTGGTGACCAGGATAATGGTGTCAGCTGAAAGTAAGATTACCTGCGTTACCAACGGCCAATTTTCTTCTTTATTCCTGTTCCGCAGTTCTGCAGGTTTTAATTCCCACTAATCATAAGAGCAGCTCATTTCACTGACTGCTCTTCCTCTCTGGTTAAATAATTAAAATGATTAAATATGTGAAATTAGCGGTTTGCATGGTTTGATTTGGCGGTTCAACCTGCAGGGTGCCAACCTAAAGAGAACATTCCTAAAAATAGTAAGATAGCAAGTCGGGCTCACCTGGGAAGGAAAGAGGTCCCATCTTTGACTGGTTACGGTAGAAAAGGAGAAGAGTTGGGAAGTCGAGGGCTGTCACGAAGCACACGTGACTTGGTCCATCCGCACCTCCAGCTGGAAGGCGTCTGGTCGGTCCTGAGGGTTGACTGCAAGCATGTCCTGGAGGAGTTTCTTCACCCCCTCAGACATGGAGCTCCTGGCCTTTTGAGGGATGTTCAGAACCATCTTAGGGTTCTCCAAAAGCGCCTCCCCAACAGGTACAATATCTGAACCCTGCCGGACGTAGGTGCCCAGCAGTTCACGTTTGGACTCTGCGTCGATAAAAGTGATCCGCTCGATCATTGCCCAGATGATGATACCCAGGGCGAAGATATCGGCCTTGGCTGTGTAGTGGCCCTCCCACACCTCAGGAGCCATGAAGAAGTCTGAACCACAAGCTGACGACAACCAGAACTTGTTTATGTTGCCATTGTTGTTCTGGTTGCTGCCTCTGCCTCCTGCTCCCGCCACAGGGAAATCTTCGCTGTTCTTGGAGTTGAGGCCAGCGCAAACTTTACTGAGGCCGAAGTCAGCAACTTTGAGAACAGGCGAGCCAGATTTCTGTGAGATGAGTATGTTGTCTGGCTTCAGATCACGATGGACGATGTTGTTCTTATGTAGGAAAGCCACCGCACTCGTCATCTGGCGCATAAAGCTCCTGTTGGTCTGGCGGTCGGGCCGGCGAGACAATATGTACTGATTGAGATCGCCGCCCTCGCAAAACTCCATGACGAACCAGAGGTAGCACGGCTCCGCTGGGTAACCCAGGATGCGTTCCCCTGCAGCGAGCAGACATAGAGACAGACATATGACTTGATTAATGTGCTAACAGCACTACACAAGTCATTTCAGTGATGTATTTGACATGTGAATTATGTTCTGAAAAGTCATCCGCAGGTCTGATGAGTAAGAGATACTCTGTTATGAAATATCAGCCAATTCTTAACATTTCTTTAGATGCTTTAAATTTGGTTATGCAAGAACAAGTGACCCAGATATGAAAAACATTTGACAGCGGAAAAATATGTCAGTCACACAAATGGACACTGGTAATTTTTTTTTCACAAATTCCTCTATAGAGTCCACTAACGTCTTTTATTGAACAAAAATAAATAAATTCCTGATTCGTCTCTCTCAGAAATGGAGTTTGAGGTACTTTCAAAATGTCATAAACTGACCTGTAATAATATTAATAATACATTTTATTTACACAGCTGGCTTCTGACTGCAGGGCTGTACGTCCAAGACAAAAACTAACATCCAAACCCTAAAAACAATCTCTATTATCACTGGAGAAGATTAAGTTTAAGATTAATATTTCATTTCAAGAGCTTAAATGATGACACTTACATGACAACCAGGCTATAAAAGAGAAAAGACCCTGGACACATTTAACCATTACTGTTTATGTATTTCTATGATAACACAAAGAACAAAGAAAAGTCGATAGAAAAGTAGGTCAAATGTGATTGATGACAATAAAAGACTAACTTTATCATAAATGACCTACAGTATTTCATTCATTTCCATTACAAATCAACACTGTAACATGACTTTGTATTGTTTGTAATGTCAAGTCAACTATCAATGGGTTAACATGCTGCCAAGTAGTACACTGTGTTCTCTGAGCTGAGGGAAACACAGTGTACCCTCTATAGGCAACATATAGCTACAGCTGCTGGTTTATATATATACACACATAAATCCTTTTAAATTACAGCTTTATTAGCCTATAGAATAATTAACATGATCTTTATATTAAGTGACTTTTTTTTTCTTTCTTCTTCTGTGGTTTAGTAAATTGGGGGTAAAATATGTGAGTAACATTATGCATGTAAGACAATCAGTGGTTTACATTTAAAAAGTGATTTTTATTGCATCATGAGCTAAGTTAAGTCTTTAACATTAGCCTCCATTAGTCTTAAACTGCTCTTCATAAGTGTGACATGTTGTGGTGATTTACGGCAGCATGTGTACCTTTGAGTGACGTCTCCACCAGACCCAGGTACTGTTTGGACCTCTTGTTGCCATGGCTCATCTTCTGGGCCAGGCCGTTCCTCTGCAGGACGCACTCCTCCAGTTGGACCACATTTTGGTGTCGGTTCTCCAGACTCGTCAGGGCCCAAAACTCAGCCAGAGCAAGCTCTACATTTTCAGGCGCGTCGCATTGGAGCCTCTTCACCGCCAACCTAGCCCCTGTTTTCCGGGCTATAGCCTCATACACCACCCCGTAGCTTCCCCGGCCAACCTCCCGCAGCAGGCTGTACCGAGGAGACACCACCACGGCGGGCTTAAGCCGGTCACTCCGGAGAAAGCTGATGGAGAAACAGTCCTCCTCCTCTTCCTCCTCCTCCTCCTCCATAGGCTCAGTGTGGTTGTTGTCCTCCACCGTGAGGGAGCGGAGGATTTTATCCGCCTCCTGTTTCATCTTTCCGGCCACTCTCCGTCTACAACTCCGCACACCTCCGCCGCTTACCTTTCTCCTTTTCTTCCCGTCGCGAAGATCCATAACTTCTTTTTTGTTGAAAGTAAGCATGAAGGAAGTGCGTGTTTCTCTGTCATTACTTTAACTCTACACTAATAAAGTGTGACGTCTTTAAAACGCCAGTCCGTCAACAGTAAGTCGGGTTTTTTTTGTTGCCGTTAATAATGAGCTATCAGTGCTACCAGCTTTACTTTACGGCTGCACCAACTAATTTGGCCTCATAAACAAAATGTTCCAGCTCCGAGAACAGAGAACAGAGGGCGTGGCTCTGCGGCTCCGCCTCACGCTGATTGGCGGAGAGAGAGAAAACAGCTCGCGAGCTCTGTGATCGAACAGGTGCGGTTTTAGAATGAGCACGCGACGTTTGTTGTTATTTTTCAGGCAGGATATTAGCGGTGATAAGGGTCCGTTTTTTGTTTTTTTAAATTTTAGTTTGGATTTGATTTGAAATGTTTTTTTTATTGAGTTGATACAGAGACACGTTTAAAAAGGTTTCCTCTATTAAAGCTGTGCAGTTCAGTGACAGCGTGGACAACACGAGACAGGAGGGGACACGTGTGTGGAGGCATGGTCACAGCCTCCTCCTTCCCAACACACACACACACACACACACACACACACACTGGTTTTAACATTATTTGCATTTTTCTTACCATCAGTTAATTTATTTAATTATTGTTTCATTATAATTTATATGAATGTTCTGTTTTTATTTTGTTATGTTTATCATTATTTTAATTTTATTGTTGAATGTCTAATGAGATACATTACTGCCAAGAGTCAGCTTTCAGATTAAAAAAAAATTCACATGTGAATGAAAAAATAAAGACTCTTTAGGTCTGGTTACGTTTATGCACAAAAAACACTTGGTTAGTGTTTTTTTGTCTTTTTTTTTGTATGTAAAAAAAATCAGTTCCAATTTTCTAACTGATATATTTTAAATATTTAGCTCAGTTTCCTCACATTTGAGAAAGACATCTGACTGCTGTTAAATCTAAATGGTAAACATAGTCCTCTTCCTCAGTTCCAGGTTAATATTGAGCAGCTTCAAAGAACAAAAAATAAATAAATAAATCCATCCACAAAATATCATTTTGATCTGGATAATAATAATATGGAGAACAGGACCCAGGTTGCTGAAACCCACAAATAAGGTTTAAACTCTGAAGAAGAAAATATGAGCAGACACAGATACTTAAATTAGATATTGTCCATATTTATAATGTTTGATATTTAAATCTGATATAAACATGATAGGTGTGCAGTAAACTATAATACATTGCTGTAAAATATAAAACCCAAACAGTAAACTAGTGTAAAATGTTGCTGCATTATTGTATTATATAATATTTTCATTTTCACCACCACCGTAATGGAGGAACAAGCCATACGCAACCATCATCATTATCATCATATAATCAGTATATCAACTCACCACACCCTCATGTAAACAACATATGGACATATATTCAGATGTGAATACTGCACCTAAGTACAGTTCAGAAGTACTTGTACAAGTATTTACATTTTATTCTACTTCTGCTTCACAACGTTTTAGAGGAAGTACATATTTTTATTTATCTGTATGTATCTGTCATAATGTACATAATGTAATAATCTCATATTTATACATATAGATTATACATATATAGAGAGATGATACACAAACAAAACCTACTGTACCTATTTTTACTCCAATAATACTCCACTGGCCACCTCATACTGTACACACACAAGTAAATCAATGATGTACAGTAGCTAAAATGTGCATGTAAGTGTGTTATTTTTTATTTTTTTCCTCATTTGCTCCTAGTGGTGATACTATTCCTTACACCAAGTTCTCCAGAGCACCGAGAACAGGATTATTTGCCATTCGGAGATTTATTTATTTTTTGCTTTCACTAACAGGGCTAAAAACCCAACACTGTCAGATTAAAAACTCCTGCTTTTGTATGCCATGTGTCATTCATTGCCCTGCATACCAGGCTGGCTGGACTTTTAGAAAGCAGACTTGTCTATTGTCACTGCTCAGTGGCCAGTGAAGCTTTATTTGTGGCTCTAATCAAAAGGGGAATTTGCTGAGGCCGACGCTGCTGCGCTGCAATCAGCAGGAATCTGACTGTGGAAACGGCACCGTGGACTTCAGCACTTCACCGAGCCACCAGACGTTTAGTTTTACAGCAGTTTAGTGTCAGATGTGATGTTTTAGTTCTTCCTTTCTTCCTTTCACCTCAACAAACAACAAATATATAATAATCATGCCAGAATTGAACCAGTAACACATTTCATTGTCACAACTGTTACTGTACTTGCTTAATAAGTATTTGAGTTTATGTTTATGAAGCAAAGAGCAAACATTCAGGTTAAGAACATATTAAAACCCAACAACATGACTCAGTGATTGATTTAAACTCATACCACGACTAAATACTGCAGTGCACAGCTATATGTAATATAGCATATAGAATAATATGTTAATAATATTTTAGTATTGTGGATATTTAGCCAGTATATAAGGTTATAAAGATGGATTTTGGAAGAGAAATAGGGGAAAATTAGATGCTTAAACAACCTGGATGTCACGCCGGTCACAGGCTTTGCACAACAAACGCTAACAGGAAGTATAAAAGCCAAGAATCTTAATTTTAATTTTAATCTAAGAAATCCACTACGTTTGAGCCGTGCTAGCTGCACGCCTCTCTGGATGCCCGTCCACCACTGAAGACTCCAGACTGAAATATATAGATGGATCGACTAAATGTTGTACAGATATTCTTGGTTCCTGGAGGATGACTCCACCATGAGGTTCATATTTGTGGCGTTAAACCTTTCCTCTAGCACATTTTTTTTTTTGCTTTAGCTTATAGGGGATAAAAAAAGAAGCAATTTACTCTCAGAGACTTCACATGGATCTCCAAAACAACTAAATACGACTCTTCGTTGAAAAATTCCCTGGTTGACTATGAAGTAATTCAGCAAAACATGTTTTTTGTTTTTATTCACTTGCTCACACAAAGTTAATGCATGATGGTGACTTTACACTGCTGCAGAAAGAAAAGGCAGGTTCCCCCCAAATCATATGATGTACAACACTTGATACTGACTGAAATAACAAGATCAGATTTGGCAAAAAAATAAAAAATAAAATACTATATCCAGACTTTTTTTGCATCAGAACTTAAAAGGCCATCATTCAAGTCACTAACATGCATATCTAGCTGCATCATGGTTTGCATTGAAAGGCTCTGTTGTTCTGCTCTGAGGCAGAAAAGGAAACAACTGTTGGGTCTATTGCTTAAAGATTGAGTCAGCAGTGTTGCCAGCGGCGTCGTCTTGAGCAAGGATCAAACTCAGAGAGAGAGCAGCGATTAGGATGAATCAACATCTGTTCAGTCACACTGATAGACATCACTGTTTCCATTTCTATTTTCTACAGAACCCAACTCATCCTATCATGTACTGAAGACACACGTCATTTCCAGCATATTTTCCAAATCTGAAAAAAAACATGAATCATAATACTCAGAAGAAATATAATCAGTCACTATTTATTTCATAGTTTAAGAGTTATAATAAAAGTGAAGGATTTTTACTTTTATGTTTTCTTAACAGTTTGAAAGATGCTACATACACTGTACAGCCACCTACTTAATACTTACTATACGCTAATAATAGAAACACAAATTGTTGTAAATTCAAAAACGAAGAGTGTGTAAGAAAATTCTTGCTTCTACTGTTATTGATCAACTATATATCAATAACAGTAGAAGCAATAGAGCAGATAAACATGAAGGATCTATCTATTACAAGGATGTAATAAGTATATAAGTATGTAATATATAATATATGTAGATGCAATAAGCTTCTTTTTGACCAAGACATCTTACTGTACTGGGCGTACTGTAACAAGAGACTATAAGCATTTGAAAACCATGCACTCCTGACCTCTAGTGGAGATACAATAACATGCTTTAAATTACAGCTGTTATACACACACATATATATATATATATATATATATATATTTTTTTTTTTTTACCTTTTAGTAAGTCAATATACTGACATAAAAGTGCCAAAGAAATATGTGTAAAGGTTTGGACTCATCTGCCCATTTGCCTTTTTATTTCATATCTGTCTACTGTCCAAAAAAATATGTTTTAAACATTTTAAATAAAATAAAAACTATATATTTATCTTTGTTTCAAATATGAAAACCCTTAAAGTTGTACTGTCAAACTGAAAATCAAAAATCACACTGATAATGCACAGGAAGAGGTGTGTATGTGTGTGTGTGTGTGTGTGTGTTCAAAAAGAGACATCGTGATCAAGTGGAGGTGGATATTCATACTCCATTCACACTGGCTGTACAGCTGTGTGTGTGTGTGTGTGTGTGTGTGTGTGTGTGTGTGTGTGTGTGTGTGACCTTGCAGTCTCTCTCTCCGCTCCTCTGTTTGCCTGCAGAGGTTTTTTTTGTGTTGGAGCAGTATTATTTTGCCTGTTCTGCTCCTGGATAAATATCTTTCTCAAGTTTCAGGGACACATACTTTTCAGCTTCTGACTCAGACGCTCACAACCACATCTCTACTCCCGGGCGTTACCACGGCAACATGAAGGTCAATACCGCTGAGGTGGAAGCGCATGGAGACGTGGAGATGCTTGTCCGTTGGTGTCTTTAGTCTTGAGTTTCCTCTGTAATGAATGAAATAATTGAAGGTGATATAGGTCCCTGAATGCAGCATAGAAATCTAATGAAGTCAGTTTGAGATTATTTACCTGACATACAAAATCATATTTAGTTGTTCTGATGGATGTTTTTGTATTGTATATTTGCACATATAGTATGATACCAGTCAGAGGTTTGGACCCAGCTTCCCATTCACACGAATGAGAAAGTGTGTCCAAACTTTTCACTGGTACTTTGAACGTGTCTGCTGGATATGTACATGGCTTCCTAAGACATTCACTATATCAAATAATACGTAACAGAAGTTTAAGAGATCAGTGATTGCGTGTTTCTTGGTGAAATGCACCTTGGGAGTTGTAGTTAATTTATGTAGTCTTGTACAATGTAATACTTGTTAATGTTTTGAGCAAAGTCATTTAGGGGTTGTGTTTTTGGCCACTCAGTGAGTTTATGTCAGCAGCATGTGACAGTCAGTAATTGTGCTTCTTTGTCATCTTCCACCACTACGTTATAAAGGCTCAACTATCATTTCCTCCACTGCTTATTTACAGCGCCCATCTCTGCTCTGAGATATAGACAGTATATATAATGTCCATGTCATGGGATCTTTTGCTTCTAATTGTTGTTTATGACATGAATGTGAGGTAACCCTCGGGTGATTTTACAGCGGGCGGAGGCGTCGGTGTGAGAAACGACTCCCACCTCCATGAAGTCATTCTCTTCAACTTAAGTGTAGCACTTCATTTCTCCACAGGGAGAGCTCCAAAGCACTCACAAACACCACAGATTTACTGGAGGAGTTTACTCCTTTTACATAAGCATATTACGATTATATACATTATCTAAGCAACACACTGAAAGGATTTAGATTTGTTTTGCCAAGCCATGATGCTTTGGGTAATAGAAAGCATCAGTCATGTGATGATGTTCACCTTACCCCTATTTTATTTGTACTTTGTTTTTATTTATTTTTATATATTTATTTATATTTTGGGGTCCTGTTCAACTGGCTCCCAGTAGTTCGGACAACAACCACCTACTGTATATTACTTTTAATATTGAAGAAAACGTTCAATGACGTTTAAATATACTATAGTGTGGATGTGAGGCCTGGGTTGTTTTCTGAATCATACAATATGATATCTCAGCTTGTTTGCTGTCTTCCAGTCGAGATGAGAAAATCAGCAGCCAAAGTATGTATGCAATGTTTTGTTTTTTTCTCTCATATCACTTTCTGTTTAACATGTGTGGGGAGAAATGTGTCTGTGATCTGTCTGTGTTTAGCACGTACCAGACCTGTTATCAAGTCTGCTGCTGACAGTATAAGCAAGAGCAAGTCAGAAAGAGAGAGAAAAAAAACAGGCACAAGCACCCTTCATGTTGTCAACAGATGTTTATTTGTATTTCCGCCAGGAGTTATTTTTATGGCTTGTTGGCAGGTGACTTCCGCAAAATCAAAACTTTTTTTTTTTGTTTTTTTTGTTGAGTTTTACCGCTTTTCACTTTGACAAGTCTGTACATTTTTCATGCATCTTTAAATCCACATCAAAACAAAAGAGGCCGGTGCTCCTCACAGCGAGCTAAACTAGTTTGTACAAAAGTGAAAATGTTGTGCACAGGCACCTCCGAGACCTCAGGAGCCGACAGTGGTAAAACTGCTGCCTGACCAGCAGCTGGCGCCAATGATCAGATGGGAGCTGACCAAGGACGTGCTCGTGTGGGGTAGGTGACCCACCACAACACATTCAAATGACAAAAAAATTTATATTTTTGTTACAGTAACAGTTCTCAGTCGATGTCGTGTCTCATCATAGTTGTCTCATGAATGTTACTCCTGTTGGGATAAAATGAACTTAATGTTAACGTCACCTGTAATGAAGTACTGATTACACACATGAACATATGAATATGCTTCAACCGGTACAGCCCTCATCAAATGAAAGAGATGCAAAACCAGGACTATCTACCCCTACAGTATAATACAATCCCCACTATAGTGCGTCCACAGTATGATAGAGTTGCCCTCCAAGTAGCCCCCTCAGTATGACGTGCCCTCCATGGTACTCCCACAGTATGATAAAATGCCTTCTAAGATGTCAGCACAAAGGGAAAAAAACAATGTTCTGTAATGACTGTCTTAAGTATGAGTAAATCAGGGTGAAATGCCCTATAGTGGAATGAAGTGTCCTCGTGGGTGCTCTTTTATTGGAAGAAAATGTGAATATAAAGTACCCAGAAAAAGAAACATGATGCCATGATTAGTACCCTCTGAACAAAGAGCCCTGTAGGGTTGTACTGAATGAGAGAAAAACAAGCGCCCTTCCACTTCCACTGATTGATTTAGGTACAGCACTACTCACTAGTCAAAGCTGGAACAATGATCCTGCTACAAACGTTATTAAGGATGAATTACTAATGTCTATAATACAATCTATACTCTACAAATATTTGGCAAAAATTGGAAAACAGCCTTCCTCTTCATTCGGTATTCTTTTCTCAAAATGTATTTACAACCCTTTATGGATTTATTTGCACTTGTAGAGAGGGATATTAGCTGATTACAGGGTGCCATTGAAAGGATGGATACAAAGCAGCAAACGCAATTAAAGGGATGCCGAGTAGAAGGTTGTTGTTGTTTTTTTTTTAAATGTATCCTGTCATAAAAGTGTATTTTGTTTATTAATTTGTCTTTCTTTGTTTTCTTCTTCATGGTTAGATATATAAATATATAAGAATGATAGATGTATGAATATGTATGCAAAATTTAAATCCATGTTGTACAATAAAGTATACTTTTGATTTTTTAAAACTTGAACAAAAAATTAAAAAAATTAAAAATAAAATAAAAATAAAAACAAACAAAGAAAAAAATAAAAGTTTCCCAAAATGTTCCTTTTTAAGATATTAAAAAAAATATTAAAAAAAAAAAAAAAAAAAAAAGATGACCTGAGAATGCTAGGTGAATCCTCACTGTGGAGGCAGTGTAACAACAACAACAACAACAACAACACCGGTGTCTCTCACTTTAACATGGTTGAATGTGTTGAACAGTGACCTTTGTCGGGTGGGGTCACACACTGTAAATATCTGCAGCCCACCACCCGGCAGGGACGTCTGTGTGATCTTGTTGGGACTCGGTGTGCAATGAAAACTAGTTCATGTAGCAGGAGAGGAAATGGCAAAAAGCTTTTAGGTGACTTGCAGGGAGTCTGAACATCACACTGTGTCCGAGTCGCACAAAGGAAACGTGGGAAGTCAAGCAGGTGACTGTCTGATGCATTATTAGTGACTCTCACAACAGTGGAAAGCCACAGTTATCTTCCTCAAACATACAGCGCATGATAAACAGGGGAGGCAGATGCCGAGAAAGGGATTTCCACCGTGCGTCGGCCATGTTTAAAAACTGAACAGTCTTTATAGCGTTGAGCGGCACCAGCGTTATATTTGCTTTTACTTTGGACATGATTGATTATAATCTAGTATGTTGAATATTGATCGTTTATGTCTTTTATTTTTACATTTTCCTGCTAACTTGGTTATAGTTTTAAATTTTCACTAAAAAACAGTCAAAACTGTAACCACTGATTTATGGTGCTGACAAAATGTTTTTATGTTGTGTGTCATGAGTGACTTGTCTATTGTATTTATGTCTATTGTATTTATGATTGTATGTTGTTTTTTTTATGTTTTATGTCCTGCCAGAGACTGTGGATGTAAATTAGCCTGATGCTAACTCTGGTACAATGGCAACATTTATGTTTTAATTGTACACGGTCCCTAATAAACGTAAAAAAAATAAAAAATAAAATAAAAAATAGAAGAGTGATGTCCTCTCTCTCTCTCTCTCTCTCTCTCTTTTTAGGTTTATTCCAACTGTCATAAACACCTGACTCATATCTCTAGCAGTGGTAGAAGAAGTATTTAATCCTTTTAGTATCAATACCAGTGTGAAAGTGTAAAATTACTACATTATGAGAAAAGCGATTGCATTTAAATTCCTCCTTAATTAGAGGCACAGAGGTATTATCAGCTAAATGTACTTAAAGTATTAGAAGTAACGCTACTGGTTTTGCAGAAAATATGAAACAAAGGAAAGAAGAAAAAACAAATTCATTTCCCAGACACTTCTCTAAACTTTTCTTTTGTGAAATATTGGAAGGTTGTTGTTTTTTTTTACCTCTTTGGGCTTCAAACAATAAAAATAAAAACATATTTGGTGGAAGTGCTAACAACTTAAACATAACCTGACAATGAGCCACACACAGCGTCAGCAAAGTACCTCAGAGTTGTACTTGAGTAAATGCTCTTAGTTAAATTCCACCACTGTGTGGATCAATAGATATTTGACTCATGTTGCAAGGCATTCAACTCGAGTTTTAGACATTTGACAGTGTTTAGCATGCGCAACCGACTACATCATCCCCTATATAATTACAAAGAGAACAGGCGGCTGCTATTAAAACTCCCCATCGGTCAGCAAGAAGCATCTTCAGCTCGTTATCTTTGGTTTAATGCTACCGTCCCTTTTAAACATGACATGAGAGAATCAAGAACCTTCATGAATTGGCCTCAATGGGTCATATGGTCATAAATAGGGTTATAATAACATAATAAATAATCTTTATCTAAAACGTCAGTTTATCTTCCTGTCTTCAATGACTCAGGATGCTCGTGTTCATGAGATAAAACTGTAGCATGATGTCAAATGACCTTGGTCTGAAAAGAAACAGAAAAGAAATGTCCCTTGGTTACTAAGGATTGATGTGTGTGTGTTATTTTTTATTCATTTATATATATATATATATATATATATATATATATATATATATGCAGGTGATGTGTACCATGTGTACCAAAGACAAAGATGAGTCTGAATAGTTTTTTTTTTTTCAGGTGTTTGATTATAAATGTGCAGCAAAAACAAGATATTTTTAATCAACTCAACATTTCCCGTCTTGTTACTTGTCTTCTGTTTTTTTAGGTCAGTGTCTCAGTCAGTGAAATATATCTGAAGCTGGTATCATTTTAATAAAAGCAATGCTTTTAAATTTTAATTTATTTAAAGGCCAGTTTCCCTTTTAATAAATAGTGTTTTATTTTTAAGGGCATCGTATTGTTTAGAAAGTTAGATTTCTGATAGCAGCGTATTAATATTGGACACGGATATTCACTGTGACTGTCCACCACTGCCAACATCATATTAATCAGTGTCAAGGCTGCTTTTTTCCACACAGCTTTATTTTGTTGGGGAGCATATTCATTCATTCATTCATTCATTCAGTTCAATTCAAGGCTGCCTTGATTTCAAGCACAATTGCTTAGAAATTACAAATGTAAAAAAACCTTCTTTTCAGCTCCGCACTACTTAGCAGGACTACTTTGCCTCGTGTACACTCATCGCCTCTATACAGTATCAGTGCCAACACCTTTAAAAACTGCATTCATAACGTCATTAGCCGTATACCTTGACGTCAACACATGCTATTGTATTAAAACCGTGTAGAGATTCCCCCTGCATATACAGCAGTCGTCGCCACCGCCTCATGATTCACTTTGTCTCTCTATCCAACGAGGTGAAAATGTATAAAAAGTCATCCTCTACCCATGAAGGTTTATTTATGGTGGCGATGGCAGCTTTTCTTAACTGCTGCTATGGTTACCTTCACACCAGATACACTGTAGAGCTCAAGTTGGCGGTGTTGTTGTCACTTGTGCGCTCACCTCACTTTTGTCTCATAACAGATCTTTTTCATTGGTGGAGGTGTGAGGCGTCGCCAGGGAGTCAGTGGGTTGGCATGTGTGTATGTGTGTGTGGTGATGATGATGATGAGGATGATGCATGGAAAAGCAGCTTGCAGTTTACCTATCACACACTCGGTCGGCCATACTGTCATGATGTGATTGTGTGTGTTCCCAGACGTACGGCAGCTGAGTAAGAGCAGGGAAATGGAAAAAAAACAGTGAAGAGGTTCGCTATTTCATAGCCATTGAACACAAGATAAACAATACAATGTGACTATCTATGTAATTGTGCTGTAAATCATGACACATGAGATAACACCGGGCTTTATGGAGTCGAGTGTGTGTGTGTGTGTGTGTGTGTGTGTGTGTAACAGTAAGTGGGAGTAGTGAGCTACTGTTCTGTGTGATATGCAGGTGTCTCTAGGTTACTGGGGAATGTACATGCAAACAAGGCTGCTCAAACAGAGGAAGGGGGAGTTTATGAAACCCAGGGCTACACATATCATTGAGTATCGTGGGTGTGTGTGTGTGCGTGTGTGTGCGTGAGAGTGACAGTGTGTGTGTGTGTGTGTGGGTGTGTGTTAGGGTTAGCATGATATCTGATTGGCCGATATACGGCCAATCTTGGAATGCTTTCTAAGACGTAGCGTATATTTTTGCTACCTCCTGAGGGTTGTTGATGAGTGAAAAATCATACAAATTAAAACCATAAAAACTGAGATTTTTATACATATTGAGACAATTTGTTTTTCATATAAGATGTAACCAGGCGAGAGTGTTTACGCTGCTTGGCTCAAACCTGCAGAGGACACCTCCCGGTTGGGTCAGAGGTCAGATCATGTTGTCATCACGTCAATGAGGAAAAACCGACCAGGACTCGGATTCAAATCGGCTCAAATACACACGTTCAAAGACGACCATGAAAGATAAATTCCAGTTAAAGCCACCCGCTGATCATAAACTGTTAACGAATCAATCTCCCAATTTACATATAATTGATGTGTAGAGTTAATGCAAGCGTGTGAGAGCAGGATTACATCAGGAAGTGATGTGTTGCTGCAGTTCCTCGTTAGTAACTATAGTTACCGTTATCAGTCCACTTGATGTGAAAAATATTTATGTGATTTTTTTTTTTTTGTCAGTTGCTGAAAATTGTATAATGATCCCAAAATAGGGGTAGCAAAACCATAACCGTGCCTCCTAAATGAAATCAATGGGATGCATTTGCACCATTTGCTCTGGCGCTTATGCACTGCCAGCTATGTTTCTACATTGAGAAACACTACACTGTTTGATAATATAAAAATAATTTATACATTATATTTAATTTAAACAACAACAACAAAAAAAAGACCAAAATAACCTTCTAGCTGATATATTTTTATAATATTTGGCTCACTTTCCTCACATTTAGCTAATTTTCCTCAAACCTCAATCTTATGTTTAAGTCGTAATGTTTATATTTTATTTCACCTCAGAAGTCGGAGAAGAAACTTCAATATTAAGCAATCCAGTTGCTGAATCTTCACTCATATTAGATAAACAAGTCTAATTTAAAAGCTTGTTCCAAGACGTCTGTACTGTCTCACCAACGCAGCCCCGCTGTGTCGCTCTAACACAGGCCTGATTTTTGCTCTGAATCCTCTTCTCACTGACTACAACAGCAGTTCGCTGCTCTTATCATTCGTCACGTTTTTTTTTTTAATTCTCATATATTAACTCACAGCAAAGTAACATTTCAGAGCTGTAGAAAGATTTCAAACAGCAGCTAAAGAAATTCTGGCTCATTAGCAACCGTTAACTTGCCAGCAGAACCAAGTCATGTTCATTAAGACACTGTTTAGATCCTGTGGGGACATGCCACAGAGGAGAAGTAATTAGCATGATTTGTCATCGTGGTGTGATCTGAAATAATAAGAAGTGGAGAAATTGCTGGACTGTATGCTTCTGAAGCGCTGGCTCGACACTGCAGCTATGCACGCTGATAAGAGCTGGAAGACATATTTACATCCTGAAAGCAGCAACAGTGCAAAAAGACTCCTTTACAGTTAAATGTGAAAATGCATTTTGTGATTTTTCTGTTATGTTTATATTGTTATGATGCTGGATATCCATGTTAAATATGATCATAGTTCCAAAAAAAGAATGGGACTGTGGACAACCCAAAGAAACCTGATGTAGAAAGACTTAAATAGCATATGTAAACAGGGTTTTACTATTATATTTTATATTATTGAACTGATGCATCGATGTGTGTGTGTAGCGTTTTGCTGTTGTTGGTTGAGCTAAAGAGATAAAATGTATCTCTTAGGTTAATCTATCATCTGTAAAGAAACCAGTAACTGCAGCTGCAAGATAAATGTAGTGTAAAAAAGTACAGATGTATTTCCAAATAAATCAAATCACTGGGACACATGGGTCCTGGTGGGCTCGGGTTCATTTGTCTCACTCCAAATGATAGCAGCTGATTCAGCCCCCGTCCTTACTCATTATCCCCACTTACTACTGTTTACACCTGCTCAGCGCTGCGAAACAGTGATATCAACGAGTACTTACAACCAGTTTCAGCTACAAATCAAAAACCATAAAAAATATCGGCGTATGCCCTAAATACAGTAATCGGTCAAACCGAAGTGTGTGTGCGTGTGTGTGTGAGTGAGTGTATGTGTACAGCCTAAGGAGTGGATTAATCATTTATAAAGAAAAAAGAAAAGCAGCAGAAACAAACACAGCCTTGTCCTTCAGGAGTTGAGTAGTTCAACACAAATGTCTTATTTGGTTTGCTGGACCGGAAGCTGCAGTTTCAGCTACATGCATTCATCTAATGAACTCATACACATGTTGGTTGGTTTGAAATCAGTTTGCACTGCCGGAAGCTGCTCGAAAGGTTCTTAAATGTTGTTAATGAGGTCTTTTTAGATGACCACGGTAACGTGAAAAACAAAATGAAGCATCAGCCTCGTCAGCACAACAAACCTCAGTCTGATCCTGGCAAGAAAAACAAAGGGGATGCAGGTTTGTCTAGTAAAAACTACTTTAAACCCTGTAAGACCAATAATAATGTGTCACTGATCTGTATTGCAGCAATCGCACATAGTCCCTAAAAATAATAACCACTATGAGCACAGTATATATATATATAGAGAGAGCTATACTGTATGTTTAGCATGATCTGTCTGTAAGTCAGTGATCCCGGTGTGCATAATTACAGCCTGGTATTGAAAGCTAGACACAAATGACTCTAACGTCGTCCCAGTGGAGGAGACAGTTTGCTTTGCTTGATTTGAGATCAATATGTAGCACTGGGATCACTTCCTGAAGTTTGCTCCTTAGTATTTGTGCCATTAAAGCTGAATTAGTTGGTAGGGTAGCAGAACAGGCTGTAACATTTACACATTACTCACCTTATAATATGGAAGCAACCTCCTACAGGATACAGGACTACATCTGGATACTGAAGACATCACTCTACATTCATCATCATAGTGTTTGATGGGTTTTTTTTTATCATGATGGTCCTTTCTCTTTACTTAGTTGAGCGGTTCTTGCATTAATATGGATTACTACTACTGTTACTTGAAATGGGCTATTTGCTATACACCAAACTGTTAAGATGCTGCCAATAGTGTGCAAAGATGTGATCAAAGTAAACAGTTTTTGTTTTTGTTTTTTTTGCTGTATCTTCAGGATTGTTCTACAATATAAAGAATATGTAGAAGAAGAAAATCAAGAAAAATCCTTGAATGAGTAGAAGCATCCAAACTTGATATTTTGAACTCGACCTAGAAGGAATGATCCAAGCATGCTTCTTTTCTCTTTCTGCCTTTATATTTCTTCTCCTTACATTCGTGGCTTTAATGTTGATATAATATATTTCTTTTTTTTTTTTTATTGTATCAATCTTCACACTGAATGCCCACGTCTCGTGTGTCATACTCTACCTGGAGCCGGTTTCCAGGGCGCTCCGTTTGAAGGATTCACATTTGTGAAAATTCGTCATCTTCAGACAGCTCACAGCAACGACAGAACCGAGGTTAACAAACGTTTGCTTATGCTCTGAATATGACACACACGAATCAAGGTCAATGTTTTAGTCTTAACCGAGACCAAAAATAGTGTTTTTAAAAAAAAAAAAATTAAAAAAAAAAATCAATCAATCAGAGGGCTGCAATGGTGTGGGCGTGTTGCTAATGGTACCAGTGAAGATGGCATACAATGCAGGAGGAGGAGAACCAAGTTTGGAC
Source organism: Pampus argenteus (assembly GCA_036937835.1). Taxonomy (NCBI): domain Eukaryota; kingdom Metazoa; phylum Chordata; class Actinopteri; order Scombriformes; family Stromateidae; genus Pampus; species Pampus argenteus. The sequence goes on along the minus strand of CM072864.1, from coordinate 5,030,760 downwards.
ACACCTATATATGTATGTATATATATAATATCTTCCTACTTTCATCACTCTGAAATACTGTTTCCATTCTTTTTTTCACACTCTCTTCCACTTTAAAAAATAAAATGAAGCATACTTGTGTCAGTGGACTGAATACAGGTTTCTCACCTTGATTCGTCACACCTGTGCGAGCCCTTTTTTGCCGTTGTTTTGCACATCCTGTTTAGGAGGCCTTGTTTTATTTTATTTTGTTGTATAGTTTTGCATCTCTCTGACTGCTGACTCTGCTGAGACTTTACGTCAGAGTGTTTAATTAATGTTAATTGTTCTAGTTTATCAAATACATAATTTTACTCTACTGCAAAGTGAGTTAAATGAGTTAAACATTAATATGTAGATGAGCATTTTAGACATTACCTGTATTTGTGATCACATTTATCAGATTTATTGCCCTTTTTTTTTTTTTTTTTTAGACAATGCTAGGTTTATTAAAATGTCAAATTTTATAATGTACTTTTTCCACCTCAGTCTCACTCCGGATTCAAAAAAACGTATAGAAAGATAAATTAAATAAAAGGATAGCAAAGCAGCTGATGTGATGTGATATATTTCTGTTTGCTTTCACTGTGTTCAATATTATATATTCAAATCAAATTAATATATTAATATTATATAGCATCAAACTACAACGGATGTTATCTCAGGGCTCTTTTCATATGTCAACCATAGACTGTAAAAATAATATATATATAGATATATATATATAGATATGTGTCTATGTGGTGTAATATGCATGTAGGGCTGATTGAGTGGCTTCATTTATATAGAATAATGAAGTCATGAATGGTGTGATACCTTTAGTAGGAAACCAGGAAGCCACTTATAAAAACAGCATTACTTGATGTCAGAAACACCACAGGATATCTTTAACTATGATGTCATATAAAATATATATGATTGCAAACTTTACCAGGAGTCTATCTCACCATAAAATATGTTCAGCTAAAACATCTGTGTCAGGATGACATGCTGGTAATAAGAAAAAAAAAAATAAAAATAAAGCTACATCTTCCATCCCTGACCAATCTTTGTATCAGATTAAGAAAAAAGAAGAAAGAAAAGCCAGAGTAGAGCGAGGATTACTGGACGAATGCACATGAAAAAGTATGCCGCGGTAACCATGGTAACTATTATGTTCTACTATAATTCCATTTGTGAGCGTTATTTTGTGGTCTTTGATTTTACCTTGTACTATACGGGACACTTCATTCATTCATTCATTCATTCATTCATTCATTCATTCATTCATTCAGCATGACCAGGGTGTGTTCTGCTCAGTGAGGAGGAAGAAGAAAAAACCCCAAAAAGGATTCTGACCACTTCTTATTCAGACGCCACCAAACTGTATCCATCATCTATCCAACGGGCCAGGAAGTGATTAGTCACAGCTCACACGATTCAGCGTAGTTAGCGTCATCAAAACAAAACGTCCCGGCTGTTTGCAAAGAGTGTCAAACGCTGACAGAACAGAAGAGAAGTGGATTTTTTAATGCGTGACTGAGGGTGTGTTTCTCACTGCATGTGGCAACACACACATTTATAATGAACACACACACACAGTTCCCAGAAACATTGCATTAAAGTCACTGAGAGCAGGATTTAGGCCATCATGAGATACACACCTGTACCTGCTCACACCAGTTCAGTGGCAGATCAGGCCTGTAAAAAAAAAAAAAAAAAAAAAAAAAAAAATGTGTTTGACATAAAAATGTAAAATTGAACAACTAAAGTGCAACTTCAGGCTAAATCTTTTTGTGTCCAAATCTCAGCCACAAACCTCAACAATGATAAGATGTTAGCTGACATGCAGGCCGGCACATAGCTCTCAAAACACAAAAACGTTGATGTCAAAAATCCTGCTGACTGCACGTAATTCCCTGCATAAAACAATATTATACCGACCAGGGAACTTTGTTTTGCATCCAGTCAACCTTAAGCCAACCTTAAATATAGTATATACAGATAATGTATTTGAAATACAAAAAAAACATTATTATTCAATATGAAAAATGTAAAAAAAAACATTTCTTTATAATGTTTTTTATAATTTTTTCATTATTTTTATTTTTATTTTACATCCACTTGCATATAAATTGCTTGCACTTCCAAACTTCTATAATATTGTCCAGATCCTAAGAGAAGACAGGTTGAATATGCCAATCAAGGCATTACTATACTTCAACGTAATTGTTGCATCTTATAACGTTCATAGATGGTACTGTGGTTTGTGTATTATATTGAATTGCGCCACCAGGTGTTTACAACCTTACAACCTGCGCAAAAAAAACAATCTGATGCCATCATGAGGAGGAAGTAGAGGTAACACTGTAAACGAAACAGACTGAGGATCTGACTTTTTGGCATTTTTACATACATTCATCTAAAATTTTGGACCTTTGACCACATTGAACATAATAAAATAACAGAATATCCCTAATGATATGCATGATACGGCCCCCTTTAAACACCAGAGACAGCTTTTTTTTTTATCCCACCTTCAAGCATGGCCATGTGGAAAAGGTATAATCACTTTTGCCATTCATTTGTAGCATACTGAGCCCTTTATTCACAGAGCTCGTTCTCGACACTCATAAACGTGTTGCACGAGTGTTCACTGTATTAAGAAGATGTATCTTAGCCCCCTCTGAGGAATTGCAGAGCAGCACATAGTGTAGTCAAGTGATGAAATGTGGAGTCGTCGTTGGCAGTCAGGGATCATAATCATTCAGAGCAAACATCGAACAGGTTCTCCAGAGTGTAATCGCATCGGAAACCCAAAGAAATCATTGTCTTACCCTGCAGATTTATAAATATCAATCTCAAGAAAGAAAGAAAGAAAAAAAATGACTAATTATGAAGACAGACTGCAGCCTTTTAACCTTGAAATGGGACGAGGGTGAATTGTCAGTATGACACAGAGCACTGGCTGGCCTTGCTGCTGCTTATCTCATACACAATGCAACCTGACGGCATTTACCGACCACCTGAATGTAACGATGACATACATATGGAGTAGATCCACCACTCTATTATGATTGAAAACCTTGGGGTTGTATTTCCCTTTGAGGACAAAGTATGGCTGTATGTTATTATTATTTTTTTTTCCATGTCACAATGTTAGGTAACCATCTGCTGGTGTGTATCCATGGAGGAAACACTCTCCGGGTTGCACCGTAAATACAAACTATGGGACATATATGGCACTGATTAAAACTTCATCT